>CM028351.1:58766472-59219709 GCA_016618105.1 Dendrobium huoshanense
CGATCAGCCGGCGCCGTTGGATATTCCGCGGATTAGATCCAACGGACAGGATCGAATCCCGTGTTCGATCTCAATGGGGGAAAAATCAAACGGCGGAGGTTCGATCCCGCTGTTCCAAACGGACGGCCCTGATCCCGCCAGTCGATCGATCGAACGCTAAACCGAATACACGGTCGAACCAAAGCGCGGAACGGCAAGATCTAGACCGTTGATCGCGTGATCAACGGTCTAGAAAACGTACATCTGCAGCGAACTGCGAATGACGCCCTAGGATCCATTTTTTGGTTTGTTCTTCCGATCGGGTGGACCAAATCACTTAAAATTTTAAACTTAGAGAGTAGGAATGAACAGAAATAATGGGGAAAGATTGGTTTCAGCCAAAGCCCTAAATACATGAAGCTATTTAAATCTAACTAATGTGAACTAGATCTAAGGTTTTAAGGAGTTATACCGTTAGATCTTTGAAATTTCTGGATGGATGAGCTTGTAGACTGTCCAAGTGAAGATCCCCAGCACAAACCCGAGCTCGAACACGTCTGGATCGACTGCTATAGGCTTGGGACGGTCTAGGTGGTGGGCTTGCCGGAGAACTCGCCGCCGGTAACCTGCAACCACTTGGGTTTTGTAGTGGGGAGGTAGAGAGGGCTTTGGAGATCCAAAACGAACAGAGAGCTCGATCTGGGAGGCTAGAATGAGTGAGAGAAAGTGCTTTGATCCAATGCTCTCAAAATCAACTTTTTCCCTATTCAAGCGGCCTGGGTGAATTTGGACGGCTGGGATTGACTCCTGGGCTCTCCAGATGATGCCACCTGTCCCTATGAAAGCTGGAAGGCTGCCCCAAAGGCTGGACATGCCTCATTCCCATTGGGTGGACTTGGGATGAGTGGAGGAGAGGGATTGCCATTTATGGCTAAACCAGGGGCAGAGCTCGGTTAAGGGGACTATTAGAGAGCTTTAGGGCACTAATGGGTCGGCCTTGGGCAGTTAAATCAGGGGAAAGTGGGTAAAAGGCTGATTAAGACCTTTTGGAAAGGTCTAAACCTTTGGTTTGACTAAATTGACCAGTCAACTGGTCAAGGGAGCTGAGGTGGCATCCAAGCAGGTCATGGAGCCTCTTCAAATGGCTGGATGGGTGTGGCTTGAGCTAGGTTCAATGGGTTGAAGGGTTTGACCACACAAATGGTTCTTTAAGCTTTTGAGTTGACTGGTTGACTAGTCAACCCCATCAAGGGTTTATGGAATTGCACCTAGGTAATCCAAATGGGCTGATTAGGTGGATTGGAGGGTGATTCCAAGAGTCATGTTTGTCAAATTGAATTAAGAAAGCTTAATGGGCCCTTAATGGGCTTTTAGGCTAAAACTAGTTGACTTGGTCAACCAGTTGGGTTCAGGGGCTAGAAATGGATTGAACAAATTCAGAATATGATCCTGAGTCCACTGGATGTGGTCCCAGGGTTTGGAGGGGTCAATTTGGTCCAAATCACTATTTGAACCCTTAAGGGCTTGTTTGGTCAACCTGGGTTGACTTGGTCAACCAGGTTGACCCAGAGTCTGGGTTTGGGCTCAACAGGTTTAAAATGATATTTTAAGGTTAATGGAAGTGGTTTCATGGCCTAAAGAGGTCATTTGGGTCAAAACACATGTTTGGATCCTTAAACTGCCTCTTGGGTCAAACCTGTTGACTTGGTCAACCAAGTTGACCCAAAGGTTGGAAATAGGTTCAAAAGGTTTGAAATGACATTTGAAACTTGTCAAAGGTGGTTGCATTTAATTTGGAGCTCATTTGGTTTGAAATCTCTATTTGAACCCCATAGGGGCATTTTGATCAATTTTGACCTATTGATCAACTATGGTCAAAAATGGGTCTGGAAAATGCAGTTTACTGCTCAATGGGTTAAAATCAAGGGTCTGGGAGTGATTGGAGGCTTGGATAAGGGTTCCAAGGTCAAGATCTCAAAGGGGTTAGGTTCAGTGGCATAGGCTGTAAATATTTGAAGATTTTACAGCCTTTGAATTTTAATTCAGATTCTGGGGTTAGAGACCTCAGAATGAGCTCAAAATTGGAGGGTAATCTCCAGAGACATGTCTTATCACTTTGCAAGTGATAGACCCTGAATCAGAGATCATTTGGCTGTATTTTGAAATGTTTGAAAATTCTTTGAAAGGGGTCTTTAGGGCAAGACCTTAAGACTTTGAATTTGAGTCTGGATTTCTGGATTCTGAAATGAATTTTAGGTTTGAATAATTAAAATTGAAATATCCAAACCATTTACAATCATGTTGTGATTGTTAATGGATGGATAGGGTCAAAGCTAGATTAAGGATAGGATCAAAGTCTAGGTTGAAATTTGGATTCTCAAGTGGATTGAGTCAGAGTTTGGATATGTTTGAAATTTGAATTAATTTGGATTTGAATTGGATGGAGTTTGAGATTTAAATTGATCACAAGTAGGAATCAAATTGAAGTTGGAGTGGATCAAAATATAGGAATTAATTTGAGGTTGAGGTTGATCAAGGGTGGAGATTGATTTGAAGTTGGAGTGGTCCTAAGGTCTAGAAGAATTCTAAGATCTAGGATTTAAGGGAATCCTAGGCTCTAGAATAGGCTCTAAGGTCTTGGATCTAGAAGGATCCTAAGGTCTAGAGTGGATCCTAGGGTCTAGGATTAGATCTGGGTTCTGGAAGGGTCTTAGTGACCTCATACAAAAATGAGGTCAACAAGAGAACCATCGTCCTTTCACACTCTCCTAGTGTGGACAGAGAACCCTTCCAGCTGTTCACACTCTCCAAGTGTAGGAAGCGATCCCTTCGGCTGTTCACACTCTCCAAGTGTCGGCAGAGAAACGGATCTCCTTGACTGATCTTCTCACAAGAATCTAGAAGGAAGAAGGAAAAGAGTGAAGTAATCTCAATTCACAAGTAGAGACTCTTACCTTTGAAATCCAAGTGAAGCCTTCTCGCTCCAGTGGTAGGAATCCTCCCTTGAATGTTCTCTTCCACTCTCTATTCTCTCAAGAGGCATGAAGATCAAATGACAAAAAGATTGGGTGGCAGTCTAATTTGGACTATTTTTATAAAAGACAAGAAAAACCGCCCAAAAACTACAAGTTTTCAATTCTGTACGCAATGGATCGTCCTGTACAATATTGGATCATCCTGGACAATTTTACTTAAACGATCTGAAACGTCCCTATTTGAATATGTGTACAAAATGTCTTCGTACAGTTGATCGTCCTGTATGAATTTGGTTTGTCCAGTACGAACAGTTATTACAAGGTCAGTTCTAGAAACTGCCGAAAACTGTTCTAAGTCGGTTAATCGTTTGGACGAAAATATGTTCATCTGGACGAAATTTTTACAGAGAACCGATCGTCCTGGACGATTCTTGACTTCGTATGAACGAAAATTTTCCAGAGGACCAATCGCCACAGACGATAATTTATTTTCGTCTGGACGAAAATTTTCCAGAGACCCGATCGTCCTGGACGATTTTTTATTTCGTCTGGACAACAATTTTCCAGAGGACCAGTCACCACGGACGATAATAAAATTTGTCTGGATGAAAATTTTACAGTGAACCAATCGTCCTGGACGATAATTAATTTTGTCTTGGACGAATAGGCCTTAGAAAAAATTTTTCGAGCAAGTTCCTATTCGTTCCATGTGCTCTATAGGAGATAACTGTCTGATCGTCCCGTACGATCGAATATCATCCCATACGATCAATATAAAATTTTTATGATCTCCTTATGTGTGTGTATGTTTTTATTCACTCAATTACAATCACTCCCTTTCAAATTTAATTCAAAGAAAAATGTAAGTTTCAAATTAACAAAGTATCTCATGTTGAATTTGATTTGAAGTTTTCATAGTCTGGAGTCTGATTTTCCTGAAATGTTAGTACACACAAGAGCAAATACAAATCTTCTAAAATTGTTAGGAGATAACTACACATTTGAACAATAATGTTTGGAATCATCAAAACTATACAAGTTGCAAAAATGTAAAGCATTCAAATAGCAACTATTCTAACACCCGGTACGAAATTTAAGATCGTACCGTACGATCTTCATTCGAGAACAAAATAGAGACATTTATCCTGGTACGAACATTAATATCATCCTGTATGATCTTTGTTTGAGGTCAAAATAGAGACGTTCATCCTGGTATAAACATTAATACCATCCCGTATAATCTTTATGTGAGGACAAAATATAGGCGTTCATCCCTGTACGAAATTTAATATCGTCCCGTATAATCCATACTTAGAAAAAATATTTTCAAATATATTAGTTCAACTGCTCATCGAGAGGAATAACTGATCAGATCGTCCCGTATGAAGTGATATCGTACAGTACAATTAGTTTAAAAAATGTGAATTTTAAACTCTCCCCCGGTGTGTGTGTGTGCTTAGTTACTCAATTACAATCACACTCTCTCAAACTCAATAAAATTCAAAATACAGACTTTAACCATAATAAACTCTAAACTGATCTTGATTTGAAATCTTCAACAATCCAGAGTATGATTTTCCTGAAATGTTAGTACTCATAAGAGCAAAACAATTCTTCCAAAATGTATTAGGAGAAATAATAATCAAATCAATAATATTTAGAATCATAAAAAATATACAAGTTGCAAGAATATCAAACATGCAAAACTAAGTAACAACTACCTCAACAATCTCCCTCTTTTTGATGATGGCAAAATAATCATTATTTGAATAAAATTAAAAATTCTAAATTTCTCCTTAACTCCCCCTAAATGAATAAGCATGTGAATATAAGGGAATTTCTATTAAGAATAAATCAATTTATTATTATTATTATTTAAATTTAAAAAAAACACACAAAGCAAAAAAAAAAAAAAAAAAAAAAACAAGAAACAAAGAAAAACACAAGACAAGAAATAATCAAATGCAAACACAAAATAATTAAATGCAAAATAATATTTCTCACCCTTTTTGACAACAGCAAAAAGAAAAGAAGAAAAAATAAAAGAAATGTAAGAAGTTATATGAGAAACCTTTGATAATTGATCTTGAAAGAGATTGATTTATATTTGCAATAACAAGAATAATGTTCATTAGAGAAAAATAAAGATTCATAACATTTAAATTAAATTATAACATAGACAAGATAAATATATCAAGGTCATTAAAAATTGTAGACAATTAGATAAGAAAAAATATTGCAAAGGTGATGAAATCAAGATTAATTTAAGTCAATATTCAATACAAAATATAATAAAACATTAGATTGATTTGAAATTGAAGATTAAAAGATAGAAGAAAGAACATTATCATATACTTGTTTGGCGACATTACGCATCTTTTCAATATTTGTGAAACACTTTGTGTATCATTTTATATTTAGACTAATTTTATGCATCTTTTCAATTTGTGAACCATTACGCATTCTTTTAATTTTTATACATTTATATATTTCTCTATTTTTAATTGATTTTTCCAAAATTAATAATCTAAAAACTCAAACTTCTCTAAGTACAAAGATAATTATATTAAAAAGAGAAATAAAAGAATAATAAGACATCAAAATTATAATAATAATATTAAAATTATGTATGCCTAAAAAGAATATGAGATTGATAGCCTTTACTTAATCTTATTATAAATTAACTTATATGTTTGAAAAATTAGATTTTCTAATGAAATTTAATTTTTGTATTGTTGATTATATTATAACACATTTTTAGATCAATTAAGTCAGGATTATCATATATGTAAACTGATATTTCAAACACAGAACAAAAACAACTAAACAAAATAAGACATTTTATTGATATCAAATTAATGTAGAGATACATTGATGCTCAGATGATATCAATACAACCACAATATAGCATCAAAAATAAAAACAAAAGTAAAGGACAATCATTGAAAAACTATATAAGTCATCACATCACTAAAGATTGGCAAAGATAACACATAAGAAGTACATCTACAAGTTTGAGGGGCCCTGGTCTGAAGGATGTGGCTGGTTGAAGATAAAAAAATAGTTATTCATCTTAGCCACATTGGTGTTCACCGAGTTGAACTGACCTCTAATCCAACCCATGTTCTACTAGTACTGTGCGTCTTGCTGATTTAGATGAGCCTGAATTTGATCAAGGCGCTGATCAAAATGACTCTCTAGTCTCTCAAATTGCTAAACCATCTCTTAAAAGTCAGGTCCACGAGCAGTCACAGGTGCAGGTGCAGGTGCTCCCCATTATCCCTCAAAATCGTCATTTTTATCATCTCTCCCAAAAAGTGTTCAAAATGAAGCATCAGTGAAATAGATAGGCATTTTAAATTGAGGTTTAAGATGAATAAGATTGTACTTCTTCTCAAGGATATATGTCATTAGTTATCCTAAGGAAATGTTTTTCTTCCTCTTATGTGAGACATGTCTAATTTCAGAAGCCCATGAATATAATTAATAATATGTTGAGCTTCATCAATTGGTTGTCCAGCATGATAAGATAAGTTATAGTGGACAGAAGAGGAGTAATATTAATACGGTCACCAGCTTTAGGAATTATGGAGGTTCTAAGGACATGCTGGATGATCCTAACATTTTGGTTCAAAGTAGAGATCCTAGGAAGATGACATACTTGTTCAATCCCTCTAATAACTTTATTTATTTCAGTCCAGTCAAAATCATAAGTAGAAGTCAAAGTGTGGGCTCTAACTCCTTGAGTCCTTAAGTTCAATAAGGTTCCCAAATATTTCTTAGTTATTTCAACCCGCTTCTTCAGAACATAAGAATTTATCCTACTTTGATCAGTACTAAAGGTCTTGTTGACTAAAAAGTAGTGAAAAGTTTTCTTGTTATAGGAGTCAATCTGGGTTAGGATAAATACAAATTGGGTGGTAGCAAAAAGGCGCATCACTTGAAAATTGGTACTATCTTAAAGTTAGATTCTAGATGGTGTAATCTTGGCAGAAACAAACCTAAGAAAAGACTCCTCATTAGTCCTCGATAGAAAGTTCTCGTCTCTACCCCTAGAAGACGGTCCCTTGGTGAGTCTACCCCTCTTGCTAGAACTGGCCATTGCTAAGATTTGAAGGATTGGAGAAGGCTATTGAAGTGAATGAAAATGAAATCCAAAGCCCTCCTAGTTAAAGAAAAAATGATCTTTCGTACATACGAAAAGGGGTTCGTACAGTACGATTCATGGGTTCGTAGGTACAAAATAAATTTCATATGTACGAATGAATACGTTCAAAATGAAATGACTTTTCATAATCATGCACGTTACGAGGCGTCATTTCGTACATGCTTTTTGACCATACGATCGTACAGAAGAACATGTGTTCGTCCGTGAAGATCAATTATTTAAGATCATTTTAATGACGATTATATTCGTCCCCCCACATTGAATGACATGTGGTTTGTACATACGAACTAGGGTTCGTACGTACGATTAGTCATAATAATTTATTCTTCCCGGATAACCATCTAGGTGCGTACATACGAATGAATACACATTGTCCGGGATGATCTAGAAATCATACAATACGATATGTATTGGAAAAACAAAACTATACGCAATCATTTGTAACCAACGATCGACATGCTACATAATTCATACGAGATGAAAATAATTTCATATAGTATGAATATAAAACTTAGGAAAATTTACACTATCGATTAAAAATATGAAATTTGATGTGAAAACATTTCAAAATCATACAAAACAAAAAAAAAAAACATAAAAAAAAAAAAAAATACAAAAACAAAAACACACAAAAACATATATCAAGTTCGCATAAAATTTTAATTAAGCATTGAGGTCAATCACACCAAGCCTTGTTTTTAACGTGCCAAAGGTATCAAAGGCTAGTGGCTTTGTAAAAATATTTGCAAGTTGATTTTCAGTTCAAACATGATTCAGTTCAATTTCTCATTTGGATACATGATCCCTTATGAAATGATGCCTTATGTTTATATATTTGATTTTAGAATGTTACATAGGATTCTTTGAAATGCAAATGACATTAGTGTTATCAAAATAAATTGGAACTGTGCCAATTGAAAATTCTAAGTCAATCATATATTACTTCAACCAAAGAACTTGTGCCACAAGACTTCTTAAGACAATGTATTCAGCTTTAGTAGTAGATATGACTACAGAGTTTTGTTTTCTACTGGACCAAGAAACTAAAGAATTTTCTATAAATTGATACATTCCAGGAGTACTCTTTCTGTCAACCCTATAACCTGCAAAGTTTGAATATGAATATACAATTATTTCAAATGAAGAGCTGAATTTAAGAAACCAAATTCTTAAGTTCTGAGTTCCCACGAGATATTTCAAAATCCTTTTCAATGCTGTCAAATATGATTCTTTTGGATCTGATTGGAATCTAGCACACAAACAAACACTGAACATAATATCGTGTCTGCTAGCAGTCAAGTAAAATAATGATCCAATTATTCCTCTAAATTTCTTTTGATCAATATATTTTCCCTTTAGATTCTTATCCAACTGAACTGAGGAACTCATAGGTGTACTAACAGGTTTAGCATTATGCATTTCATATTTTTTGAGGATGTCCTTAACAAACTTTGACTGACTAAGAAATATTTTCTCATAAATTTGTTTAATGCTAAAGCCTAGAAAGTAATTTAAATCTTCTATTAGGCTAATCTCAAATTCACTACTCATTATTTTAGAAAAATCATCACAAATATTTTTATTAGTAGATCCAAAGATGATATCATCAACATAAATTTATACAATGAGTATATCATTTTCCAATTTATTTAAAAAGAGAGTGGTGTCCACACTTCCTTTTTAAAATGATATCTCAAGTAGAAAAGTTCTCAATCTCTCATATCAAGCCCTAGGTGCCTGTTTTAATCAATACAATGCCTTTTTCAAATTAAAAATATGATTTGGTGTTTTGAATTTGTAAAACCTGGAGGTTGTTAAACATAAACATCATATTGAATTACCCCATTCAAAAATGCACTTTTAACATCCATTTGAAATAATTTGAATACTTTAAAACTGGCAAAGACTAGCAAAACCCTAATTGCTTCAAGTCAAGCTACAGAGGCAAAAGTCTCATCAAAATTAATCCCTTCAATCTGATTATACCCATTAGCTACCAATCTAGCTTTATTTTTAATAATAACTCATGAGTCATTTATTTTGTTCTTGAATATCCACTTAGTGCCAACTACACTTTGATCCTTTTGCCTTGCAATTAATTCCCAAATATCATTTCTCACAAATTGATTTAATTCTTCTTGCATTTCCAAAATTCAAAATTAATTCAAAAGTGCTTGATTTATATTTGTGGGTTCTATCATTGAAATAAAGGCATAATGATTGACTTCTTTTCTTAGACCACGCCTAGTCCTAACACCCTCACTAGGTTCACCTAAAATCAATTCCTTAGAATGGTTTTTAGAAAATCTCAAATCTCTAGGTAACGGGTTTTCTAATTCAAATTTCTCATTTAAATCAACTTTCTCTATCCTTTGAGAGTTATTTTCTATTTCATACTCTTCCAAAATTGGCTCCTCCAAAATTCCAGATTCATCAAACACAACATATGTGGTCTCCTTAATTATCAAAGTTCTTTTTTTAAATATTCCATAAGATTTTCCAAATCATATGATTTTGAAACAAAGCTCTGATACCACTTATTGATTCTCATTGAATCTTGATTAGTTGTTTAAACCTAAGCTAATGTCCCAAGGCTAACCAAGAGGGGGTGAATTGGTAATTTTTAAAATTACTTCTTGGATTTAAATGTTAAAACCTTTTATTTATGAAGCAAGTTATTTAAAGCGTTTAAAATAAAACTTTTTAACCACGAAATAAAAAACTTGCAGAAAAATAAGCCTTACAAAAATAAAATACATAAAGGTTTATAGTGGTTTAGTCAAATAATGTTGAATCTAGTAATTAGGTTGTTAAGCCTAAGTAAATGTCCCACGGCTACCAAGAGGGGGGTGAATTGGTAGTTTTAAAAATTTTAAACCCTCTTAAAATTAAAGTTGAACCGAAATGAAATTCTCTTTTAAAGTTTGTAGAAAAATATTTTTCAACCACAGAGTTGTTAAAACTAAAATTTAAAATGCGGAAACGTAAAAGCAGTAAAGTAAATGACACCAGATTTATAGTGGTTCGGTCTATAACCAGACCTACATCCACTCCTCAGAGGCACCCTCTGAGTATTGCACTAATACCACAAAGTGACTCTCCTTTAGCACCCACAGCAAGGCGGAGAAGCCTATACAAAACCCTCTTTTCACCACTCCCCGGTGCGGCAGAGAACCGTCGTCCTTTTACACAAACCACAGTGCTGGCAGAGAACCGTCGTCCTTTTACACAAACCACAGTGCTGGCAGAGAACCGTCGTCCTTTTACACAAACCACAGTGCTGGCAGAGAACCGTCGTCCTTTTACACAAACCACAGTGCTGGCAGAGAACCGTCGTTCTTTCACACTCTCCTAGTGTGGGCAGAGAACCCTACGGCTGTTCACACTCTCCTAGTGTAGGCAGAGAACCTTCTTCCTTTTACACTCTCCTAGTGTAGGCAGAGAACCCACGTCTGTTCACACTCTCCAAGTGTCGGCAGAGAACCGGACCTTTTTGAATGATCTTCTCACAAGAACCTAGAAGAAAGAAAGAAAAGAGTGAAGAAATCCAATTTCACAAGTAGAGATTCTTACCTTAGCAATCCAAGTGAAGCCTTCTTGCTCCAATGGTAGGAATCCTCCTTTGAATGCTCTCTTCCACTCTCCCCTTGACTATTCTCTCAATAGGCACGAAGATCAAGTGACAAAAAGATTGGGTGGCAGTCTAATTTGAAGTATTTATACAAAAGACAAGAAAAACCGCCCAAAAACTGCAAGTTTTCAATTCTGTACGCAGTGGATCGTCCGGTACGATCGTGGATCGTCCTGGACGATTTTACTTAAATGATCTGAAATGACCTTATTTGTATATGTGTACGAAATGACTTCGTACAGCTGATCGTCCTGTACGAACTAAGTTCGTCCAGTACGAACGGTTATTACAAGGTCGGTTCTAGAAACTGCTGAAAACTGTCCTAAGTCGGTTTATCGTTTGGACGAAAATATGTTCGTCTGGACGAAAATTTTCCAGAGAGCCGATCGTCCTGGACGATGATTTATTTCGTCTGGACGAAAATTTTCCAGAGCGCCCATCGCCGGGGACGATAATTTGGTTTCGTCTGGACGAAAATTTTCCAGAGAGCTGTTCGTCCGGTACGATATTTATTTTCGTCTGGACGAAAATTTTCCAGAGCGCCCATCGCCGGGGACGATATAAAAATTCATCCTGGACGAATAGGACTTAGAAAAATTTTTCGAAGCAAGTTCCTATTCGTTCCAACTGCTCTATAGGAGATAACTGACAGATCGTCCAGTACGATATATATCGTCCTGTACGATCAGTATAGAATTTCAAGATCTCCTTAGTTTGTGTGTGTGAGATTTTATTCACTCAATTACAATCACTCCCTTTCAAAATTAATTCAAAGAAAAGACACTTCAAATAAACAAAATTTCTCATGTTGAATTTGATTTGAAGTTTTCGTAGTCTGGAGTCTGATTTTCCTGAAATGTTAGTACACACAAGAGCAAGTGCAAATCTTCTGAAATTGTTAGGAGATAACTATTCATTTGAACAATAATGTTTGGAATCATCAAAACTACATAAGTTGCACAAATATAAATCATTCAAATAGCAACTATTCAAACAATCTCCCCCTTTTTGATGATGGCAAAACAATTATTATTAGTATGGTTTCAAGTTAAGACAAAATCTCTTATCTCCTAAACTCCCCCTGAATTTATGAGTACATTAAAATAAGGAGGCATTAAAGAACAAAAATTTTTGTTTTTCTAAAATTTTAACAGAAAACACAAATCACAAACAAAACAAAAAACACAAACACAAACATAATAATTTCTACCCCTTTTTGGCAGCAACAAAAAGTGAAGAAGAATAAGACAAGAAATGTAAATAATAATATGAAATTCATTGTGAAAATTTTAATCTAAATTGTGATTTGACATAGGGTATGCAATTTTAAACTAAAGATATTAGGTCAATCATAGAAATTCATAAAATTTATGAAATGATATAACATTGTAAGTAAGAAGAATTTATCAAAGACATGATTCAATTTAGACATTTTGATTATTGAAAATCATTACAAGTGAGATGTAAAAAAAATTCTATATTTCAAAGTTCAATAGAATATAAATGAACATTAGATCAACTTGAATTAAGAGATTAAACGAATTTGGAAAGAAGAGAATTACCTCATGTGGTGCTTTGCACATCTTTTTCAAAGTTTTGGAGCACATTTTTGTGCATTTGTCTTTGGTTGGGCTTATTTTGTGCCTCTTTTTCACTTTGCAAATTTTTGCGAATCCCTTTTGATTTTTGTACATTTGTACAATTTTCAAGAGTAATTTGACCAATTCTTTCCAAAATCTATAATCTAACATTTCAAATATTTCTAGGTGCATAAATATCATTTGAGCATAGAAATACAAAATAAGATAACATCAAAATTGCAATAACAATATTAAATTTTATGTAGTCTAAATGAATAGACATGAATTAAAAATTCTAACTACAACAAGTTATAAACAAATTATAAATTTAGAAAGTCTAGATTTTCTAATATAGATAATCTCATATTACAATCAAATTTGAGCACAATGTAGATTAAAAATAATATTAATGAAATTCATAAAGATTAGCCACATTTCAAAACAAATCTAAGACAAACAAACTTTCATTGATTAAAAAGAAAATTACATAAAAACATTGAACTTAAACAAAAACATAACAACAAAACAAAAAAAAATACACCAGACACACATAAAAAAAAAAAAAAACTTCTACTGTTCTGGAGGAGGAGGTGGAGGAATGCCGCCAAAGAGATTGAAGTAGGAGGCCATTAACATTACATTGGTATTTATTTCATGAACTTCATCTCTAATATTACCAATGTCATGTTGCTGCTGCGTAAGATGAGCATCAAATTGATCAAACCTTTGATCAATGTGAGTCTCTAGTCTATCAAATCTCTCAATCAGATTCTGGTAATCTGATTGAGAAGCAGAAGCTTGCACTCCTTCTTCTTCTTCTTCTGAAGCACTACCATGTGCTTTTTCTTTTTCTTTTTCCTCCCTGAAGAGCAGTCTGAAAGATGCATCGTTGTAATAAACTGGCTCTTCATATTCCTCATCAGGATGGACTATATTGTACTTCTTCTCCAAAACATAAGTAATCAAGTGCCCTAAAGAAATATTCTTCTTCCTCTTCTGATCAGGATGTCCTATTTCTGAAAGCCCATAGATATGATCTAGGATGAGTTGGGCTTCATCAATAGGTTGTCTTTTCATGATTAAAAAAGTTAGACAAGAGAGGAGAGGAGTTATGTTTATCCTATCACCAGCTTTAGGAATAATTGAGGATCTAAGGATATGCTGGATGATTCGGGCATCTTGGGTCATACCGGCCACTCTAGCAACATGATTGTCAATTTCATTTTCTCTAATTACCCTATTGATTTCATACCAATGGAAGACGTTTTCTGACATTAGTGTGTGAGCTCTATATCCTTCAGTCCTTAAGTTTAAAAATGCACCAAGGTCGTGCTTGGTGATCTCAACTTTTTTCTTAAAAACAAAAGAACTAATGATAGAGTGGTCAGGATTGAAACTCATGTTGGCTAGGAAGTAATGGTAGGTTTGCTTATTGTAGAGGTGGACAAGAGAGAGAATGAAATGAAATTGGGTTGAGGCGAAGAGGTGTAATACCCGAAATTTCAACTCCGTTTGGATAAGAATGCGAGACGGAGTGATTTTCGCAGAAGCAAAACGAGGAAAAGATTCCTCATTTGCTTTGGAAAGGAAGTTGTCTGGAGCATTCCTGTTGGGTTTCTTCACCAAAACTTTTTGTCTTTTGCTAGAGGAGGCCATAGTTGATTTGATGTAGAAAGGGATTGAAAAAGATGTTTGAAAGTGTGATTTTCAAGTTTGAAAGCCCTCATATTTAAAGAAAAACGATATGTTCGTCCTGGACGAAAATATTCGTCCTGGACGAAAAATTATCGTTCGTCTGGACGAAGTAATTTCGTACAGACGATCCAATTCGTCCAAAATGTAACGGCTTTTCGTATTCAACACAACTTACGATGCGTCCCTTCGTACAGGCTTTTTGACTTGACCGATCGTACATACGAAAATATTTCGTACAGACGATCAAAAAGCGTTTCGTTTTAATGACTCTTGAAAACCGTCCCCTACAATGAATCGACACATGTTCGTACATACGAAAAAAAATTTCGTACAGACGAAGTTCGTATTAAAAACTGTCTTATCCACTCAACCGCTGCATTCAATCGTCCCGACGTTTGAGAAAAAGAAAAAATCGTACTGGACGATCACAGATCGTACAGACGATCCAATAAAAAAACTGCTCTCAAAACGGTTTAAATTCGCGCAAACTGTTTCTTAACACATCGTCCTGTACGAAAAATTTCGTCCTGGACGATCCTCCAAAAAAAATTTTTGATTTTTAAATTTTTAAATTAACAAAAACAACAAAAATAATCAACAACACAGAAAACATAAGACAAAAACATAAATTCAAAAACAATTCATACAAAAACACAAAATTTACAAAATCACAAAAACAAAATACAACAAGTATCAATGTTGCAAAGACATTTTGGTTAAGCATTCAAATCAATAACACCAAGCCTTGTTCTTAAAGTACTGAAGGTATCAAAGGCTAAAGGTTTTGTAAAAATGTCTGCAAGTTGATTTTCAGTTGAAACATGTATGAGTTCAATTTCTCCTTTGGATACATGATCCCTTATGAAATGATGCCTTATATCAATGTGTTTGGTTCTAGAATGTTGAATAGGATTTTTGGAAATGCAAATAGCACTAGTATTGTCACAATAAATTGGAATAGTGCCTATAGTTAATCCTAAGTCAATCAACTGTTGTTTTAACCAAAGTACTTGTGCCACACAACTTCCTAATGCAATGTATTCTGCTTCTGCAGTAGATAGTGCCACTGAATTTTGTTTTCTACTAGACCATGAAACTAATGAATTTCCAATGAATTGACATGTTCCAGAAGTGCTTTTCCTATCCACTCTACAGCCTGCAAAGTCAGAATCTGAGTAACCAATAATTTCAAATGAAGAGCTAAACTTAGGATACCAAATTCCTAAGTTTTGAGTTCCTAGTAGATATCTTAAAATCCTTTTCACTGCTGTCAAATGTGATTCTTTTGGATCTGATTGAAATCTAGCACATAAGCAAACACTAAACATAATATCTGGTCGGCTAGCAGTCAAGTAAAGTAAAGATCCAATTATCCCTCTAAATTTCTTTTGATCAACAGATTTTCCCTTAAGGTCTTTATCTAACTGAACTGAAGAACTCATTGGTGTACTAACAGGTTTAGCATTGTCCATTTCATATTTTTTGAGGATGTCCTTAATATATTTGGTTTGACTAAGAAAAGTACCTTCCTCAAGTTGCTTAATGCTAAATCCTAGAAAGTAATTTAAATCTCCCATTAGACTCATTTCAAATTCACTACTCATTGTTTTAGAAAAATCATCACAAAGATGTTTATTTGAAGATCCAAAGATGATGTCATCCACATAAATTTGAACAATAAGTATATCCTTTCCAATTTTCCTTAAAAAGAGAGTTGTATCCACACTTCCTTTTTCAAAAGATCTTTCAAGTAGAAAGGTGCTTAACCTCTCATACCAAGCCCTAGGTGCCTGTTTCAATCCATATAATGCCTTTTTTAATTTGAAAACATGATTTGGAAATTTAGAGTTTTCAAAACCTGGAGGTTGTTCTACAAAAACATCTTCTTCAATTACACCATTTAAAAAGGCACTTTTGACATCCATTTGAAACAATTTAAAACCTTTAAAACAGGCAAAGGCTAGTAAAACCCTAATTGCTTCAAGTCTAGCTACAGGAGCAAAAGTTTCCTCAAAATCAATTCCTTCAATTTGATTATACCCCTTAGCTACTAATCTAGCCTTATTTCTAATGACTACTCCTGAGTCATTCATTTTATTCTTGAACACCCACTTGGTTCCAACAACACTTTGATCTTTTGGCCTTGTAGTTAGTTCCCAAACTTTATTTCTTACAAATTGATTCAACTCTTCTTGCATGGCCAATATCCAAAATTCATCTGAAAGTGCTTGATCAATGTTAGTGGGTTCAACAGTTGAAATAAAGGCTGAATGATTGACTTCCTTGTTTAATCCACGCCTAGTTCTAACACCCTCACTTGGTTCACCTATGATTAATTCCTTTGGGTGGTTTTTAGAAAATCTCAAATCTCTAGGCAAAGGGTCTTCTCTTTCTAAATTTTCTTCCACATTTTCTTCCAAATTTAATCTATCAATATTTTGGGAGTTTTCTTCAATTTCTTCTTCAACAACTTTTGGCTCTTCCAAGTTTCCATTTTCATCAAAAACAACATGTGTGGTTTCTTCAATGACTAAAGTTCTTTTGTTGAATACTCTATAAGATTTTCCAACACTTGAATATCCAACAAAAATTCCTTCATCTGATTTTGGATCAAATTTTCCTAAGGCAGATTTTCCATTATTATGTATGAACACCTTGCAACCAAATACATGCAAATGAGACAAATTTGGTGTTCTTCCTTTTAGCAACTCATAGGGTGTTTTATTCAAATTTGATCTCACATTCACCCTATTCAGAACATAGCATGCAGTGCTAACCGCCTCAGCCCAAAAATATCTAGGAAGTGAGTATTCTGCTAACATTGCTCGGGCGGCTTCTATTAATGTTCTGTTCTTTCTTTCAACTACTCCATTTTGTTGAGGAGTTCTAGGTGCAGAAAAATTGTGATCAATCCCATTTTCTTTACAGAAATCTTCAAATCTTTCATTTTCAAATTCTCCTCCATGATCACTTTGTATAGAAATTATTTCACATCCTAGTTTTCTTTGTATCCAAGTTGAAAAATTTCTGAATTCCTCAAATGATTCACTCTTATGAAAAAGAAATTTAACCCAGGTGAATCTTGAAAAATCATCTACTATAACAAATCCATATACCTTTCCTCCTAGACTAACAGTGCTTACTGGTCCAAAAAGATCCATGTGTAGTATTTCTAAAGGTTTACTGGTCCTAAGATCTTTAATGGACTTAAAAGAGGACTTCACTTGTTTTCCTAATTGACATGCATCACACAAATGGTCCTTAGTAAAGTCTAGTTTAGGTATTCCTCTCACCAAATTCTTTTGGGTAATTTTTCTAAGATTTTTCATACTAGAATGACAAAGTCTCCTATGCCAAAGCCATGATTCATCAGAAACAGTTTTCAAACAAAAAGCAGTAGGAGATTGAATATAATTTAAATCTAGCATGTAAACATTGTTCACCCTTTTTCCATTTAAAACAATTTTCCCATTTAGGCTAATTATGCAGCTAGTAGGTAAAAATTTTACATTATAGCCCTTATCACATAGCTGACTTATGCTAAGCAAATTATGTTTTAAGCCTTCAACTAATAAAACATTGTCTATAAAAAAGTTTTTCAAGTTTCCAATCATACCTGATCCAACCACTTTCTTTGTGGTATTATCTCCAAGTGTAACCTTGCCTCCACTCCTGGCTTCCAGCGTTATGAATTGAGCAGTATCTCCAGTCATGTGCTTAGAACATCCGCTGTCCAGGTATCATATACTCTCACGAGGTCTTGTGTGAGAGTATCCCTCTTCTTGATCTGATTGTTCAGCTTTATCTGCCATCAAACAAAGGTTGGTGACTTCTTCTTCTTTTTCAGTCTCAGATGAGTCTGAAGCTGAGTCCGCCCAAAAAGCCTTTTGAAACTTCTTCTTGCCCTTCTTTACCATTGGTTTCTCCTCTACCTTCTCCTTGCTAGGAGAGGCTTTGAGTTTTGGACAGTCAGTCTTTATATGACCTGGTTTCCTGCATTCATAACAAATTACTTCATTAGAAACCTTGCCATTTCTATTATACTTACCTCTATTCCATTGCTGGCGTCTCTTCTGCTTCCTCTTTAAAAAGCTTTTGAATTGTCTAGTCATCAGTGCTATATCATCTTCATCCTCAGGTTGTGAGTGTTCACTTTCTGACTCTTCCACATTTAGTGCAATATTCTTGTCCTTTCTTGGTTCACCTGCATCAATCTTTCTTTGACTTACTCCTTGCTCGTAAGCAATGAGTGAACCAAGAAGATTGTCAATAGAATAAATGTTCAGATCTTTTGACTCTGTAATTGCAGTAATTTTAGCATCGTATGCAGTAGGTAAACAACGAAGAATCTTATTAACCATTTCAGCATTAGTTAATTCCCTACCAAGTGCATGCAAAGAGGTGACAATTTGAGTGAATCTTGTGTACATGTCAGATATAGATTCATTAGGTTTCATGCGAAATAGTTCGTAGTCATGTAACAAGATATTGAGCCTTGATTGCTTAACCTCATTTGTCCCTTCATAAGTAATACAAAGTCTATCCCATATGTCTTTTCCGCTTTTACAAGTGGAAACTCGCATGTAGTCTTCAGATTTTAAAGCACAAAAGAAACTATTTAAACATTTCGCATTTAATTGTGCTAAGTCACGTTCTTCTATAGTCCAATCTGCATAGGGTGTATCTACCCTAATTCCATCAACTAATCTAGTTGGTTTTGTGTAACCTTCCTGGACTAACATCCACATGCGATAATCAAGTGACTGTAAGAAAGTAGACATGCGTGTTTTCCAAAAATCAAAAGGAATATTGTCAAACAGTGGAGGTCTAGTGATAGAGTAACCCTCAGGTGTGTTTCGGTTTCCAAATGTAGCCATCTACGTTAATCAAAAAGTAGTTCAAACTTATGATTTTGAAACTAAGCTCTGATACCACTTGTTGAATCTAGTAATTAGGTTGTTAAGCCTAAGTAAATGTCCCACGGCTACCAAGAGGGGGGTGAATTGGTAGTTTTAAAAATTTTAAACCCTCTTAAAATTAAAGTTGAACCGAAATGAAATTCTCTTTTAAAGTTTGTAGAAAAATATTTTTCAACCACAGAGTTGTTAAAACTAAAATTTAAAATGCGGAAACGTAAAAGCAGTAAAGTAAATGACACCAGATTTATAGTGGTTCGGTCTATAACCAGACCTACATCCACTCCTCAGAGGCACCCTCTGAGTATTGCACTAATACCACAAAGTGACTCTACTTTAGCACCCACAGCAAGGCGGAGAAGCCTATACAAAACCCTCTTTTCACCACTCCCCGGTGCGGCAGAGAACCGTCGTCCTTTTAAACAAACCACAGTGCTGGCAGAGAACCGTCGTCCTTTTACACAAACCACAGTGCTGGCAGAGATCCGTCGTCCTTTTACAAAAACCACAGTGCTGGCAGAGAACCGTCGTCCTTTTACACAAACCACAGTGCTGGCAGAGAACCGTCGTCCTTTTACACAAACCACAGTGCTGGCAGAGAACCGTCGTTCTTTCACACTCTCCTAGTGTGGGCAGACAACCCTACGGCTGTTCACACTCTCCTAGTGTAGGCAGAGAACCTTCTTCCTTTTACACTCTCCTAGTGTAGGCAGAGAACCCACGTCTGTTCACACTCTCCAAGTGTCGGCAGAGAACCGGACCTTTTTGAATGATCTTCTCACAAGAACCTAGAAGAAAGAAAGAAAAGAGTGAAGAAATCCAATTTCACAAGTAGAGATTCTTACCTTAGCAATCCAAGTGAAGCCTTCTTGCTCCAATGGTAGGAATCCTCCTTTGAATGCTCTCTTCCACTCTCCCCTTGACTATTCTCTCAATAGGCACGAAGTTCAAGTGACAAAAAGATTGGGTGGCAGTCTAATTTGAAGTATTTATACAAAAGACAAGAAAAACCGCCCAAAAACTGCAAGTTTTCAATTCTGTACGCAGTGGATCGTCCGGTACGATCGTGGATCGTCCTGGACGATTTTACTTAAATGATCTGAAATGACCTTATTTGTATATGTGTACGAAATGACTTCGTACAGCTGATCGTCCTGTACGAACTAGGTTCGTCCAGTACGAACGGTTATTACAAGGTCGGTTCTAGAAACTGCTGAAAACTGTCCTAAGTCGGTTTATCGTTTGGACGAAAATATGTTCGTCTGGACGAAAATTTTCCAGAGAGCCGATCGTCCTGGACGATGATTTATTTCGTCTGGACGAAAATTTTCCAGAGCGCCCATCGCCGGGGACGATAATTTGGTTTCGTCTGGACGAAAATTTTCCAGAGAGCTGTTCGTCCGGTACGATATTTATTTTCGTCTGGACGAAAATTTTCCAGAGCGCCCATCGCCGGGGACGATATAAAAATTCGTCCTGGACGAATAGGACTTAGAAAAATTTTTCGAAGCAAGTTCCTATTCGTTCCAACTGCTCTATAGGAGATAACTGACAGATCGTCCAGTACGATATATATCGTCCTGTACGATCAGTATAGAATTTCAAGATCTCCTTAGTTTGTGTGTGTGAGATTTTATTCACTCAATTACAATCACTCCCTTTCAAAATTAATTCAAAGAAAAGACACTTCAAATAAACAAAATTTCTCATGTTGAATTTGATTTGAAGTTTTCGTAGTCTGGAGTCTGATTTTCCTGAAATGTTAGTACACACAAGAGCAAGTGCAAATCTTCTGAAATTGTTAGGAGATAACTATTCATTTGAACAATAATGTTTGGAATCATCAAAACTACATAAGTTGCACAAATATAAATCATTCAAATAGCAACTATTCAAACAAATAAGACCTACATCCACTCCCTGAAGCCTCCCACTTAAGGTATTGCACTATTACCAAAGTGACTCTCCTTTAGCTCTCACACCAAAGTGGAGAAGCCTTTAAAAAACTCTCTTCCAGTAATCCCTGGTGTGGCAGAGAATCGTCATTTTTTCACACCCTCCAAGTGTAGACAAAGTACCTTTATCCTTTCACACCCTCCAAGTATAGGCAGAGTAATTTCATCCTTTCACACCCTCCATGTGTCGGTAGAGAATCCTCATCCTTTCACACCCTCCAAGTGTCGGTAGAGAACTAGATCTTTTCTAAAGATTTTCTTATGAGAAATCTAGAAAGATAAGAGGATGAGTGATAACCACAGTTACAAAGAGATCATTAACTTTGATTAACCTTGTGAACCCTTCACACTCTACTTGCAGGAAATCTCTCTCAAACACTCTCTCACACTATCTCCTTTAATTACCCTTGAAAAATCATATAGGCAAGACTCTCTCACGTCATTTTTAGTGGATCTTATATACAAAAGATATAAAAAATCAGTCAAAAAATTGAATTTTTTAAATTAGAGCGTACACGATCGTACTATATGATCGTATGTTCTTACATACGAACATTTGAAATATTGTTGTGTATGAACCTATTGTTAATCGATTTGAACTCATTTTGTACGTGATCATTGTCCGGTATGAACTACATTCGTTCAGGATGAACTGTTAGAAAATTTAATTTTTGTTTGTACAAAATGTCAAGACGAAATGAGCGAGAATAGACCCAAGACGATCGTCCTGGTACGAAAAGGAAATCATCCTGTACGATCCGGACTTAGAAAATTTTTTTCGTGCGAGAACAAAATAGAGGCATTCATTCCTTTATGAAATTTAAGATCACCCCGTACAATCTTCATTCGAGAACAAAATAGAGATGTTCGTCCTGGTACGAACATTAATATCATCCCATACTATCTTCGTTTGAGGACAAAATAGAGACGTTTGTCCTTGTACAAAAATTAATATGATCATGTATGATCTTCATGTAAGGACAAAATATAGGCGTTCGTCCCTGTACAAAATTTAATATCGTCCTGTATGATCCATACTTAGAAAAAATATTTTCAAATCTGTTCGTTCAACTGCTCATCGGGTGTAATAACTGACTAGATCATCTCATACAAAGTGATATTGTACAGTACGACCAGTTTAAAAAAATGTGAATTTTAAACTCTCCCCTAGTGTGTGTGTGCTCAGTTACTCAATTACAATCACACTCTCTCAGACTCAATAAACTGAAAAATATAGACTTCAACATCAATAAACTTTAAATTGATCTTGATTTGAAGTCTTCAACAATCTGGAGTATTATTTCCTTGAAATGTTAGTACACACAAGAGAAAAATAATTCTTCCAAAATATGTTAAGAGAAATAATAATCAAATCAATAATATTTAGAATCATCAAAAACATATAAATTGAAAGAATATCAAACATGCAAAACTAAGTAGCAACTATCTCAACAAGATCTTCTCTCAAGAGTCTTCAAAGAAGTAGGACAGAGATTTGAAGAACACATAAATAGAACCTCACCTTTAGGCAACGTTGTGAACCCTTCACAATTTTCACTTGTAAGATCTCTCAAACTTAACTCCCAAATACTCTCCCAAAACACTCTCTTTTTCACTCGCATACTTGAATTGTATAGTATGATTGAACTTCATACGTATGAGCAGTTTAAAAATCTATGTACATCAAGTAAGAAATGATTTCGTACTCTCTCCATCATATGTACGAACTAACATCGTACTGTATAAATAGTTCAAAATAGAACAAGTTTATCTGGTATGATTATGTACGAACCCATTTCATACACTGGTCATCATTTATACGAACCTTACATCGTACAATATGAACTGTTAAATCAAATCATGCTTCTTATGGTACAAAAATGAACAAACCCATTTCATACTCTTGACGTCGTTTGTACAAAATCAATTTCATACAGTATGAACAATTCAACATTTGGTGAGTTTGTATGGGACAAATTGGTACACACCTATTTTATACTCTGAACATTATTTGTATTAATCACACTTTATACAATACAAATAATTCAAAAGAAAAATTTTTAAGGCATGAATAAATTAACTTTGTTATGGAGGAACTACCAAGACAAATCATCCAATACTATTTGAAAAATTATATAGTATGATTAGTTTAAAAAGAAAATTTTAACTCATCCTATAGTGTGTGTGTGTGTGTGTGCACGATTACCCAATTACAATTATACACTCTTAAACTCAAAAAAAAAATAGAAAAAGTACAAACTTCATTATAAGAAACTTTAATCTAATCTGTCTTGAAATATTCGACAGTTTGTCCGAAATGTTAGTACACACAAATAATATAAAGAAAATATATTCAATATATGTGAGGAGGAATAGTAATCACAACAATAATATTTTGGCATCATCAAAAACCTACATAATATAAAAAAAAAAAATCTAAGTTACAATAATCTCCCCTTTTTAATGATGGCAAAATAATTATTATTTGATTTAACACTTAAGACAATTTTTCTCCTAAGCTCCCCTTCAATGAACAATCAATTTAAAAATAAGAGATTCTAATGAAAATTAAAACCACAACAACAAATTAAAATGAAACAAAAACTTAAACAAAAACAAAATGCACAAGAAATACATACACAATAACACAATACACAAAACATAAAATCACCCACCAAATAATCATATACAACCAAATAATCATACACAATACATCAACCAAATAATACATCAAACAATAACTATTGACTCCCTCTTTTGACAATAATAAAAAGGGAAGTACATCTTGAAAAGATAAGTTTCTATGGATAAATCAAAATAGATGACAAAGAAGAAGAGATTTTAAACTAATTGTAAATACAATATTAACATCCAAATGCTATTTTTTTTTTTTAAATCAAAGAACTATTAGGATAAGAAAGGTCAATCAGGATCACTGTTTGTTCTAGAAATATCAAATAAAAATAATTATTGCAAAATTGTTGAAATAAGGATTAATTAGTTTCTAATTCAAAAGTGAATATTAGTACCGATTATATAGATTTGTATAAGAGATAAAATGATAAAAGCAATAATAGTATGAATTTTTCAAGTGGCGACGTTGCACATCTTTTCAATTATTTGTGCACACTTTGTGCATCTTTTCAGTTTGGCGAATATTGCGCATCTTCTTAAACTAGTGGCACATTTTGTGCATCTTTTTAAGTTTGGAATGCTTTGTGCATATTTTTACAATTTTAATCTTTCCAATATCAATAAATCTTAAAACAAATCCTAATTATTAACAAAATTAAACAAATTCAAAATAAAATAAAATAAAATAAGACATATTTTCTAGCAATTATAGCTAAATAATATTTATCTATAAGAACATGAAATCGATCTTCTAATCTACATCCAATCATAATTTAATTTAAAATATTGAGAGATTAAATTATGCAAGGAATTTAATTTGTAGGGTAAAGTAATTCAAACTTAAACAATTCAAGAAGAGTAATTTCAATATAAGTTAAAAAGTCATTTCATTAATATTTATAACACATATCACCAATACAACATACTTGAAAATAAGGAAATACAACATAAAGAAGCCAACATATGAAACCACAAGAAACATCTCGACAATAAGTATAAAATCTGAACAGTAAGTAAAACACATAAGTAATAACTAAAATCCCGAGAGGCCTTAGTCTAGAGGTGGCTGAGGAGGGAACATCATAAAATAGTTATATATCATAGCTACTTGCATGTTGAAAGTATCGAATTGTCCTCTAATCCTCCCCATGTATTTGTTGTACCTTGCATTGTGCTGGTTTAGGTGATTCTCAATTTGATCAAAATGTTGATTAAAATGGGATTCCAGAGTGTCAAAATGCTGGACCATTTCTTGATAGAAATTCTAAGCAGGTGCATGTGCTAGAGTAGGGGCTCCTTCTTCCTCAAATCCTTGTTCTCGATTAAAATGTATAAGGAAGGAAGCATTGATAAAGTAAATGAGAAGTTGAGTGGGAGGATCAGGATGGATCCGGTTGTACTAATTTTCTAAAATATAGGCAACTAAGTTTCCTAATGTTACATTTTTCTTCCTCCTATTATGAGGAAGTTTAATTTCAAAAAGTTTATAGATGTAGTCCATGATTAGTTGGGCTTCATCAATAGGAGTATTAGTCATGATATGGTATGTGCACTAGACAAAAGAGGAGTCAAATTGATACTATCACCAGATTTAAGTATTACAAAGGTTCTCAAGACATGCTCGATGATCATAACATTCAGGTTAAGGGTACACATACGATAAGATGATTTACTTGTGAAACACCACTAAGAGCTTGGTTAATTTCAGACCAATCAAAATCTGATGTAGAGGTCATGGTGTGTGTTCTAAACCCATAAGTTCTAAGATGGAAAAAGTTTTCTAAATCTTCCATAGTTAATTTGTACTCTCTACTTAAAGAAATATGAATTTAACATAGTGTGATCCTAATTAACTTTCATGTTAGTAAGAAACATTTGGAAGGTTTCTTGATGATAGGCATAGAATAAAGTGAGGATAAAAGAAAATTGAGTTGAGGCAAAAAGCGGCATAATAGAGAAGTTTGTCTCCTTGAATTAGAAGATGAGAGGGAGTAATCTTAGCTTCAACAAAATGTTCGTAGGCTTCCTCATTATCTTTGGAAAGAAAGTTCTCATCTCTACCAGAGCGAGAGGATGTGCCCTTGGAAGTTCGTGGATGTTTGCTACTACTGACTATTCCTAAAGATTGGACTCGGGATGGTTTGTGATTTCAAAATGATTATGAAGATAAAACATCGATATCTTTCAATTTAAATAAAAATAACCTATCATATAGTATGAAATTTTGATCATACGTATGATTTTAAAATCATACTGGACAAAAAAATATTTCATGCATATGAATGGAAATGGTAAAAATGAAACGTCCTTTCGTAAACTGCCATTCCTGAGATGTCATTTCGTACAGGCTTGTTGACCATATGATCGTACAGATAAATATCTATTCATCAAGGACTATCAGAATAATAATGATCGTATCAAGCGGTTAGGTTTGTCCATATGAGAAACTGATAACAGGATCATACAGAAGAAGTAAAATTTCATACATAAGATCTGACGAAAAATATTTGAACATTTGTAAAACTGTCTCTAATGATACATATAAAAAATGATTTATCATATAGATGATGATTACATCATACAGTATGACATGCTTTTAAAAACTCAGTTTAATGTGCTTAATTAAAAAAATCATGTAGTCTACAAAATTTGTATAGTATAAAAAAGTTTGTACAATATGAAAGAAAATCAAACTCAAGACATAATAAATAAAAACTCTTTTCAAAAACCAATTACCTAAGATCCATAACATGTAAAAATAAAAAACAAAAACAAAAACTTAATACTAATAAAAGAAAAATAAAAACAAAATTAACGAAACAAACAAACCCTAACAAACAACCAAATGTTAACAAACAAAAAGAGAAAACAAACAAATACATCAATACATTACAAATATGATTTGTATAAATTGTATTTTAAGCATTAAGATCAACCACACATAATCTTGTTCTTAAGATGTTAAACATTTCAAAACCCAGTGGTTTTGTAAAAAGATTTGCAAGTTGATTCTCGGTAGCAACATAGTGCAATTCAATTTTTTCTTCAGCCACATGATCTCTAATAAAGTGATGCCTTATATCTATATGCTTGGTTCTAGAATATTAGATATGATTCTTTGAAATACATATGAAACTTGTATTATCATAGAAAATTAGAATAGTTCCAATAAAAAAATCTAAATCAATTAGTTATTATTTTAACCAAAGAACCTGTGCCATACAACTAGCTAAAATAATGTATTTTGCTTTAGCAATACAAAAATCTACTAAATTTTATTTTCTGCTAGACCAAAAAACTAAAGAGTTTCCTATGAATTGATAAGTTCTAGAAGTACTTTTTTGATCAACCCTATATCCTATAAAATTTGAATCAAAATATCTAATGATTTCAAAATAAGAGCTATGCTTAGGATAATAAATCTCTAAGTTTTGAGTTCCTAATAAATATCTCAGAATTCTTTTAACATCAATCAAATGTGATTCCTTAGGATCAGATTAAAATATAGTACACAAATAAACATTGAACATGATATCTAGTCTACTAGCAGTCAAGTAAATTAATGATTCAATTATTCCTAAAAACGTTTTTTGATCAATAGATTTTCTCCCAGATTCTAAATTTAACTGCACTGAGGAACTCATTGGTGTTGTTACTAATTTAACATTATCCATTTTATATTTCTTGAAGATATCATTAATATACTTTGATTGGATAAGAAATGTTCCTTCCTTATGTTGGTTTATGCTAAAACCAAGAAAATAATTCAAGTCTCCCATCAAACTCATTTTAAATTCACTACTCATTATATTTGAAAAGTCATCAGAAAAATTTTTATTGTCAGATCCAAAAAAGATATCATTAACATATATTTGAATAATGAGTATGTCATCTCCTATACTTTTTTAAGAAGAGAGTGATGAAACACTTTCTTTAATAAATGAACTTTATAATAGGAAAGTGCATAACCTCTCAGACCAAGCCCTAGGTGTCTATTTTAGTCCATATAATGCCTTTTTAAATTTAAACACAAGATTTGGGAATATTGAATTTTTAAAATGTGGAGATTGGTCAACATAAACATCCTCTTGTATCACCCCATTAAGAAAGACACTCTTAACATCCATTTTAAGTAATTTAAAATGTTTAAAACAAACAAAGGCTACTAACACCCTTATCGCTTAAACACGGGCACCATGGGCAAAAGTTTCTTCAAAATCAATTCTTTCTATTTGATTATATCTCTTGGCCTCTAATCTTGTCTTATTTATAACCACAACACCAGAATCATTCATTTATTTTTGAACACCCACATACTTCTAACAATGCTTTGATCTTTAAGCCTTTCAATAAATTCCTAAACATCATTTCTAATAAATTAATTTAATTCTTCTTGATTTATATTAGTGGGTTTAATCCTTAAAATAAAAGTAGAATAATTCACTTCTTTGCTAAGTTCATGCCTAGTTCTAACCCCCTCACTAAGTTAACCTAAAATCAATTATTTAGGGTGACTCTTAGAAAATTTATATTCTCTAGGCAATTTGTTTTCTGTTCTAACATTCTCTTCCGTATTGGTCTTTTCAACTCCTTAGGAAATAACTTCAATATGTTCCCTTGGCTTTTTCAAAATACCATATTCTTTAAAAACTGTAGGTGTGTTCTACTCAACTACAAAAGTTCTCTTGTTAAAAACCCTACAGGATTGCCGACACTATAATATCCTAAAAAAATTCATTCATCAAAATTTGGATCAAATTTTCCTAAAAGAGTTTTATCATTATTATGAATAAACACCTTACATATAAAAACATACAAATATAAAAGAGTAGGTGTTCTACCTTTAAGAAGTTTATATGGGGTATTGTTCAACTTGAATCTAATGTTCATCCTATTTAGAACATAATAAGTCGTACTAACCGCTTAAACCTAAAAATATTTTGAGAGTAAATATTCAGCCAACATGGCTCTATTGGCTTCTATCAAAGTTTTATTCTTTCTTTTAACAACCCCATTCTACGGAGGGGTTTTAGGTGCTGAAAAATTATGATTAATTCCTTATTCTTTATAAAAATCTTTAATTTTTTTAATTTCAAACTCCCCTCTTTGATCACTTTGAATTAATAAAATTTTACACCCTAATTTCCTTTGAATCCAAATAAAAAAACTTTTAAATTCATCAAATGAATCACTCTTATGAAATATAAATTTAAACCAATTGAATCTTGAAAATCTTCAACTATTACAAATATAAAAACTTTACCTACTAGACTTACAGTGCTAACTAGTCCAAAACGATATATGTAAATAATTTATAGTGGTTTTCTAGTTATAAGATCTTTAACTGATTGAAAGGAGGACTTCACCTATCTTTCTAATTAACATGCATCACAGAGGTGATCCTTATAGAAGTCTAGTTTGGGTATCCCTCTAACCAATTCTTTCTAGATAATCTTCCTAAGATTTTTTATGCTTGCGTGACAAAGTCTTCAATACCATAACCCTGACGCAGCAGTAGTTATTTTGAGAAATAAATATTAGAAGATTTAACAAAGTTTAAATCAAACATGTATACATTATTTACCCTATTTTCATACAACATATAAATTCCATTTTTGGCTTATTATGCAACTTGTAGGAAAAAATTTAACCCTACAATCGTTATCATAAAGCTGACTATTACTCAACAAATTATGCTTTAAGCCTTCAACCAATAATAAATTTTTAATGAAAAAAATTGTTTTTTTGCCAATCATACATATAACTACTACTTTTCTTGTGGTATTATCTTCTAGTATTACTTTGTCTCCATTCCTAGTTTTCAGTGATATGAATTGTGTTGTGTCTTCAGTCATATGCTTCAAACATCTGATATTTAGGTACCAAATTCTCTCATAAGGACTTGTATGAGAGCATATCTATAAAATGATCAAATATTAGACTTGGGAACCTAAATAAATTTAGGTTCTCCTCTTGGAAATGATAATCTTGATGCATGCTTGATATGCCATGATTTATACATTTTAGGTCTCCACACTAAATGTGTTTTACTATGAATTTTATAAGTATGAAAGATATGGCCAATCATTCCACTTAAAAAGCATTTAACTCCAGTAAAAATATACATTAATCTATGTGTGTTATAATGTCCTTTCTTAGGTTTTAAAATTATTCAATTTTGATTTGGATTCTAAAAATGTTCAAGTGTAAGGAGTGTCTTACCTACCTTAATGGCATTTAATTTTTTGGTAAGATATGAGTTTGCACTTTTTAAAGTTGAATAATCAAATTTCAACTCATGTTTCTTTGATCTGATTATGCCATAAACACTTTAAAGTTATTTTCAAGTTCAGTATAAGATGATTTCAACAGTTCATGCTTTTTTTTCAAATCATCAAACTCATATAATAATGTCATGTGATTGCTATATATTGACGCATGATAATTCCTAAGGATTTCATGCCCTTTTTGTAAAAATGAATATTCTATGTTTTGCTTGGCATGCAATTTTTTTAGTTTCATATATGCAATATGAATTTTCTCAGAAACATCAAATAACTCATCGCAGGATAAATCATATACCTCCTCTTGATTTGAATGATCAAGTTTGTCAGCCATTACGCACAAGTTTGTGACTTCCTCCTCTGCTATTACTTCTGAGGAATTTGATGTTGAGTTTCCCAGAATGCTCTTTATAGTCTTGTCTTGCCCTTTCTAACATTGGTTTTCTCCTCCACTTTCTCCTTGCTAGGATTCACTTTGAGATTTGGGTATTCAAATTTAATATATCCATGCTTCCAGCATTCATAACAAGTGACATCATTATAAACTTTTGCTTTTTTATGAAACTTACCCTTATTCTAGTGCTAACGTCTCCATTACTTTCTTCTTAAGAAAATTTTGAATTTCCTCATCATGAGTGCAATATCTTCTTCATCCTCAGGCTGTGACATATCAATTTCTAAGTCATCCACATTCAATATAATATTTTTGTTCTTCCTATTATCACCTATATCAATCTATCTTTGAGTCACTCCTCATAAGGAATTAGTGATCTATGCAAATTATAAAAAGAATAAAAAGTTAGGTCTTTTGATTCAGTTATGGTAGTTATTTTTGCATCATAAGTAGTAGGTAAACAACAAATAGTTTTATTAACTTTCTTGAAATTCAATAGTTCCCTACCTAAAGCATGCAATGAAGTGACTATCTCTATAAAATGAGTATACATGTCAGTGATTGATTCATTTAGTTTCATGCAAAATAGTTCGTAGTCGTGTAATAGAATATTCAATCTAGACTATTTCACTTCATATAGTCCTCAAATTTTTAGGCTTAGAAGAAACTATTCAAATATTTTATGTTTAATTGAGCTATGTCATTTTCTTCTGCTATCCAATTAATAAATGGTGTTTTAGTCCTAATGCCATCTTCAAGTCTAGTCGGTCTAGTGTAAACTTCCTGTACTAAAATTCACTTGTGATTGTCAATAGATTGTTCCAAAAGTCGAATGGAATGTTATCAAATTGTTGTGGTCTAGTGATTAATTATCCTTCAGGAGTGTTACTGCTTTCATAAGTAGCCATGATCAATTTTAAAAAGTTATCTAAAACTTAATTTTTTAAGTAGGCTCTGATACCACTTGAAAGCTCAAATAGATTTTTATACCTAATACAATTGTCCCAAGGCTAATCAAGAGGAGGAGGGGGGGGGGGATTGGTAATTTCAAATTTCTCTTGGAAATCAAGAAAACCAATTTTAGGATTTTGACACACTGATATATTTTCTCAAACTATTTTTCAACCACTATAATTAAATGTGCATAAAAAAATGTGGTAAAAAAGTAAAGAGAAAATAATACTAATTTTATAGTGATTTAATCCAACTAGACGTATTTCCACTCCCTAAAGACTCCTTTAGGTATTGTACTATATCAAAGTAACTCTCCTTTTGCTCCCACAACATGGTAGAGAAGCCCTTACAACAATAACTCTTCCAATAACCCTGATGTGGTAGAGTACCAATGTCCTTTCTCACCCTCCTAGTGATAGAAAAGTACTGACATCCTTTCTCACCCTCTTGGTAACGGCAAAGTACTAACATCCTTTCTCACTCTCTTGGTGATAGTAGAGTGCCAACATCCTTTCCTACCCTGTTGGTGACACAGAGTGCCAAATTTACTCCAAATATCTTCTCTTAAGAGTCTTCAAATAAGTACGGTCGAGATTTGAAGAACCCAGAAAGACATCTTCATCTTTGGGTAACCTTGTGAACCCTGCACAATTTTCACTTGCAAGATATCTTAAACTTCACTCCCAAACACTTTGCCAAAAAACTCTCTTCTTTACTCTTAAGAAGAAAATATGCACCAAGGTCTCTAGTAGAATAGGAGTGTCATTTTTTCGGACCCTTATATATGAAAAACAGGAAAAATTATCTATAAAACTAAAATGTTTTAAGTTGAACGTACTTGGATCTAATGTATGATCAAACTTCATATGTATGAATAGTTTAAAAATCCATGTACAATCCAATATGAACTAATTTTTTACACTATCAATCGTATGTATGAACTAACATCATATTGTACGAATAATTTAAAATTGAATAAGTTCATCTAGTACGATTATGTATGAACCCATTTTGTACACTGGTCATCATCTGTATGAACCTTACAATGTACAGTACAAACTATTAAATCAAATCATGCTTCATATGATACAAACATGGATGACCTATTTCGTACTCTAGACGTCATGTGTATGAAATCAATTTTATACAATATGAACATTTCAACTTTTGCTGAGTTCATATGGGATGAATTGGTATGCACCCATTTCATACTCTAGATGCATCTGTACGAATCACACTTCATACCATGAATAGTTCTAAAGAAAAATTTTTAAGGCATGATTCAATTAACTTTGTTCTAGAGGAATTACCAAGACAAATCATCCAACACGATATGAAAATTCTACAATATGATTAGTTTAAAAAAAATTTAATTCACTCCCCCAATGTGTGTGTGTGCACGATTTTCCAATTACAATCACTCTCTCTTAGATTTAAGAATAATAGAAAACATACAGAATTAATTACAAGAAATCCTAATTTAATATGTATTGAAGTCTTCGGCGGTCTGGAGTATGATTTCCTTGAAATGTTATTACATACAAACAACACTAAGAAAATATATCAGATGTATGTTAGGAGAAATAGTAATCACAACAATAATATTTTGGTATCATCAAAAACTCACATGATATAAAAATTTAAAATCTAAAGTTTATATATATTTTTTTTGGTATCATCATGTGATATATATATATATGCACATGTCTCGAAGCCTTCTTATATTTCAACTTCCACTTGTACCTCCTTTTGAAAATATCACAACTACCAAAGATAGAGGAAGGAATATCATGTAGCATTATTCCAAATATCAGCCCTCGTCCACTTATACCTCCACTTGATCTCTTGAATCTATTTAAGATAATTAGAGAAATATATAAACATATACATTTACATGGGTGTACAAGAATATAACATATGCACCACTTATAATACTTTCATTTATTCTATTATATCCGCCTTCACAAGAACCTAACAGGTAGAGAACATCACATGAACATGAGAATTCTCTCCTTTTCCACAAGTATAAATCACATTTGATTTCTTAATACATGAACTTGATAACTTTAATATTTTCAACTTGTATGAGGCATATTCACCTCATACTTGAATACGCGGAATTCATTACCTGGACATTGCAATATTAATATTTTTAACATGTGTGACCCACATTTAACTTAGTACATGAATATATGAAATTAGCATATATATATATATATATATATTTATTTTAGTATTTTGACATGGGGTGGAATTTGTATGCATAAGAACAATGGTAATAAAAAAACCATTCTTGTTGGACATTATAGCATAAGTTTAAAGCATTTACTGAACTAAAATGATTTCAAGAAAAAATAAAAACAATGTCTATATAAAATTACCAAAGAAAGTGTACAAACCAGACAACCTAGTAAAATCTTACTAGTTTTCTATAAATATAATCAAAATGTCCTATTCTATAACATTTCAAAAGTTACATTATTAAAAACATTTTATGTTTTGTAAATCCCTTTTATGTCAACCCAAATCAAACAAAATTCTAAAAATACTCTCACAGGTGTCAAAATTGAAATCAAAGTAAGGCTTTGTTAACTTGCCTTTAGAAGAACAATCTTTCTAGTAACTCAAAGGAATATTTTGGATCCATGGCCTCCAAACCTAAGCTTTTGATCTTCCTTTCACCTCATTCTCAGTTCCTTTGTCTTTATTAACTACTCTCTTTTGCTTAGGGAATGAAAATTGTTTTTTTTTTAAGATTTAAAATTTTTATATAAAAATTCCAAAAATGGCCTAGGTCTACAACACCACCTCGCCCAATGCTATAATCTTCCCAAATGTAAAACTCAATCTTGAAAATTATAGTGAATAGAGATCATAATATTACAGAATTACCCTGCATCATACAACACTACTTTATAGTTCCACTATGTTCCAAGATGATTCGAAATTTGTTTTAACAGACAAAAAATTTAGTGCCATACTATCACATACTTCAACATCTTTGTACTCTTAAGCATTATTTTCTAATACTAAAGATAAAAAGCTTGGTGCTACAATGGCACTTTCTAGAACACTATAGGACAACAGAGCAAATTTTTTTTGTCCTAGTTTTAAACTTCAAATTTATATTTTTAACTCTATAGGGTTAAGTTTTAAGATATAATAACTTAAAAGATTTAGAAAAGATGATATCTGCTAACAAACCCTACCAAGAGTTTTTCAAATCATTGGATGTTAAACCACTCATTAATATAACAAGAGTTGTCACATTCTTCACTCCATAATAAAAATTTCATCCTCAACATTTAGTCATATAAGGCATTTAAAAGGAATCAGGATATAGTTATGCATTTACGCTTTCTTCTATGAAGTGGTTTCTCTCTATGCTTCCACTTAATCTTTACTATAGGGAATTCTTTTATTTCTTTAGTTTCTTCACATCATAAGTGAGAATTTATTCTGGCCCTTCTTTTAAAGTCATATTCAGACTCATTTCTACTTCATCTTCAGACACTCTCTGCTCCGAACTTGAAACCCTATTTCTTAACAGAGGTATATATAATACATTATAAATATTAAATTAGGTATATGGTAGAAATAATATGTAAACAAACTTTACTACTTTTTTCAAAAGGACTAATATATCGTGGATGCAACTTGCTTTTCTTGCATAATCTACTTATACCTTTTGAAGGGCTAATATTCAAAAATACAAAATCTTATATTAGTAATTAAATAAATTGGTTATTTTTTTCATAGTATATCTTCTATCAATCCTAAGAAGCTTCTAGACTTTTCTTGATCAACCTAATCTTCCCAATAACGTCATGTACCATCTCATGACCTATCAACTTTTGTTCACCTACTTCTATCGATGACATTGGTTTTATACATATCCTACCATAAAAAGCTTCATAATGAACCATACTAATATTAGAATAAAAACTATTATTATTAATAAAATCAATGAATTGATTATAATTTTCTTAACTTTTTCTAAAATCCACTACAAAAAATATCAATAAATTTTCAAGTACTTTAGTAATTCTTTCTGACTTTGCATTTGTTTGGAAATGCAAAGCTTTAATGAATTTTGGCTTTATTCCAAGATCTTCTTAAATAAACCTCCATAACCTATATGTGAATCAACCATCCTAATTTAGAAAAATAACCTTTGGTATTACCTTCAGATCAATAATGTTTTTCTAATAACTCGTAAGAATAATATGGCTCCATGCCCTCCAAACCTAACTTTTATTTTTCACATCTTTCTCAGTTCCTCTTCCTTTATTAGGTGCTCTCTTTGGCTTAGGGAATGAAAAATGACTTCTTAAGGATTAAAAATATTTTTATAAAAATTCCAAAATTGGCCTAGGACTACAACACCACCTCACCTAATGCTATAGTTTTTCCAAGAGGAAAACTTATTCTTGAAACTTCTAGTAAATAGAGATCTTAATGCCACAAAAATACCCTGTCATGTATGATGCAACTTTATTGTGCCACTATGTTCCAAGATGATTCTAAATCTTTTTTAATTGACAAAACGTTAAGTGTCATACTATCACTCACTTCAACAACATTGTGCTCTGAAGCATTATTTTTTAATACTAAAAACAAAGAGCTTTGCGGTATATTGGTACTTTCTCAAGCATCATAGGACTTCAAATCAATTTTTTTTGTCTTAGTTTTAACAACTCTTTGGGGTCAAGTTTTAACATAAAATAACATAAGACAATTCACAAAGATTTTAAAAATATGAAACATGCTTATAAACCCTTTCTAAGAGTTTTTCAAATCATTGCAGGCTAATTCATCTTTGTAGTGAGTGTTGTCACATTCTTCACTCCATAGAAAAATTTCATCCTCAACTTTTAATAACAACTAGAATTCAAAACTGGTCAGGATATAGTTATCTCATTTATGCTTTCTTTTCTGAAGTGGATCCACATTCAAATCTATTCTTCCATTTAATCTTTACTACAAAAAATTATTTTATTTATTAGTTTCTTCACATCATAAGCTAGAATTCATTATGGGTTTTCTTTGAAAGTCATATTAACGCTCATTTTTACTTAACTTCATGCACTCTTTGCACCAAATTTGAAACCTGATTTCTTAAAAGAGATACATGGAATACATTATAAATATTAGACATGTCATATAGTAGAAACATTATGTAAACAAATTTTACTAATTATTTTAGAAGGTCTAATATATCTTAGAGTTAACTATCCTTTCTTGCCTAATCTGATTATATCTTTCTAAGGGCTAACATTGAAAAAAAAAAAAAACAAAATCTTATATTAGGAATTAAATAAATTTGTTATTTAGTCCATATAATTTCCTCTATCTATCCTAAGATGCTTCTAGTCTTTTCTTGATCAACCTAATTGTCCGAATAGCATCATTTATCAACTCATGACCAATCAACTTTTGTTCACCTACTTCTAGCCAGAATAGTGGTGTTATACACCTCCTACCATACAAAGCTTCAAATTGATCCATACTAATACAAGATTAAAAACTACTATTAGAAGTAAACTCAATGAATGGATTATAATTTCCTCAACTTTTTTTAAAATCTATTGCACAAAATCTCAATAAATTTTTAAGTACTTCAGTGATTCTTTCGGACTTCCCAATAGTTTATGGATGAAAAGTTTAAATGAATTTTAGCTTTATTCCCAAGTCTTCTTAAATAAACTTCCATAACCAAGATGTGAATCAACCATCCTAATTTGGAAAAATAACCTTTGGTGTTACATGAAAACTAATAATTTTGTTTATATAAAACTAAGCTAATTTCTCTAAATAATCTATCTACTTCTTGGGAAGAAAATACTCTGACTTGGTCAATTGATCTACTATCACCTAACTTGCATCATAACCTAATCAATACCTAAAAAATCCGAATGTAAAGTCTATTATTAATTCCTCTCATTTCCATTTTAGAATAGACAATGGTTAAAAAAATCCACTTATAGCCTTTGGTGTTTAGTTATTACCATTTGAAAGACCTCACACTTTGAAATCAAATTTTACCACATCTTTCTTCATTCCTAGCTACCAAAATATCGTATTCAAGTCATGATACATCTTACTACTAGCTAAATAAATGAAATTACTATAATGGTGTGAGTCATATAGAATATCTCTTCTTAAATCATGAAAAATAGAGATCCATAATCTTCTATAAAATCTTAATTCGCCCTACTCTTCTACATGTAGTTAAGATTTTTTACCATTTTGGATTTAAACTACCAACCTTGCATACTCACTTTTGTACTTCTAAGAATACTTAATCCTATATTTTAATTAAGTTTGAAAAATCATATGGGATAATATTCCAATATCAATTGGATACATAACCTCCCATTCTTATATTTCATCAGATGTGATGAGAGAAGCAACTCTTATGATAAATTTCCTACTTGTAGAAATATCCACTACATTAACATTTCTATTGAGATAAAATAATATTATGATTATAATCTTTAAATCAATTCTAACAGACTACCCTAGTTCTAAATAAACTATTTCAAGGTGAATTTATACATCAAACTTTGATGATTTAGGTAGATTTCACATCTTACCCCATTCATGTAATGCCTCCAAAATTTTTAAGCAAATAAATTCATCACTAACTTTAAATGATGAGTGACATAATTCTTCTCATACAACTTCCATTATCTTGAAGAAAATTCTATTACTTTCCAATTCTATTATAATGCATAACTTGAAACTCTGAATGAAGCATCAATAAATATCTGCAACAATTAGTAGAATGGTCAATATAAGTGCTGATAACAAACATTTCGTTAGAATTTCTAGAAACTATCCATACACTCTAATTTCTAACCAAAAGGCACAAACTTATCGGTCAAACTTTTCAAAGGAATAACGATATGTGAAAGTCCATTAACTAACATCCTTTAATAATCTTCTATGCCAAGAAAACAATAAACTTTTGATAATTAAGTAGATTTTGTCCAATCACTATTGGTCCCACCTTTTTGGGATCCCAAGATATTCCATTAGCCCATATCACATATCCTTAAAATTGCATAGACTACAACAAAAATTCACATTTCAAGAACTTGTCATATAAATAATTATGCCTTACTATCTCCAATACAAACATTAAATGATTTGCATGATCCTCTTCTATTATTTAGTATACAAAATTATCCTCATTAAATATAATAAAAAATCTATCTAAGCATTCTCTAAATACCATGTTCATTATTGATCCATAAAGACAACATGTGGATTAGTCACCGTAAAAAGCATGAATAAAAATGTATAATGGCTATATTGAGTATTTAAAGAGATCTTCAATTCGTATTCTACTTTTACTCTTAGTTGGTGATCTAAATATCCTAAATCTATTTTTGAAAATATGGATGCACCTTTTAGCTGAACTCAAAAATCATCAATGTGAGGAAATTTGTATTTGTTCCTAATTATTACATTTTTCAACTATTTATAATCAATACGCATCAACAATGAAACATCTTTATTTCTTACAAATAATATTAGCACACCCCAAATAGATAGATTGGGTTAAATAACTCCTCTAACTAATAGCTCATGCAACTTAATTAACCTTTAACCCTTGTAATTTCTTGGGCACCTTTTTATAAAGAATTTTTTAAATTAGTAACACACCAATGAATAGTTCAATACTAAACTCCACCTATCTCACAATAGAATACACTTAACAACTCCTCAAGAAATACATCAAGAAATATGGATACTACAGGAATATTAGCACTCACTTGAATATACTTTCTTCCATCTCTAACATTTTCAAGTAATATGGTAGTCCTATTTTTCCATAATCTATCAATTTGTAAAATTCATATCAAAATGGAGAACATTGGAAAGAAAATATCTCACCATCTGTAGATATCATCACCCTTTTTAAACTATAAAAAATATGGACTCCATATCAACTCAACCAATCTATACCTAGACTGACATCCAACTCAGTCAAGGGCAACACATTCAATTTAGACTCCAACTTTCTATGTGAGATTTCAACTTCATTGATATATATATACTCAAAAATTAAATTATCTCTTATAGGAAATTTAACATAATATCGAGAGGGTAGCAAAATATAAAGAAATTTAATTAATTTACTAATTTTTCAAATAAATAAATAAATTATTGGCTCTATTATAAAATAAAACTCTATAGGATTGTGAGGATATAAAAGTCATTATAATTTAAAATGTATATTAAATCTATAGCCTTCTATTATACAAAAAACTAGGCTAGGTTGGAGGAACATTGAGTATTATATTGGACTCCTATTGAGCTCCTCCAGATTGCCTCTCAACAAATCTACCAACAGTTCTACTTGAAGACCCCTCATTCACAGCTATCATCGAGGTTTCCCTCTATAACCTTGCATCTCTTTTAATGTCACCTTCATTACTATGCGTATCTCTTGGTTCCCTTTAAGGTCACTGAGCTATTATGTGGCATGAATAACCACACCTAAAACACTTATAAGTGAGTAAAAATAGCGACACCTTCCCTCAAAAGAATAACACACTAGAGTATTATTCACTAAAACAGATGAACTTGTACTCTAAAAAATTACTGGACTTCCCCTTCTTGCTTCCTTGGCCTCAAATCAGTTCTCTAAACCACCAGCACAATATTCAAATGGCTTTCCACAAAAAAATTATCTAATCATATATGATTATTGTTAGGCCACTAATAGACCATCTCTATTATCCTTGTTCTCTCAATGAGCTCAACAAAATCATTGATATATAATGTAATTAATTAACGCATCAAACTATCTTTCAAAATTATCAAAATTTATAGCACTTATGTTGAGTAGTGTAAACCAAATGTCAGACATACATATCTAATACAATAAATTGTGCATCTTACTATCTCACTGGATTACTACCTTGAAATAATCTTATAAATGACTCCTTATGTTGACAATCATATGGTGGAATAAATCCATCTTTAATATTTCAATAAATACCTCCCTAAAATTTTCAACATTCAACTTCCCATAATACGTTTCTCTCTACTGGCCCAACCACTAGTGTTTAGCTTCACCATCTAACAAAAATACAACTAATGGAGCTATTTGAATTTTTAGAGGCCACTACTATCACGATAGTTCCCCAATATCATTACAAAATCTTTAAGTTCCTAAGGATCTATTGGTTCTTTAAAACTAGGGGGTTTTAATCCTAGAATTACTATATTTATTTATCTACACCTTTTAGATTTATGGTTGATACCCTAGCCAGAGCCTCTCCTAAAAATTTATCTAGCAATCTACCAAATTAAATCATTAAATTTTAGATTATTTCCCTTTTTATGCTATGTTCAAAAATTAAATCTCCTTTAAAAGTCTCCATTCTCTCTACCAATATTTTTAAAACTATCTTTAACAAAAGGTACTGGGTAATCAAACAAAGTTGTAATGCACAACTTAGCAGCACTACAATTCAAGATCTTCTTCAATGCAATATTGGCAAATCACCTAAGTGTCATGGGAAGAATTTTCTTTAGCTTCTATAATGTAGTGACATGTTAGTTAAGTCATAACATTATGGCAGAGGAATTTATTAATGTTATATCTTTAGTTCAAAAATGGATCACCATAACACCATCACTATCAAAATCATCATGTTAGTAGAAGTTTAGTGTTCTAAATATAAATAACATAGTCATTTTCTTTCCGTTTGTTTTTTAGCGCGGGAGGGGGGGGGGGGGGGGGGGGGTGGGGGTACTAGCCATTTTGTACTCTTGAATTAAGTCTTAGGTAGAGTCAATAGGAAGGGAGAGAGTGTGTGCAATTCAAGGGAATAAAATTTAGAGGTAAGAAGAGTTTACATTTGTGCATGTAAGAACTTCCTAGTTCTATCAATCTTTTTCTTACTATTGTACTATTATTTTTCTTCAAAATCGATTAAATTTTTTTACTTTAAATACAATGTCCTACTAAATTAATTCTATATGCTTATGATATGTTGAGAACCATGTTTACATTAGAATATATATCATTTACATGTATAATTTGATTTTATTTTTAAATCCTTTATGCTTCATTTAGTTTGCATAGATGCCTTATAATAATTTAAAACATAGGCTTCTTTTGGGATGGCTTTCTTTTTGCTTCTTAAATCCAATTTCTAGTACTAAAATTAAAATTTTTGTACTAGGATGCTTCTTTAAGAAGAGGTAAAAAAGTCGACACAAACAAACAAGTAGTGTAATCTACATATTCAATGAAGGTGTAAGGGAAATAAAATGGAATTTAGAATGAAATTCTTCCATGCATAGGCATATGGTATCAAACATTTTGGAGTCATAAAGGAGACATAATGTTATGTTTAAGTGTATCTTGGCTAGAAACCCTAATAATCTTGACAAAGATGAAGAAATCAACTAAGCATTCTTTCCTAGATGGTTTTCGTCACTCAATTCTTTTCCATTTTTTTTAAACACTAATAAACTAGCCTCAACCCTTGGTTTAATTGGTACCCTTCATATGACTAAAATAACTAATCACTTTTAAGTTTTATGGGCGACAACTTTGCACCATAACTTCCTGCAAAGGTGGAAAACATTTGGTAATGAGCTCAGATTAATCTCTACTGTTGTTTTCAACCTTAGGGTTTGAATTAGTCAATTATGCTCCTTTTCATAGATGGAAGTAGTACTCCCTATCTAGAACCTCATGAGAGCTATTGTTTCTTTCATTTCACTCCTAGAGAAGTCCTCATAATTTCCCCACTCCACCAAGCCCAAAAGCCTATTTAAGAGGTGATCTAAAGGAGGCCTTGAGATCAATACTTCATGTAATTCAAATTTTTATCTAGGCATACTTCAGCTATGATTCCTTCAAAGAAGTTCTTCTCATTGTTCTAAGGATAAAAAAAATCCCATGAACTCCCTCTAAGATTCATCCCATAGAGGATAAAATAAAACCATAATCTTAGACCGAGGATTTCAAATAACTTCCACAATCTATTATATGAATCTCTCAAACATAATATAATGGATGTTCAAAAGTTTCATGAAATTTCATGCATTATATAATCCACCATTAGCCAAAGAAAGTTTCTTACAAAAAAAATATTCTAAAGAAGAAGATAAAAGTTGGACTACGTATTCCAGACGGATCGTTCGATCTACCTATTTGAAACTATAGGATGATTCATTTCATGTTTGACCATATTCAAGTTTTTGGATCGAGATCACACAAATTGAATGGTGTTTATCCATGATAACATGATTAAGTGCTGATTACCATGATTTATTTGAGTTAATCCTCACACGATGCTTAGTAACAACTTGCCAAGTCAGCTAACCGCCACGGCCACCTTCTTCAAATAATTGATTAAGATGAATTTTAAATTGAATAAAATAGTTGAAACTTGTAAAAATCACTATAAGGTTACCATTGAACCAAATTTCATGATCTTGGGCTCTATGAAATGTGGGTGATTAGATCTACATTATAAAAATAAAAAATAAAGACATTTGATAAAATCTTGGAGAGTAATTTATGTTTAAATCCTTACTAATTTTTATTAATTACTCTCTAAACATTCTTCTTCTAGGGATAAAATTTTGATAGGATACAATAGGAGATGCTCCCTATTTCCCCTAATTTTCTTCGACCAATATGATGTACCCATTCTTTGTAATTGAATTGTCAAAGTCATAGGTCATTAATTGACCTAAAACTTTGGAAATTCACTACATTATTTCCAGGGTGATTTAGGCCACTAATTTTGTATGGTTTATTTATATTCTTGCAAGGGTTAGATATCAATAATTGTAAATTTATTTGGACACTACATACACCTTTGAAAAATAACTTATGATATGCTCTAGTGAACATGGAAAAATTCAAAGAAATTATCTTTACCTTGATTACAAATGAAACTCAATCCTAGATCACATAGTAGCATGATGAAACCTAGGATTTAATTTAAACATGATTGGAGTTCATTACTTCACTAAATCACAAACCCTAAAATTAGCAATTGATTTAGGGATAATTTTCTAAAATGTATAAATAAATAAATAAAATCCTAAAAAATTAATATAAATTTAAAAAAATCTAAATCAAACCTAACAACAACAACAACAACATCAAGCCTTTATCCCACTATGTGGGGTCAGATACATGAATCATTTTTCTCCATTATGTCCTGTTAAAAGTCAAATTCTCATTTAAATCAAATAAAGAAAGGTCATTCCTAATAGTTTCTAATCAAGTCTTTTTAGGTCTACCCCAACCTTTCTTAGCACAAGTCAAACCTAATACTTCTACTCTCCTAACTGTGTTATCGGAAGGCCGTCGTTTTATGTGACCAAACCATCTAAGGAGACTCTCTCTAATCTTATCTTCTACTGGAGCTACTCCAACCTTTTTACGTATATGCTCATTTCGTATCCTATCTCTAAGGATAAAGCCACTCATCCACCAGAGCATCCTCATCTCTGCCACACTTAACTTAGTATTATGCTTCCCTTTTAAGGGCCAACATTCGGCACCATAAAGCATTGCAGGCCTCACTACCATCTTATAGAATTTTCCCTTAAGTTTGAGGGGTACATTCCTATCACATAACAAGCCCGATGCATTCCTCCACTTCAACCATCCAACTTGAATTCTGCTGATAATATCCCCATCTATTTCACCATCACTCTGAACAATAGTTCCAAGATATCTAAAACATGTACTCTTATTAATGACTTGATCGACCAAAGTCAAAATCCCTTCACTAGGCCTATTACCCTAAAATTAAAATCAAACCTTTAGTTTTAATTAAAATTTTATTAATTTATAATTAAACTTTAATTAATAATTAATTAAAAAAAACTATTATAAAATTAAATATTTAAACAATTAATCCCAAAATTTTAAGGATTTTTTCATAGGTTATTCCTAACCAAAAGGATGTTTGAGATTGATTTTATTATTTAAAACCCAACACAAGTTCCCTTATAAGGAAGGAATTAAATAAATAATTAAAATATTAGATAAATACTAATAAATTATAAATAAATTTAATAAATTAAACAAACTAAGATAACTATAAATCAAATTTAAAATACTAAAATCAAATAAAATCACGCATATTACTTTGCATAAACTCAAGTCAACTACTAAATAACTTAAACTTAATACATCAACTAACTTAATAAATATTTAAACTAAATTAAGAGGACCTCTAGGTAATGTATTTGATTCCATTAGTGGACACAGATGAATTAAATTTATAGGTCTTTAATAAATAAGTATTAAATGGAAGTCTTTCATGCATATGTTGTTTCGTTGTGGAAGGCATAATGCATTTAATTCATAAGGCTTAGGATATGGGATTGAGTTCTTTAAAGCAACTTAAAGTAATTAAACTAACAAATTTTATAATATCTATCTTCTAGAACATTAATCAAGAAATTAAAATAAAACGTCAAGGACAGTAAGCAATCACTCTTTGATATATTGGGGAAAGAATGCCTTACATTATGAGCCTTTAGACTTGTAGGTAAGTAGCTTCTATATTTTGGAGTCATTAGCATACATGATTCTTTAAAAATAAATAATTAAACTAAAATACAAACATGATTAATAAAATAATAAATCATTAAATTTAAAACATAAATCAAAACCCCTTCGGCTTATAATTTTAAATAAAAAAATCTCAAACAATAAATGCATGACATATCAAATCCACACAACCTTCTTCACAAATTGTTGATGATTTGTTAGGACAAATGCCTTTAGACTGGTGGATACTTAGGAGTACTTATAGATGCCTTACATAGAGGGCATCTTATGTCTAATTACTTATTTTCAATATTTTGTGTAATCATACATGTTTACGTACTTTTATTTGCATAGTTTACTATGTATAGTAGTTTCATGTAGGATTGCATTGTACTTTTATTTGGTGCTTGTACTTTTTGCTTACACTACACAGTCTTTATAATATACTTAGGCTTTAAATATAAATATAAAAGGCAAATTTCAAATGTAAAGTTTCTAGAATATATCTACATCAAATTATACAATGAGTTGTAAAAGGAAAAAGCCATTTGCTTGTACACATAGGGATCCATAAGTAAATTATTTCTCTACATTTGAGAAGCATTATCTTTTTGAATCATATAGGAGAAATTGAGCTAGAAAATAATAAACAATATATTTAAACCAACATCATAGGAGTAGAAATCAATGCTTATTGTGGTGGAGCTTGTCCACCTTACTATTCAGCCGACCATGGTATGTATTCTACATTAAAATAAATGAATAAAACTTTTACCTACACACTCTTATTGTTAAGAGAGTTGCTATTTTGCATGTTTTACATTCTTGCAACTTGTATTATTTTGATGATTTCAAATATTATTGTTTTACATATATCTCCTAAAACTATTTGGAACATTTATTTCTTGCTCTAGTGTGTACTAACATTTCAGGAAAATCAACTCCAAGATATTGAAGACTTGTAATCAAATTAAACAAATTTTCATAATTTTTGATATGAGAGGGAGTGATTATAATTGAGTGAAAAATCACAATATACACACTTGGGAATTTTTTTTTAACTGATCGTACAGGACGAACTTAGTTCGTACGGGACAATCATGTCAATTACCCCTAAGGAGAGAAATGGATCGAACAGGCGGAGAGAAAATTTTTCTAAGTCCTAATCATCCAGGATGAATTTAATTGTCGTCCCAGGACGAACGTCTCGGGATTCTCACTTTCTATTGTTCGTCCAGACAAAATCAATTGTTCATCCCAGGATGAATGTCTTTGTATTCTCACCGTGTCCTGTTGGTCTAGACGAAAAATAAGGTTCATCCCAGGACAAACATCTCTGTATTGAGGCTCGCTCCATTCGTCTAGACGAAACCTTTTCGTCCCAGGACAAACTGAACCAACTTACGTCAGTTGGTTACGTCCTGAAGAATTTTGTGAACCGACCTATGTAATAACTGTTTCGTACCTGACGAACTTGGTTCGTACGGGACGATTAGCGTGTACGAAAATAATTCATACCAATATACATAAGGTTCATTTCCGACCATTTAAGTAAAATCATCCAGGACGATCCACGATCGTACGGGACGATCCACTGCGTAAAGAATTGAAAACTTGAAGTTTTTGGGCAGTGTTTATTGTCTTTTGTATAAATAGTTCAAATTTGACTGCCACCCAATCTTTTTGCCATTTGATCTTCGTGCCTATTGAAAGAAAAGTCGAGGAGAGAGTGTGAGAGAGCATTCAAAGGAGAATTCCTACCACTGGAGCTTGAAGGCTTCACTTGGTGTTTAAAGATAAGAATCTTTACTTGTGAATTGGGATTACTTCACTGTTTTCTTTCTTCCATCTAGATTTCTTGTGAGAAGATCTGTCAAGGAGATCTGGTTCTCTACCGACACTTGGAGAGTGTGAATAGCCGAAGGGTTCTCTGCCGACACTTGGAGAGTGTGAACAGCCAAAGGGTTCTCTACCGTCACTTGGAGAGTGTGAACAGCCGAAGGGTTCTCTACCCACACTAGGAGAGTGTGAAAGGACGGACGGTTCTCTTCCAACACTGGGGATTGTGTAAAAGGACTACGGTTCTCTACAGCACCGGGTAGTGGTAAAAAGAGTGTTTGTAAAGGCTTCTCCGCATTGCTGTGGGTGCAAAAGGAGATACACTATTGGTACTAGTGCAATACTCAGAGGGTGCCTCTAGGGAGTGGATGTAGGTCTGGTTTAGACAGAACCACTATAAATCTTGTGTCTTTTACTTTACCTTATTTATTTTCCGCATTTTTCTTTTGTTTAAAAAACTTTGTGGTTGAAAAATTTTTCTATAAAAAATTCATTAAAAATTTCATTTTGGTTCAATAAAACTTCAAAGAGGGTTAAGTTTTTAAAAAATACCAATTCACCCCCCTCTTGGTAGCCTTGGGACATTAACTTAGGTCTAACAACCTATTCACTAGACTCAACACTTATTATATAGTACTTCATGTTACATGCGTATCATTCATATTGGTGGTTGATTTACATTAAAGGGTAGCCTTTACATTGGTTTCTTTTGGTGTGCATATTCCAGACTTCATAGAATTATGTATCCAAGTTTTAGGATGATACATAAGTGATATCATATACACAAATACCTTTACCCAAACATGCATACATACATGCATTCTAAAATTCTACAATGTACTCAAAACCAAAACACTCAAGCCTATGATAATAAACAAGGAGACCCATTACATTATAGGGTTGCTACACTATTCCCTATGCATTTAAGGATATTATACTGCCAAAGTTTTCTAGAGAATCTTAAACTTAGGAAATTTTAGAAATTTAGTGTTAGCTAAAAATAATTTAGAGTTTATGATATCTTTGCATCAAAATTACATTAGTCATGTGCATATAACATAACTCATACAACTAAATATGATTTAAGATCAAAACCAAAATACTTAATTTTGGTATTAAAAGTAACTTTCTTACCTTCATGCATTATGCAAAGAGATTATGGTTTTAAAACTATGTGCTTATGCAGTTAGCTAATTATACACTCTAAGCGAGTATAAGTTTAGATGTATTTACACCCCTCAAACTTCCCATCAAGAAAATTATCCTAAACATCAAATAAGTTTTATAAACCCTAAAAATCTTTCCAAAATGATTGATACAAAACTTTAAATCTACATAGAAAATATATTAAATTTTAAAACTAAAATAAGTCTAATCTCCACTTTAATCAAAGGTTTTCTCTTCAGATATATAATTAAAATAAAACCATATATTAGTTTGCTAGAGCAGGGGAAAAATCTATTGGACGTAGATTAAACAATATCTTTTTTTAATTTAATTTTAAAAATTATATGTAAATTTTTATTTTATCCTTTGGGATGAATTAAACATTTCTTATGGTGTCTTTGATTATGAAAAAATGTTGTTACTCTTTCTAAGTCAATAGACATGTATTAGTTTATCGCTTCAGATAGTATAATATTATCTATGCAGATTTGACTAACGAAATATAAAACAAATTAATGTCGCATTTATTTCTATATAATGCACTTTTGTTGTTTTTAGTGAACACACCTAATTTACATAGAGTGTGATGGTAGTGAATTGACAATAAATAAAACCTCACCAAGTTTGGTGCCATTATTCAGAATTGTGGTATTATTTATTTATTTATTTTTAAATATTTAAAGGATTGTTGATTTACTCTTATCTTCAATATTGTTAATCCTATTTTATATTTGTATTAATGTTTTCTTTTGTTATACTTTTGTATTGCTTCTTTGTCATTTCATAAATTTTGTTGAGACTTTCATTTTCATTTGTCAATTATTTTTGTGTGAATAGTAGAACTCAAATAGGAGAAGTTTTCTTTGACCTAAAAATTCAAAAAAGAATATTAAAAATATTAGATAAGCTAAAAAATAATACAAAGAATTAGAAATGGCTTACCCCGTTCATGAGAACAACTTGCCTAGACCTCTAAGAGATTATGCAAACCTCATAGATATGGAATTCATTTGAATATTTTTAGTTCTAACATTAAATCCAGTATTTTTGAGCTAGAACCTACAATAATCTAAATTATACAAAACTCATAGTTTGGGGGAACTCTTATAGAGGAACTTAACCTACGTATTGCTAGTTTCTTGAAGAGATATGCAACATTTAAGTATAACATAGACTCTGATGATGCCATTAGACTTATATTATTTCCATTTTCATTTAGAGACAAATCTATAATATGGTTGAATTCTTTACCCCTAGGCTCTATCACTACCTAGAGTGATTTAGCCAATAAGTTTTTAGTAAAATACTTTCCTCAATTTAAGAAAGCTAAGCTTAGGAAGATTTCATATCTTTAAACTAACTAGGTAGATAATCTATTTATGAAACTTTGAAAAGGTTTATAGAGTTATTATGGAAGTGCCCACATCATACATGGCTTGATTGGTTAATCATTCAGACCTTTTATAATGGGTTGATATGATCCCTCAATTCTATCCTATACGCTAAAATTGGAGGTTCATTAATGTCTAAGACCTTCAATGAAGCATATACATTGATTGAAGAGAAGTCCACTAATAACTTTTAATATCCTTTACAAAGAGATAATACTAAGAAAGTAGCTGCAATCTTTGAGTTTGATGCTTAATCCATTCTAATTTCCCAAGTAGCTACCATTTCTAAGAGGTTAGACCATCTCAGATTTTACAAAACTTAGGGAGCAATAATGTTTATAGATGAGAGACTATTTGGACTATCTAATGACCTAATTCTTCAAGAATAGAAGCTTTAAATGAAAATATTATTAAGACGAATAATTCCTACTCTAACACATTCATTAGTTGGATGAATCACCCTAATTTTCACTATAATAATAATTAAAATGGGGGTAATAACTAAAATAATAGTCAACCCAACCATCTAGATAATTAAAATAAGGCTCAACAAAACTTTTGAAACCATAATATTAAATATCCTCCAATATGTTATTCAAATAATCAATTTAAGGATACCAAACCTTCCTTTAAAGACTCAGTGTTATAAAAGGCACCCAACTTTAGGTCAAGCTAGTACCATTAGGAATATTAAAATCAACTTAGATAATTACCTGATTCTCTAAAAAATATATCCCAAAGAATCTTACCTATTAATATAGAGATCAATCCAAAAACTAAGAGTAAGAAGCAATATAAATCCACATAATTGAGGAGTGGAAGAAAGTTAGAAGTGGAGGTTAGGGTAAATGATAGGTTTGAAGAGGAGAAGCTTCAGGAAGAATTTATAGAATCCACCCAACCAATAGAACAACCAAGCTTGTGGAAGAGAAAGGAGAAGCCTATAAGGAAGGTTGTTGAGAGACCATCACTGCCCTTTCCTCAAAGTCTTATGAAGCTAAACTTAGATAGGAATTTCTCCTTATTTTTGTAAGTGTTTAAAATTTGATAATCAATATCTCATTTGTAGAACCACCAACCAAATTGCCTTGACATGCCAAATTCATGAAGGATTTCCTTAGTAAGAAGAGGAAATTAGGATACTTTAAAATTGTTGCACTTATTAAGGATTGAAGGGAAATTCTTTTAAAAAAACTCTCTTAAAATCTTAAGGACCACCCTAGTTGTCTTAATATTATTTTTGTTATAGAGGATAAATTTTATGGTAGTGCAATATGTAACTTAGGAGATAACATAAATTTAAGGCCCCTTTTAATCTTCAAAATACTTGACTTAGGAGAGGTTTAACTCACCATAGTTACCCTTCAGTTAACACATATATATCATTTATAAATACCAGGGGTGAATACAAAGGAGATGTTCATACAAACATTTTTCATATGGTTATTGAACCTCTAGAATTTTTAAGGAAATGTATAAGCCATTAGATACACGATCTCTAGGAACATCATTTAAATTATCTATTTTGGAGGAACCAGTTCTTGAGTTGAAAGCCTTTCCCACCCATTTGAAGTATGCATTTTTTAGGGCATGGAACAAATTTATATATTATGATTTTTGTGGAGTTAGAAGAAGACCAACATGTTACGTTTATTAGGATTCTTAGAACATATAAGAGAGCATTTGGTTGGACCATGGCTTATATTAAGGGGATTATTACATAGTTTTGTATGGATAAGATATTGTTAGAAGAAGACTTGTAACCAAAAGATGACCCACAAAGAATATTTAAACCTACCATAAAAGTGGTAATAATGAATGAAATAAGCAATTGGCTTGATGAAGGTATCATCTATTTCATTTGTTACAGTGTAGCCCTATTCATTGTGTGCCTAAATAAGGGGGTTTAATTATAGTAACTACTGAAAAAATTTAGTTAATACCTAATAGGATGAACATAGGATGGAGATTATATTTAGACTATATGAACATGAATAAAGCCACCAAAAATGATCATTTCCCATTTACGTTCATTGATTAGATGCTTGATAGGTTTGTAGGGCACCCATTTTATTATTTCTTAGATAGCTACTCATAATAACACTAGATTCCTATAGCACTAGAGTTAACAACTTTTACTAAGAAAAAACTACTTTCACCATTCCTTAAGGAACTTTTCCAATAGGAGGGTGCCTTTTAAACTTTACAATGCTCCAACTACTTTTAAAAGATGTATAAAATCTACTATTTTAGATTTAGATTAGTAGAGCTTCTAATTATTCATGGATGACCTTTTTTATAATTGGTACTTCATTTAATTATTGTCTTAAGAAATTATCTATTATTTTAATAATTTTTTAAGAAAAAAATTAATAATAAATTAGAAAATGTGTTAATTTATGGTTGCATAAGGCATTTTATTACGACACTAGATTCTGAAAGAGATTTAGAGGTGAATAGGGCCAGAGTTTAGGTAATAAAAATTTGTGAGCATCCACTTCAATTAAAGGAATCAGAAGCTTATAAGGACAAGCTGCATTTTATAGAAGATTCATTAGAGAGATTTTAAAAATTATTAAACTCTTATGTAATTTGCATGAATTAGTTATCCCTTTTGGTTTCAATGATTAATGATGCATATCTTTTAATGATTTGAAATAGTATTTTATCACTACACCTAATATTATTACACTTGATTTGAAACTTAGCTTTGAACTCATATGTGATGAAAGTGATTATACTATTGGAGTAGTTTTAGGGAAAAGAGTGAACAAGAAATTTCAACTGATTTACTATGCTAGTAAAACATTAAATGAAGCTCAAATAAATTACAATATAATTGGAAAAGAATTATCATCCCTAGCATTTACCATTGATAATTTTATATCATATTTCCTTTGCAATAAACTGATTATAACACCTACTAAATTTAAGCATAGTTGCACCTATTCTGACTTAGTCTTGTAATGGTAGCCCACTAAAATTTGTGTATTACATGTGTTCGTGAGTCTTTTGTTTTCATTTGAGCATATAAATCTATTATTAATCAAGTATCAAGGGTCTTTATGCATGAATGGATAATCAAGATTTTTTTTCCAAGAAGAGTTAAAATGACAAAATAGGTAGCACTGTGACATGGAGCTATTTATATTTTTGCCAAATTAATTCAAAGCAAGGGTGCTAGGGGTGGCATTATAAAGAGCATTGTAACATTGTAGGGTTAAGCACCACATCGCTATACTTGAACTTTATAAAATATTTGTTTTTATGCATTTTATTTTATCAAGCCATTTCTCTTTCTAAATGTGGCTAGATAGAGAAAGAGAGAGAAAGTTGGGTTTGGTAATTTTGGTTCATTTGCTATTGTTCACTCAGTTCTAAAAGTTACCTAATTTAGGTAGGTTACATGTTGCCAATATCACTTTTCAAAAATATGAAAATTTGAGATTTTTATGAATAAAATTATAATTTTGTAGTGAAAAATGGCAATAACTTCACACCCACAAAAATTTTATAATTTAATTTTTCGTATGTTACAGATATAATAATTTTAAATATTTTGGCACTTTTATTAAAAATTTACACTTGACAAAAAAAAGTTAAAATTATGGTTACTCGTATATTACACTATATTTTTTGCATGTTGATTTATTTATATTTTATTCTTAAATTAAAAAATATATATGTGTTTATCTACTTAAAATGTGTTATTATTAAAAGATCTAAAGTTGGAGGAAGTTCTAATTTGCTAAATGTACTGGGAGTCTTAAGGGATTCAATTTTTGAATATTTTATATGTGCTAGCATTTTGGAGTCATAAGGGCCTATTTTCTAATATGTTAGCATAGCAGTCATAGGCCTATTCTAGATGAGAGATATGGTGCCTGATGGAAAATTTATTACTTTCTATTATTATAAATAAAGTTTAGTCTATTTTATTTAAGTTATATGCAAACTATATTTTACTTAGTATTATGCCTTAATATCAGATTCTTTAAAATTTAATTATTAAAATTTTTAGTAATGGGTATGACCAACTTAGTTGTGCTAGCTCACAACATTTTTTAATTCTATTTGAAGCTAAGGGAAGTACTGTAAGGAGTTGGTTAAATATATGTGCTCTCAAGTTCTAATTTTTTTGAGGCAATATAGGTATTTTTTTAAATTTTTCTACTGTCATTACTATTTTTTAATTATATTTTTATCTATATCAATATAGTTTCTCAATTGTTTTCCTAAATTAAAGAAATATAGAAAGTCACCAAAATTTTTATATTGGGCTTGGCCAATAACAAATGAGCATAATATGACCTATCTTATCTATGGATCATATTGGATTTGGTTGTGGCATTTCCTTTTTTGTATTAGAGTAGAGGTTTTAGAGGATTGATTATAAAATATAGCTATAATAAATGATCTGTAATTGAGAGAGGTAGTTCATGATCATATCTGAGCATTCATTTATTCTTATTTTCTAGTGTATTTTCTTTTTCAATTATCTACTATCTTTTTAGTTATGCGATTGTTCTACAAGACCTAAATATGATAAATGGACATGAGTGCTAGTCAAGCAACACCAGTGCAATGTACTACCCATACTATCAATTGTAACTCTATTTTATAGTTTGCTAATCTGGTGGAATAATTGATGGGTGAGGCCTAGAGCAGGATTTCTTTTATCATATTTGATGATGTTGATATGCCCTTAATCATGTTTTTGAAGATGAATCCTTTAAGAGAGGGTATAGGTGAGGCTAGAGAAATAAAGGACTAGTTAATGAGGTTAAAGAAAACTTTTGATTGGATGTCCTCCTAAGAGAAAGTTACCATTGGTTGTATTTCTATTTAATGGAGAGATTGAGTGTGGGTGGTTGGGCTAGTATAAGAATAATTTTCAAGGGAGACTAAAATGCCTGATAAGTTGAGATGAGTTTTTTTATATTTTTTTAGCATGGTTTATACCATCATCTATGTGGCAACATATGTAAGAGACTTTTTTAAGGTTGGTTTAGGGGAGCAGGATAGTTATGTAGTATGAGGTAGATTTCACTACCCTAGCTAGGTATGCTTCATATTTAGTTATAACTTCTAAAGATAAGTGTTATTGGTTTTTAAGAGGGCTCCAAGATAGTTTATGGTATCCACTTTTTCTATTTCATATTTTTTATTGCTTCAAGTTGGTAGAGAGGACCCGTATGAAAAAAATGATCAATTGGATACTCAATAATGGTGGATTGTAGGAAGAAAAATGTTTGATATTTCAACTTTTAGTAGTTAATTTTTTAATAAGAAGAGCATGTTTGTGCCTGGAGATCCCAAGAGAGGTGGACCATTAGTTTTAGCTCCTATTGGTGGAATCATAACTAGTTTTTGAGGTTTTATTATCTGGGCACCTATATACAAGAGCTATAGTAAGAGAAAATTTGTTTAGTGCGACCAAATGATAGTTCAGTGCTTTCAAAATGATCTGATTAGACACCGAGTGACTAAGTGTCCTTAGGTACGAGTAAATAAATGTTCTAATTCAAGGTTTAAAAGTTATACTAGGTCATCAGGAGATTGAGAATAATCCCACCCTGTGTGTTTTCTAGAAGATTATCTAGTTAAGGTAGTGGCTCTAGTTCTATTACAGGGAGACCATCTTGGAGCAATCAAAGAATATTTGGTAGTCCTTTTCCTTCAGCTATAATTCAGACTTGTATTTACACTTTGACTCAACATGAGCTAAAGATGCTTAAAAAGTGGTCATTGGTATAACTTTTGTTTTTGTTACACGTTATCACATTTTTTTTATATTTGAAACTAGTCACTCAATTATTTCTAAGAGATACATTAGTCACTCAATTATCCGTAACTGAGAAGATGCAAAGATGCATTAAAAAAAGGAAATAAAACAACATAATACAAACTAAATGATCCTTGAAGAAAAGGATCCTTATTGAAAGAAATTTTGTTATCATTAAACCTAATAGTTTGATATAAAACCCACTGTTTCCTATTTTGAAACCGTTGAGATGCAGGGGATACCAAATATTTAAAACAACCCGAAGGTTGATTAGTATCCCAGAGTTCCCATCCGGTTAAAGAATAGAATCCAGTAACGATTCCATAAACAAAAATAGTAGGTTTAAAAAACAAAAAAGCTAAGAGAAAAAACAAGCTATAAAGAAAAACCAAAGGAAAGTTACAAAATAGATAAGACATTCTCAAAATATCTATTAAAACCAATAATAGGTATTTTAGAAGTCTTTTCCAAAAAAACATTTGTAAAACCAAGCATAATCACTATAGTTTTTATTTCTAATTTAATGCATCTTTGCATCTTCTCAAAAAAAAAAAAAAAAAATCACTATACTTGTGTTCTATATTATAACATTTTTCTTTGTCTGTTATACTATTGATTAGGGATGGTATTGTAGCTAGTAGGAAAAGCATATTTGTTTTACATATTTTGGGTAAGATATAAAGATATGTTTTAATATAGTTACCTATTATTTATTTCAATATTATTCTAGGTATGGACTAGATAAGTTAGTATGGAGCACATATTGATTATATGAAGAAGCGAGTTACATTATTTCTAGGTAGTAAGAACTATTTAATTCAGGGAGTTAGAGAAGTTCTATCATATATGATATCTCTTATTCAAGTGGATAGGTTAAGTAGGAAAGGGTGTATGGTATTCATTACATATATTTGGGATAGGAACATGGAATCTAAATCTCTATCTAATGTCCCAATAATGCAAAAGTTTCTTGATATGTTCCCTAAGAAGTTCATAAATTTTTCTAGGGGTAAGGAGACTGTGTTCAACATAGAGGAGTTCTTTGGTACTGCTTTGATATTCAAGGTTCCATATAGGATGGAACATAAGATAATAAAAATTTAAAGGTGTAGCTTCAGGTGTTAATCAATTATTGTTATGCCCATGCTAGTGTGTCTCCATGGGTAGCACCTATTCTTCTTATGAAGAAGGATGATGTTAGACATATATGAATTAATTAAAGGCAACTAATTAATGTAATAATTAAGATTAGTATCCAGTGCCAAAGATTTATCATCTATTTGGTCAGCTTGCCGAACAAAGGTGGTGAAAACTAGATTCATCGCAAGATACATATATTATGAGTTCTTAGTCATGATTTTAGAATGACTAATGCACCTATAACTTTTATGAATTTGATGAATATGTTATTTAAATAATACTTGAATTAGTTTGTGATTATTTTTATAGATGATATTCTTATTTACTCAGCTTCTTAGGAGGCACATGAAGCTCATATAAGGATTATTCTATTATCGTTGAGACAACATTAGTTGTATGCTAAATTCCCCGGTCTAGATTTTAGCTAAAGAGTATTTTCATTTTTATGATACTATTGAAATCATCAATCATATCATAATTAGATTAAAAGATGTGCAAGATAGATAAAAAAAATATTATGATGCAAAGCACCAATTTATAGAATTTCATGTTAGAGATTTTTCGTATGTAAGGATCAGTCTGATAAATGATATAAGCAAGTTTAGAAAAGATGGAAAGTTGAGTTTGTGGTTCATTGGACCATTTGAGATCATTAGAAGGATTTGAATGTCTAGTTATAGGCTATAATTGCCAAAATATGTCTAATATTCATTATTTATTCCATGTACTATCTATGAGCAAATGGTAATCTAATTATGGGAATCAAATATCAATAAATGACTTTTTGGTACATCCTAATATAAGTTTAAGTGAAGAACCAAAAATGATTTTAGCATATAATGTATGAAGATTAAGGTATAAATATATACCAATGGTCAAGGTGTAGTGGGAGCATAAAATAGAAAGAGAAGCCAATAGAGATAAGGAATCTAAGATGAGATAATTGTATCCTGATATATTTCATTGATATAGTTTTTAAAATATTAAGTATAACATTTTTCTAAATAGAGGAGGATGTAACACCATTGAATTTGTGCATATTTGCACTTACTATGACCCTGTGAGGATCTAAACCTATTCTAAAGTGGGTCTTAGACATATAATTGAATGATTAAAAAATCTATGAAGTTTTACCTAGGATGGTTGTTGCATCAAGGTAGGTGGCACTATGGCATTGAGCTTTATGTCTTTTCTACCAAATTAATTTTTAGTTGTAGTGCTAGGGGTGTTATCATGGTGCCATGATCTTAAGTGGAGAGAATTGCAACACTGTAGGGCCAAGCTTAGTGATGCCACAACTAAATTTTTTAAAAGATTGGTTTCCAATAAAATTTTATTTTTTTCAAGCCATTTCTCCCCTAAGTGCAACCGGCTAGAGAGAGAGAGAAAAAAAAAAAAGGATTCTTAGAGAGTGAAAGCTAGGTTTTGGAAACTTTGGTCATTTTCTACTATTAACAAGTTTTTTAAAATTTTTCTAGATCGAGGTCTCGTACATTATGACTATTAATTTTCAAAAATATGAAAATTTGAGATTTATTTATATAAATTTATAATTTTTATAGAAAATATTAAGATAACTTCGTGGCTGCAAAGTTTTCACTCTAAAACTTTATATATGCTATAAATATAATAGTTATGAACATTTAAGCATTTTTCATAAAACTTTTAGTGGGTAATTTGAAAATATTCTATTATTATGAAATTCAAAAATAAATTTGATCCAAAAAATATAATTGTAGTATAGTAAAAAAATTAAAATAACACTCTAAATAATGTTTGATTATCTGATGAATTTTTAAACTACTAAAGTTTTGCTTAGATGTTAAAACATTAGGTTACTGGTAAAATACACTATAATGTTCTACAATTTGTTTTATTTACATGTCCTTCCTAAATTTCAATAAAATGTACTTATCTACTTGAAATGTGTAATTCTGAGAATATCTGATGTTGGAGGAACTTATGACATGTTAAATGAACTTGGAGTCATAATGCCTAAATTTCTTAATATCTTATATGTACTAAGAATTCGGGAGATATCAGTGCTTCTTTTTTTATATGTTAGCTTGGGGGAGTCATAAAGACTATTATTAATGGCAGGTTTAAGTGTATGAGAGAAAATTTGCTCTTTTTTTTTTGATATATAAAGAATTTATTTATTTATTTATTTTACAGAGTCTACTTTATTTCAATTGTCTTAAAGGTATATTCTTCTTAGTATAATGTTTTGTTATCAAAATCTCTTAAATTCATTTAATATGAATAATGAGTTAATTATTAGAAATTTAAATGGATGGGCTTGACCTATTGTGTTGTATTGGATCAAAACATTTTTGCATTTTATTTCAGGTTAGGAGAAGGGTAAAAAGCTGGATGAGTAGCAATGGTGTTATGTTGCAATCAATCTAAATAGATATTGGTAATTTTTTATTTTTGAAGATTCATGGCTATTTATTTTATTCTAATTTGTAGCCATATAGTATAGTGTACATATTTTATACTAAATATATTTTGTTGATGCTTGAAAAGAAAAACAATTATGGATGAGTTTGCTTTCTATTTAGTTAAAAGTTAAGTAGTAGATCAGTTATCTAATTAAATTAAAACAAAAAAAGAAAAAAATGACCCCAAAACATTGATCATGGGATTGGGTTGATATAAGTCAACATGATATGATCTGTCTGGTCTATAGGTTATATAGGGTTGGGTTGTGAAAGTTATAGTGCATATTGATCATTTTGTAATAATATATCTTATAATAAAGAAAGAGAAAAATATTGGTTAATTAGATGCAAAAGTTTGATGCAAGAAATTTAGATAAGAAAGAAATAGAGAATCAGGTTGATGATCATTTATCTAGAATAGAGTTGGAAAAACCAATACATGAAAAATGTTAAATTAACAATATTTTTCTAGATGAGAAATTATTTTTATTGAACTCATGTTGTGTGCCTTGTCAAGCTGACATAGTGAATTATATTGTGAGTGGTATGGTTCCATTTGACATGACATATAAACAAAGGCATAAATTCATGAATGATGCTAGGTTTTAATTTTGGGATTAGCCATTGCTTTTAGAAAATGTAAAGATCAAATTTTTAGGGTTGTGTCCTACAAGAGTAGATTGGACATATCATAGTTTTTGTAGTGATTCAAAATTTGTAGGGCATTTGGCGGATTTAAATATTGCTTCCAAGATATTTTAATCCATATTTTGTTATCCTACATTGTTTAATAATGTAAATTAATAATTTAGAAAATGTGATAAGTATTAGTGGGTAGGTAATATTTAATAAGAAATGAAATTTCCTTGAACTACAAGTTCAAGGGTGAAATATTTAATGTTTGCTAAATAAATTTTATAGGAACCATTGTACAATCTTTGGGAATTCAATATACATTGATAGCGAATGTTTATGTTTCCAGATGGATTGAGGGAGTCGAAACACTTAAAATTGATTCTTTGATTATGATTAATTTTATAAAGAAATAATCCTTTCATAATTTGGATAAACTAGTCATCATTAATGATAGGGAGAGTCACTTTATCATGATCTTGATCTTGAAATATAAAATTTATCATTGAGTAGAAACTACTTATAATCCCCAAACTAGTAGACAAGCTGAAATTTATTAATAATGTGATAAAAAAAAGTCTAGACAATATTGTATGTCTAAAAAGGAAGGATTGTACATTAAGATTAGATGATGCACTTTAGGCTTATAAGGCTACATTTAAGATAATAATTTGAACATCTCACTATAGGCTAATATATGGTAAAGCTTTTGGCTTACCAATAGAGTTGGAACACAATGCCTTTTAGGCTATTAGAGAATTAAACTATAATATTAATATGTAGAGGATAAAATATTAACATAGTTGAATGAGTTAGAGGAGTATAGAATGGATGCTTATGAAAATATGGAGTTATGTAAGCAAAAAAATTAAAAAAAAATTTGAATAATCATAAGTTCATTAGGAAGGATTTTGAACCTCGACATGAAATGCTTCTTTTTAATTCAAGATTAGAATTATTTTCTGAAAAGTTAAACACCAAGTGGTCATCACCATTCACTATTATAAAAGTATATTCTTATGGAACTATAGATATTAGGGATATCATGACCACCCAAAACTTCATAGTTAATGGGGAGAGATTGAAATCTTACCTAAGATGGGAAATAGTTTGCCTTAAAAGCTCTATAGAGTTTGTTCATCCTATATAGAATTTGGCATAGTATGGTTGAAGACTATAAACTTCACTGTAATTAAGAGGCAACCTAAATAAGTTTTGTAATATATAAGTATAATGTTTTATGTGTGCCTCTTGTTCATGACTGTAATTATAATTTATTTAGGTCATATTGATATGTTCATATTATTCAAGTGTGTGATTAGAATTTGATTAATTTATGTTTGATGTGTGCTCAAACGATGTTGCTAAAGTTTTCTATTTGACTTAGCCTAAGTACTGAGACTATATATCAAAAAACAGCCTAGAGCACCCTACTGTTGAGTCTGTTAGTGCCATAGTGTTAACTCTATTCCATAAATTATTTTATTTGTATAGCACAATAGTGTCATATAAACCTAGAGGGGTATTTCCCAATGCCCCCATAACACTACAATGCCAAAAAAAATTAATTTTTTTAATTTTTAAAGTCGTAGGTTTTGGTCTTATTTGAGTGATCATTACGATGCATCCCAAGCATCTTAGTACTCTTATTAAACCTATTCAAAATGATAAGTGACCACTGTGGTAGTGGTCATCATGAAGTATCATAGCACTCACATGTTTCTAATGTTGTGATGGAGGCCCAGTAAAAGCCTGCCTTATTGATTTCCAAAGAATAACATATTAACTCCACTTAATAATAGTGCCACATCACTAATCCCTTCTCTGGAAAGAATGATTATTTAAAGTAAGAAATGTTTTTTTTTGTAACGAGATAGTGAGAGAAGGTACAATTTTTTAGTGATTAGAAAGTGATTTTAAAATTTTTTGTTCCCTCAGTTTTGGCCTCCATTATGGTGGCGAATGGTCGCCGTCCATCCACCAGGAGTATGCTACTAGTGCATCAGTGGATCTTCATCATCATGTTGGGGGTGCCAAAGGATATCCTCGATCTAATTTTAAATATGGTTTTCATTCTATTGCTGATGTTTGTAATGATACTGTTGGAGGTTTCAAGCATTGGATTTCCAAGATAGAGTTCTTAAGTCTAAACCTCTTGTTATAAATGAAGGAGGAAGAACTCCGGTTAAGAAGATGGTCCCTTCTCCTAGGAAGGGTAAGGATTATTAGAGACTTTGATTTTAAAATTTTGAAATTGCCTAAAGCTCCAGCTGTTGTGATTGTTGAAGGCTTTGCTTCTTTGAGTTGGAAGATTAAAGTTAATAAATTTTGAAATGTCATCCCAAATTTGAAGGAAGATATTACATAAGATCTTCCAAACCAGGAGGTTGTCAATATGAAGACCAATGAAACTTGTGTCAATAAATCATTTTCAGATGAAGCTACTTAAAACAAAAAGGGTTTTTTGAAGGATGATGGAAGTTTTGTTCATGATTATATTTATGGTGATTTGAATAAGGGAGATAAAAATACCAATACAACAAATATGTCAATTTCTAAGTAACCTACGGGTAATGTGTTGAAGAATATTTGGATCAAAAAGCCTAATATCAAAATTGATAACCTGGATTTTTGATGTTGCTTAACTGAGGTTGGAGAAGCTGTGAAGATGAATGAAGATAAAGAGATGGAGAATATTTTGAAACTACAAAAATCTATTGTGGTAAAGGTATTTGCTGATAATATTCCTTTCCATTTGATTAGTAGTGAATTGCGTATACAATGGGCTTGATTTGGTCAATTCCACTTAACCTTGTTGGGGATGGGATGGGTCCTCTGTGCTTTCAATAATGTAAAGAAAGTAGATGTTGTTTTGTTTGAAGGACCATGGTATGTAAATGAGCACATTTTTGGTATTGACTAATGGTCGCCAAGATTTTCTCTTGGATCGTTAAAGGGCCTTTTAGCTCCAGTGTGGATCAGAATGTCGAATTTACCACTGCAGTGTTGGGATGAAGTTAATATTTGTAGATTTGCTTCACAAGTGGGTAAGCCTTACATGTTAGATGGTAACATGTTCCAATGGGGGAGGAGAGAATTTGCTAGAGTTTGTTTTTGTATCTAGTTGGAGAAGCAACTTCCTTTGGGAGTTCGGATGGAAGGTAGCTCTGGTAGATTTTTCCAAAATATTGAATATTAATGAATCTCTAATTTTTGTTTCAAATGTGGAAAAATAGGTCACTTGAGCTCTAAATATATTAATTCTAGTTCAGTGAATTTTTTGGATGTTCCTCCTAAATGCCCTCCTGTTGGTGAGATGATTTCTCAGATTAATGGTTTAAATGCTAATGTTGAAGTTACTGCTAAAAATGAAGGTCATTCCAAACAATTTTCTAATTATGTACCATTGATACATGTCAATTATGGGAAGGGTAACATGAAAAATTTTGTGAGGAGGAGGAATGCTTTTATTCATAATAATCCAGGTAATATGAATGGGTCTAAGAAGAATGTTTTTGGAATGGAGGAGATGGAAGATGATTTGGAATCTACTGCAATTTTTAATGACCAGTTGATTGTTGATAAGGTGGCTGATCCTATTCCTATTTTTGTGGATAATAACACTCAGGTAAAAAATTCAATTTTTTTTTTGAAATGGTGATGTTGAAATGGCTAGGTTTAAGGAAGGCAACCTGGATTATTCTTCTCATAATGTCAATAAGTTTGGGGTGTTGGAAAATATTCATTAGGAAGCTCTTACTATTTATGATACGAGTAGAGAGGAGGGTGAAATGGTGGAATATGTTGAAAAAAAAAATATGCTGATAGGAACTCTCCTAAGGAAGTATCTGGTGATACTATTGTAAAATGCTTCGAAGGAGGTGGTGTTAATGAAGAGAGTTCTTATTCTATTAAAAGATTATTGGCTAAAGAATAGAAATCACTGGGTCAGACAAAATCTTTGGCTAGGAGCGAAAGAAGTGAATTGGGTATGAAGGAGAATGAGGGGGTTGTTTCGCCTTCAATTAAATAAATGACAACAATTGCTTTTTGGAATTGTAGGTGAGCAAAGAAAGATCAGGCTTCTATATATCTTAAGGAGTTTGTGAATGAATGAGATGTTTTTTTAATTGGGTTTTTGGAAACAAAGCTTTCCTTCTTTGATAGAAAGGGAGTGGATATGCTTATTGGAGTTGATTAGGATTTTTCTTTTGTTCCGGTGTAAGGCTTATTAGGAGGAATTCTGGTTTTATCGAATTCTAAGGTATCTTCTTTTAATTCTTTGGAGCTCTTTTCTCAAGGTATAATTGGTGATATTGAGGTGCATAAAAAAGGTGTTTGGCATATTTCTGCTGTGTATGGGAGTAGTGATTTGAATAAAAGAACGGATTTGTGGAGGAATGTTGAACAATATTTCTCTAAGGAATTACCTTCATTAATAGGGTGAGTTAGATTTTTGTTGGAGAAGGAAGATAAGAAGGGAGGTAGAAGATTTTGTTTTTCCCAAGTACCAACGTTGATGAAGTCTTTTCTCAAAAATAATGATTATCATGATGTTGGCTTTATTGGGCCTAGGTTTAATTGGTGCAATAACAAGGTGGATGGGGCCTAGATCTTGGAGAGATTAGGTAGATGTTTTTTTTAAACTCAAAGGCTATTGAATATTCTCAATTGGTAGTGGTGACAAATCTTGCAGGGGGGGCGTCTGATCATTGACCTATTTTGGTTAATTTGTTGAAGAATAAGTTAAAGACAACTAAAATTACTAGATTTAATGATTGTTGGGCTTCTTATCATGCTTCGTATGCTATTGTGGCTAAAGCTTTATCAAGAAAATCTATGGGTAGCGTTTCAGAAAATTTCAACATCAAATCTAGAAGGTCATTGAGAGCTTTATTTTTTTGGAGTAAAGCAAAGCTTCTAGATCTTAATTCATTGAAAGATCATCTTAAGATAGAAATCATGGATTTATAATTGGAAGAAGCTATTGAGGGCAGCCTTTTAGTAGAGAAGATGATGGTTCTTAGATCTAAGGTAAAGGAGCTTAATTGTACCTTAGCTAGACTTAATACTTGGTGGAGATAACGTTCAAAAGTAAAATGGCTTTCAGAAGGGGATCTCAATTCAAGATTTTTCATTCTTTTGTGAGGGTAAGAAGAAATTCCAATTAGATATATAAAATTAAAGATTGTGGTATGAACATGGTGGAATACCAAAAGAATATTGAAGATGTATTTATTGATTATTTTAGTAACAAATGGTGTCAAAGGGTTTTTTTATTGGCTGGCTGGCCTCCACCGTTGAGTATGCTAAATGAAGAGGACATAAAATGCCTGGAGTTAGAAATCTCTTGGGAGGAGATCTTGGAAGTGGTCAACCAGCTAGGAGGTTTTAAATCTCTAGGTAATGAAGGAATTACTTATTCTTTCATTAAGTTTTATTGGATTATTATCAAGTATGATGTTTGGAATGCCATTTATCATTTCTCCTCTTCTAGTCTTATGGATGCTAAGTGGAAAGAAACTCTAGTTGTGCTTATTCCAAAGGTGGAAAACCTTTTAGTTCCTTCTAATTTCAGACCTACTAGTTTGTGTAAAACCATTTATAAAATTTTGGCCAAAGTTTTTTTGAACATATTAGTAAAAGTGATTCCAAAACTGATTTCTAAAGAATAAGTAGCTTTTTTGAAAGGTCATTCTATATCTGAGCTTTTGTGGTCTGCACAAGATATCTTCAATAAATTCATATTATCAAATTCAACAAAAGGTTTGGTTTCTTTCAAATTTGATATGGAGCAAGCTTATAATAATATAGGGTGGTCAACATTAAAACAAGTTCTTCATTATTTCAATTTTCCCATTAAATTTTCTAATTTGATTATGGAATTTGTGGAATTTCTTACATTTTCTATATTAATCAATGGGAGTTATTCAAATTGAATGAAAGCTCATTGTGGTTTTCAGTAAGGATGTCCTCTATCTCTATTTCTCTTTATTCTTTGCTCTCAATTGCTTTCTAAAGCTTTGGATGAAAAAGGGGATGCAATTGGAGTTAAATTTCATTCAAGTATTACAAGGATTTCACAATTACTTTATGCTGATGATATTGTGATTTTTTTAATGTTTCTATTAAAATGGTGAAGGAGATTAAGAGTACCTTATTAGATTATTGTAGTTGGATGGGTCAAAATATTAACTACCCAAAATCTATGGAACTTTTTGGGAAATCAGTGAAGTAGTGAAAGAGAAGGATTATATCCTGGATGATGGGTTTAAGAAGGGTTAAAGAACTGAATTATTTGGGAGTGAAGATTGCTTTAAGAAGACTTGTGGTAGATGTTTTAAATTTTCATCTTCTAACGTCAATGGATAAACTTAATGCTTGGGGTAACAAGTTTATTTTATTCCCAGGAAAGTTGACATTAGTTAAATCAACAATTTTATCTTTTTCTATCTTCCACAGTACTCATTCACTTATTCCTAAGAGTATACTTTCATATTTGGATAGATTGTGCAAGGAGTTTATTTGGCATAAACAAGATAGAAAAAATGGGATGCACTGTGTTAATTGGGTTATTCTTTGCTTGTCTCATAAATTTGGAGGAAGGAATCAACACTCTTGTGTGGATATGGTTGGTCCTTTAATAGCAAAATTAGCTTGAAATTTATTATGTGGGTCTTATTATCTACTATACAAAGTGTTGTAAGCTAAGTATGGCTCTTGTAATTGGAATGCTCAAAGGAAGAAAGGATCATATTTTGTTTGGAAGATTATTTGTAATGGAGCTAAAGCCATTTCTCTGGTTGTTAAGTGGAAGGTGAGGGATGGTAAATCTATCAACCAGCTTAATGATGTGTGGATAATGGATAAATGTTTCAATAAGTGGACAATTTTTGTTTAAGTCTAAGTGAGAGAAGAATTGAGTGTTGATAAGTTCATTACAAATGAATGTTGGAATGAGAAAGAATTAAGGAATTTGTTTTGGAGAAGAATTGGACAAAGTAATAACTCAAATTCATATCTTTTCTATGTTAGAATAGTTGCTATTTGAATGCCTTTACATTTCTTGCAACTTGAATAGTTTAGATGATTTCAACATTATTGTTCAAATGTGTAGTTATCTCCTAACAATTTTAGAAGATTTGTATTTGCTCTTGTGTGTACTAACATTTCAGGAAAATCAGACTCTAGGCTAGGATAACTTCAAATCAAATTCAACATGAGATACTTTGTTAATTTGAAGTTTGCATTTTTTCTTTGAATTAATTTTGAAAGGGAGTGATTGTAATTGAGTGAATAAAAAACATACATACACACACATAAGGAGATCATAAAATTTTATACTGATCGTACTGGACGATATCCTATCGTACGGGACGATCGGACAGTTATCTCCTAAAGGGCACATGGAACAAATAGGAACTTGCTCGAAATTTTTTTTTCTAAGTCCTATTCATCCAGGACAAAATTAATTATCGTACCAGACGATTGGTTGTCTGGAAAATTTTCGTCCAGACGAATTTTATTATTGTACATGGCGACTGGTCCTCTGAAAAATTTTCGTACAGACGAAATTAAATATCGTCCAGGACGATCGGGTCTCTGGAAAATTTTCGTCCAAACGAAAATAAATTATGGTCTGTGGCGATTGGTCCTCTGAAATATTTTCGTCCAGACGAAGTAAATAATCGTCCAGGACGATCGGGTCTCTAGAAAATTTTCGTCCAGACGAAAATATTCTCGTCCAAACGATTAACCGACTTAGAACAGTTTTCAGCAGTTTCTAGAACCGACCTTGTAATAACCGTTCGTACTATACGAACCGAGTTCGTACAGGGCGATCATCTGTACGAAGACATTTCGCACACATATTCAAATAGGGTCGTTTCAGATCGTTTAAGTAAAATCGTCCAGGACGATCCATGATTGTACGGGACGATCCACTGCGTACAGAATTGAAAACTTGCAGTTTTTGGGCGGTTTTTCTTGTCTTTTATATAAAAGGTCCAAATTAGACTGCCACCCAATCTTTTTGTCATTTGATCTTCGTGCCTCTTGAGAGAATAGCCAACGAGAGAGTGGAAGAGAGCATTCAAAGGAGGACTCCTACCACTGGAGCGAGAAGGCTTCACTTGGATTTCAAAGGTAAGAGTCTCTACTTGTGAATTTGGATTACTACACTCTTTTCCTTCTTCCTTCTAGATTCTTTGAGAAGATTAGTCAAGGATATCCGGTTCTCTGCCGACACTTGAAGAGTGTGAACAGCCGATAGGTTCTCTGTCTACACTTGGAGAGTGTGAACAGCCGTAGGGTTCTCTGCCCACACTAGGAGAGTATAAAAGGACGACGGTTCTCTTCCAACACTGGAGATTGTGTAAAAGGACGACAATTCTCTGCCAGCACTGGGGATTGTGTAAAAGGATGACGGTTCTCTGCCGCGCCGGGTAGTGGTGAAAAGAGTGTGTTGTAAAGGCTTCTCCGCCTTGCTGTGGGTGCTAAATGAGAGTCATAATTGGTTTTAGTGCAATACTCAGAGGGTGCCTCTGAGGAGTGGATATAGGTCTGGTTATAGACCGAACCACTATAAATCTGGTGTCATTTACTTTATAGTTTTTACATTTTCGCACTTTAAATTTTAGTTTTAACAACTCTGTGGTTGAAAAATATTTTTCTATAAACTTTAAAAGAAATTTTTATTTCGGTTCAACTTAATTTTCAAAAGAGGGTTTAAAATTTTTAAACTACCAATTCACCCCCCTCTTGGTAGCCGTGGGACATTTACTTAGGCTTAACTACCTAATTACTGGACTCAACAAGTGGTATCAGAGCTTAGTTTCAAAATCATAAGTTTGAACTACTTTTTGATTAACGTAGATGGCTACTTTTGGAAACCGAAACACACCTGAGGGTTACTCTATCACTAGACCTCCACTGTTTGACAATATTCCTTTTGATTTTTGGAAAACACGCATGTCTACTTTCTTACAGTCACTTGATTATCGCATGTGGATGCTAGTCCAGGAAGGTTACTCAAAACCAACTAGATTAGTTGAAGGAGTTAGGGTAGAAACACCCTATACATATTGGACTATTGAAGAATGTGACTTAGCATAATTAAATGCAAAATGTCTAAATAGTTTCTTTTGTGCTTTAAAATCTGAAGACTACATGCGAGTTTCCACTTGTAAAAGCGGAAAGGACATATGGGATAGACTTTGTATAAGTTATGAAGGGACAAATGAGGTTAAGCAATCAAGACTCAATATCTTGTTACATGACTATGAATTATTTTGCATGAAACCTAATGAATCTATTTCAGAAATGTACACAAGATTCAGTCAAATTGTCACCTCTTTGCATGCACTTGGTAGGGAATTAACTAATGCTGAAATGGTTAATAAGATTCTTCATTGTTTACCTACTGCATACGATGCTAAAATTACTGCAATTACAGAGTCTAAGGATCTGAACATTTATTCCATTGACAATCTTCTTGGTTCACTCATTGCTTATGAGCAAGGAGTAAGTCAAAGAAAGATTGATGTAGGTGAACCTAGAAAAGACAAGAATATTGCACTAAATGTGGAAGAGTCAGAAAGTGAACACTGACAACCTGAGGATGAAGACGATATTGCATTGATGACTAGACAATTCAGAAGCTTTTTAAAGAGGAAGCAGAAGAGACGTCAGCAATGGAATAGAGGTAAGTATAACAGAAATGACAAGGTTTCTAATTAAGTGATTTGTTATGAATGCAGGAAACCAGGTCATATAAAGACTGATTGTCCAAAACTCAAAGCCACTCCTAACAAGGAGAAGGTAGAGGAGAAACCAATGATAAAGAAGGGCAAGAAGAAGTTTCAAAAGGCTTTTTGGGCGGACTCAGCTTCAGACTCATCTGAGACTGAAAAAGAAGAAGAAGTCACCAACCTTTGCTTGATGGCAGATAATGTTGAACAACCAGATCAAGAAGAGGTATGTGATTTAACCTATGATGAATTATTTGAAGTTTCTGAACGCATGCATGATGCATATAGGAAAATAAAAAGGATGCATGCTAGTTTAGTTTTAGAATTGGAAGAACTTAATAAGGAACACGAAATCCTTAGGAAAGATCATGCTTTAATAGATAATAACCACATGAAACTACTTGATGAATATGATGACTTGAATAAAAATTTTGAGAATTTAAAAACATCCTATGCTGAACTTGAAAAAGAATTTAAGAATTTTAAGGATGAATCTAAGAGCAAGACATATAGAATCAATTATACCAATCGAATCTTGGAAGATATGAATTCATTTTACAAACTCATAATAAGAGCTCTCGAGGATAATAGGAACCCCTCTAAACTTGAAGATTTTACAAATCCTAAATATTATCCTAAATTCATGAAATCCCTTAGAATACAATCATATGAAAGAAAGCATAGGAATATTTTTTCTAATGTTAAATGTAATAATTATGGATTTATGGGACATATATCTCACACCTGCACTTTAAAGATGAAAACTAATTTTGTGTGGAGAACTAAGATGCATAAACCTAGACATATCATACATGCATCTGATTATAAATTTCATAAAGGTGAACCCAAACTTGTTTAGGTTCCCAGGTCTAACATTTGAGAATTTTGCGGGAGTACTCTCACACAAGACCTCGTGAGAGTATATGGTACCTGGACAGCGGATGTTCAAAGCACATGACTGGAGATACTGCTCAATTCATAACGTTGGAAGCCAGGAGTGGAGGCAAGGTTACACTTGGAGATAATACCACAAAGAAAGTGGTTGGATCAGGTATGATTGGAAATTTGAAAAACTTTTTCATAGACAATGTGTTATTTGTTGAAGGCTTAAAACATAATTTGCTTAGCATAAGTCAGCTATGTGATAAGGGCTATAATGTAAAATTTTTACCTACTAGCTGCATAATTAGCCTAAATGGGAAAATTGTTTTAAATGGAAAAAGGGTAAACAATGTCTACATGCTAGATTTAAATTGTATTCAATCTCCTACTGCTTTTTGTTTGAAAACTGTTTCTGATGAATCATGGCTTTGGCATAGGAGACTTTGTCATTCTAGTATGAAAAATCTTAGAAGAATTACCCAAAAGAATTTGGTGAGAGGTATACCTAAACTAGACTTTACCAAGGACCATCTTTGTGATGCATGTCAATTAGGAAAACAAGTGAAGTCCTCTTTTAAGTCCAATAAAGATCTTAGGACCAGTAAACCTTTAGAAATTCTACACATGGATCTTTTTGGACCAGTAGGCACTGTAAGTCTAGGAAGGAAGGTATATGGATTTATTATAGTAGATGATTTTTCAAGATTCACCTGGGTTAAATTTCTTTTTCATAAGAGTGAATCATTTGAGGAATTCAAAAATTTTTCAACTTGGATACAAAGAAAACTAAGATGTGAAATAATTTCTATACAAAGTGATCATGGAGGAGAATTTGAAAATGAAAGATTTAAAAATTTCTGTAAAGAAAAGGGAATTGATCACAATTTTTCTGCACCTAGAACTCCTCAACAAAATGGGGTAGTTGAAAGAAAGAACAAAACATTAATAAAAGCCGCCCGAGAAATGTTAGCAGAATACTCACTTCCTAGATATTTTTGGGCTGAGGCGGTTAGCACTGCATGCTATGTTCTGAATAGGGTTAATGTGAGATCAAATTTGAATAAAACACCCTATGAGTTGCTAAAAGGTAGAACACCAAATTTGTCTCATTTACATGCATTTGGTTGCAAGGTGTTCATACATAATAATGGAAAATCTGCCTTAGGAAAATTTGATCCAAAATCAGATGAAGGAATCTTTGTTGGATATTCAAGTGTTGGAAAATCTTATAGGGTATTCAACAAAAGAACTTTAGTCATTGAAGAAACCACACATGTTGTATTTGATGAAAGTAGAAACATGAAAGAGCCAAATGTTGTTGAAGAAGAAATTGAAGAAAACTCCCAAAAGATTAATAGATTAAATTTGGAAGAAAATGTAGAAAAAAATTTGGAAAGAGAAAACCCTTTGCTTAGAGATTTGAGATTTTCTAAAAACCATCCAAAGGAATTAATTATAGGTGAACCAAGTGAGGGTGTTAGAACTAGGCGTGAATTAAACAAGGAAGTTAATCATTCAGCCTTTATTTCAACTATTGAACCCACTAACATTGATCAAACACTTTCTGATGAATTTTGGATATTGGCCATGCAAGAAGAGTTAAATCAATTTGTAAGAAATAAAGTTTGGGAATTAACTACAAGGCCAAAAGATCAAAGTGTTGTTGGAACCAAGTGGGTGTTCAAAAATAAAATGAATGACTCAGGAGTAGTCATTAGAAATAAGGCTAGATTAGTAGCTAAGGGGTATAATCAAATTGAAAGAATTGATTTTGAGGAAACTTTTTCCCCTGTAGCTAGACTTGAAGCAATTAGGGTTTACTAGCCTTTGCCTGTTTTAAAGGTTTTAAATTGTTTCAAATGGATGTTAAAAGTGCCTTTTTAAATGGGGTAATTGAGGAAGATGTTTTTGTAGAACAACCTCCAGGTTTTGAAAATTCTAAATTTCCAAATCATGTTTTCAAATTAAAAAAGGCATTATATGGATTGAAACAGGCACCTAGGGCTTGGTATGAGAGGTTGAGCACCTTCCTACTTGAAAGATCTTTTGAAAAAGGAAGTGTGGATACAACTCTCTTTTTAAGGAAAATTAGAAAGGATATACTTATTGTTCAAATTTATGTGGATGACATCATCTTTGGATCTTCAAATAAACATCTTTGTGATGAATTTTCTAAAACAATGAGTAGTGAATTTAAAATGAGTCTAATGGGAGATTTAAATTACTTTCTAGGATTTTGCATTAAGCAACTTGAGGAAGGTACTTTTCTTAGTCAAACTAAATATATTAAGAACATCCTCAAAAAATATGAAATGGACAATGCTAAACCTGTTAGTACACCAATGAGTTCTTCAGTTCAGTTGGATAAGGACCTTAAGAGAAAATCTGTTGATCAAAAGAAATTTAGAGGGATAATTGGATCTTTACTTTACTTGACTGCTAGCCGATCAGATATTATGTTTAGTGTTTGCTTATGTGCTAGATTTCAATCAGATCCAAAAGAATCACATTTGACAATAGTGAAAAGGATTTTAAGATATCTACTAGGAACTCAAAACTTAGGAATTTGGTATCCTAAGTTTAGCTCTTCATTTGAAATTATTGGTTACTCAGATTCTGACTTTGCAGGCTGTAGAGTGGATAGGAAAAGCATTTCTGGAACATGTCAATTCATTGGAAATTCATTAGTTTCATGGTCTAGTAAAAAACAAAATTCAGTGGTACTATCTACTGCAGAAGCAGAATACATTGCATTAGGAAGTTGTGTGGCACAAGTACTTTGGTTAAAATAACAGTTGATTGATTTAGGATTAACTATAGGCACTATTCCAATTTATTGTGACAATACTAGTGCTATTTGCATTTCTAAAAAGCCTATTCAACATTCTAGAACCAAACACATTTATATAAGACATCATTTTATAAGGGATCATGTATCCAAAGGAGAAATTAAACTCATACATGTTTCAACTGAAAATCAACTTGCAGACATTTTTACAAAACCTTTAGCCTTTGATACTTTCAGTACTTTAAGAACAAGGCTTGGTGTTATTGATTTGAATGCCTAAACAAAATGTCTTTGCAACATTGATATTTGTTTTATTTTGTTTTTGATTTTATGAAATTTTGTGTGTTTTGAATGAATTGTTTTTGGGTCAATGTTTTAGTTTTATGTTTTCTGTGTTTTTGAATGTTTAGTTTGTTTTTCTTAATTTAAAAAATCAAAATTAAAAATTTTGGAGGAAATCGTCCGGGACGAATATGGTTTCGTACGGGACGATATGTGAAAGAATAGTTTGCGCAAATTTTAACCGTTTTGAGAGCAGTTTTTAATTAGATCGTCTGTACGATCGGACGATCGTCCAGAATGAAAATATTTTTTTCTCTCAAACGTAGGGATGATTGAATGGAGCGGTTGAGTGGATAAGACAATTTTTAATATGGACTTCGTATGTACAAATTTTTCGTTAGTCCAGACGAACAGGTGTCGGTTCATTGTAGGGGACGGTTTTCAAGAGACATTAAAACGATTTATTTTTAGATCGTCTGTACGAAAATTTTTCGTCTGTATGATCGGTCAAGTCAAAAAGCCTGTACGAAGGGACGCATCGTAAGTTGTGTTGATTACGAAAAGCCGTTACATTTTGGACGAATTGGATCGTCTGTACGAAATTATTTCGTTCAGACGAACAAAGATTTTCGTCCAGGACGAATATTTTCGTCCAGGACGAATGTATCATTTTTCTTTAAATATGAAGGCTTTCTAACTTAACAATCACACTTCCAAACTTCATTTTCAATCCCTTTCTACTTCAAATCGACAATGGCCTCCTCAAGCAAGAGACAAAAGGTGTTGGTGAAGAAACCAAATAGGAATGCCCCAGACAACTTTCTTTCTAAGGCGAATGAGGAATCTTTTCCTCGTTTTGCATCCGCCAAAATCACTCCCTCTCGCATTCTAATACAAACTGAGTTAAAATTTTGGGTAATGCACCTCTTTGCCTCAACCCAATTTCATTTCATTCTTTCTCTCGTCCACCTCTACAACAAGCAAACCTACCATTATTTCCTAGCGAACATGAGTTTTAATTCTGACCACTCCTCCATTAGTTCTTATGTCTTTAAGCAAAAAGTTGAGATCACCAAGCACGACCTTGGTGCATTTTTGAACTTAAGAACTGAGGGATATAGAGCTCACACCCTAAAGTCAGAAACCTCTTTCAAATGGTATCATATCATTAGGGTAAGTAGAGAAAATGGTATTGACAATCATGTTGCTAGAGTCTCCGGTATGACCAAAAATGCCCGAATCATCCAGCATATCCTTCGATCCTCAATCATTCCTAAAGCTGGTGATAGAATTAATATTACCCCTCTCCTTTCTTCTCTAACCTTTTTAATTATGGAAGGACATCCTATTGACGAAGCCCAACTTATCATAGATCATATCTATGGGCTTTCAGAAATAGGACATGCAGATCAGAAGATGAAGAAGAACATATCATTAGGACACTTAATTACTTACATTTTGGAAAAAAAATATAACCTAGTGCATCCTGATGAAGAATACAAAGAGCCAGTTTACTATAATGATGCTTCATTCAGATTGCACTTCAAGGAGGAAAAAGGAAAAGCACATGCCAGTGCTTCAGAAGAGGAGGAAGAAGAAGGAGTGCAAGCTTCTGCTCCTCAATAAGATTATCAGAATCTGATTGAAAGATTTGATAGATTAGAGACTCACATTGATCAAAGGTTTGATCAATTTGATGTTCAACTTACGCAGCAGCAACAAGACATTGGTAATATAAGAAATGAAGTACATGAAATTAATACCAATGTAATGTTGATGGCTTCCTACTTCAACCTTTTTGGCGGCATTCCTCCTCCTCCTCCAAAACAGTAGAGATGATTTTCTGTGTGTTTGTTGTATTCGTATTTTATGTTTTTATTGTGTCTGTTTCAATGTTAATTGTTTGTGTTTTTTGTTTTTTTTAAGTTCAATGTATTTTCTTTTTTTTTGATATTATGTAATCCGTTCATTAATATCAATGGATGTTGTACTGTTTTTTAAATTTGATTTGTTTTTGGAATGTGGTTAATGTTTATGAATTTCATTAGTATTATTTAATCTTCATAGTGCTTAAATTAGATTGTAATTTGAAATTATCTATATTAGAAAATCTAGTCTTTCTAAATTTAAAAGTTGTTTATAACTTGTTGTAATTAAAACTTTTAAATTCATGTCTATTCATTTAGACTACATAAAAGTTAATATTACTATTGCAATTTAGATGTTATCCTAGTTTGTATTTCTATGATCAAGTGATATTTATGCACTTAGAAATATCTAAAATTTTAGATTATTGATTTTGGAAAGAATTGGTCTCAATTACTCTTGAAAATTGTATAAAAAGTACAAAAATCAAAAGGAATTCAAAAAGATTTGCAAAGAGAAAAAGAGGCACAAAATAAGCCCAACAAAGAAAAATTGCACAAAAATGTGCCCCAAAAATTTTGAAAAAGATGCGCAAAGCGCCACATGTGGTAATTCTCTTCTTTCCAAATTCTTTCAATCTCTTAATTCAAATTGATCTTATGTTCATTTATATTCTATTAAACTTTGAAATATAGAATTTTTATACATCTCTCTTGTAATGATTTTCTATAGTCGAATGTCTAAATTGAATCATGTCTTTGATAAATTCTTCTTACTTACAATGTTATATCACTTCTTAATTTTTATGAATTTCTATGATTGACCTAATATTTTTAGTTTAAAATTGCATACCCTATGTCAATCACCATTTAGATTAAATTTTAAAATTAATTTCATATAATTACTTACATTTCTTGTCTATTTCTTCTTCACTTTTTGTTGCTGTCAAAAAGGGGGAGAAATTATTGTGTTTTATGTTTTGATTATTCTGTTTGCAAGTTGTATTTGTCTTTGTGGTTGTTTGTGTTAAAATTTTTGAAAAACAAAAATATTGTTCTTTATGCCTCCTTATTTTAATGTACTCATCATTTCAGGGGGAGTTTAGGAGATAGGAGATTTGTTTAACTTGAAAGCCATACAAACAATAATTGTTTTGCCATCATCAAAAAGGGTGAGATTGTTAGAATAGTTGCTATTTGAATGTCTTTACATTTCTTGCAACTTGAATAGTTTTGATGATTTCAACATTATTGTTCAAATGTGTAGTTATCTCCTAATAATTTTAGAAGATTAGTATTTGCTCTTGTGTGTACTAACATTTCAGGAAAATCAGACTCCAGGCTACGATAACTTCAAATCAAATTCAACATGAGATACTTTGTTAATTTGAAGTTTGCATTTTTTCTTTGAATTAATTTTGAAAGGGAGTGATTGTAATTGAGTGAATAAAAAACATACACACACACACACATAAGGAGATCATAAAATTTTATACTGATCGTACTGGACGATATCCTTTCGTACAGGACGATCGGACAGTTATCTCCTAAAGGGCACATGGAACGAATAGGAACTTGCTCGAAAATTTTTTTTCTAAGTCCTATTCGTCCAGGACGAAATTAATTATCGTACCAGATGATTGGTTCTCTGGAAAATTTTCGTCCAAATGAATTTTAATATCGTACATGGCGACTGGTCCTCTGGAAAATTTTCATACAGACGAAATTAAATATCGTCCAGGACGATCGGGTCTCTGGAAAATTTTCGTCCAAACGAAAATAAGTTATCGTCCGTGGAGATTGTTCCTCTGAAATATTTTCATCCAGACGAAGTAAATAATCGTCCAGGATGATCGGGTCTCTGGAAAATTTTCGACCAGACGAAAATAATCTCGTCCAAATGATTAACCGACTTAGAACAGTTTTCAGCAGTTTCTAGAACCGATCTTGTAATAACCGTTCGTACTGGACGAACCGAGTTCGTACAGGACGATGATCTGTACGAAAACATTTCGTACACATATTCAAATAGGGTCGTTTCAGATCGTTTAAGTAAAATTGTCCAGGATGATCTATGATCGTACGGGACGATCCACTGCGTATAGAATTGAAAACTTGCAGTTTTTGGGCGGTTTTTCTTGTCTTTTATATAAAAGGTCCAAATTAGACTGCCACCCAATCTTTTTGTCATTTGATCTTTGTGCCTCTTGAGAGAATAGCCAAGGAGAGAGTGGAAGAGAGCATTCAAAGGAGGATTCCTACCACTAGAGCGAGAAGGCTTCACTTGGATTTCAAAGGTAAGAGTCTCTACTTGTGAATTTGGATTACTTCACTCTTTTCCATCTTCCTTCTAGATTCTTATGAGAAGATCAGTCAATGAGATCCGGTTCTCTGCCGACACTTGAAGAGTGTGAACAGCCGATAGGTTCTCTGCCTACACTTGGAGAGTGTGAACAGCCGTAGGGTTCTTTGCCCACACTAGGAGAGTGTAAAAGGACGACGGTTCTCTGCCAACACTGAAGATTGTGTAAAAGGACAACGGTTCTCTGCCAGCACTAGGGATTGTGTAAAAGGATGACGGTTCTCTGCCGCGCCGGGTAGTGGTGAAAAGAGTGTGTTGTAAAGGCTTCTCCGCCTTGCTGTGGGTGCTAAAGGAGAGTCACTATTGGTTTTAATGCAATACTCAGAGGGTGCCTCTGAGGAGTTGATGTAGGTCTGGTTATAGACCAAACCACTATAAATCTGGTGTCATTTACTTTATAGTTTTTACGTTTCCGCACTTTAAATTTCAATTTTAACAACTCTGTGGTTGAAAAATATTTTTCTACAAACTTTAAAAGAAATTTTTATTTCAGTTCAACTTGATTTTCAAACGAGGGTTTAAAATTTTTAAACTACCAATTCACCCCCCTCTTGGTAGCCGTGGGACATTTACTTAGGCTAAACAACCTAATTACTGGACTCAACAAGTCAGAGCATAGTTTCAAAATCATAAGTTTGAACTACTTTTTGATTAACGTAGATGGCTACTTTTGGAAACCGAAACACACCTGAGGGTTACTCTATCACTAGACCTCCACTGTTTGACAATATTCCTTTTGATTTTTGGAAAAGATGCGCAAAGCGCCACATGTGGTAATTCTCTTCTTTCTAAATTCTTTCAATCTCTTAATTCAAATTGATCTTATGTTCATTTATATTCTATTGAACTTTGAAATATAGAATTTTTATACATCTCTCTTGTAATGATTTTCTATAGTCGAATGTCTAAATTGAATCATGTCTTTGATAAATTCTTCTTACTTACAATGTTATATCACTTCTTAAATTTTATGAATTTCTATGATTGACATATTATTTTTAGTTGAAAATTGCATACCCTATGTCAATCACCATTTAGATTAAATTTTAAAATGAATTTCATATAATTACTTACATTTCTTGTATATTTCTTCTTCACTTTTTGTTGATGTCAAAAAGGGGGAGAAATTATTGTGTTTTCTATTTTGATTATTCTGTTTGCAAGTTGTATTTGTCTTTGTGGTTTTTTGTGTTAAAATTTTTGAAAAACAAAAATATTGTTCTTTATGCCTCCTTATTTTAATGTACTCATCATTTCAGGGGGAGTTTAGGAGATAAGAGATTTGTTTAACTTGAAAACCATACAAACAATAATTGTTTTGCCATCATCAAAAAAGGGGAGATTGTTAGAATAGTTGCTATTTGAATGCCTTTACATTTCTTGCAACTTGAATAGTTTGATGATTTCAACATTATTGTTCAAATGTGTAGTTATCTCCTAACAATTTTAGAAGATTTGTATTTGCTCTTGTGTGTACTAACATTTCAGGAAAATCAGACTCCAGTCTACGATAACTTCAAATCAAATTCAACATGAGATACTTTGTTAATTTTAAGTTTGCATTTTTTCTTTGAATTAATTTTGAAAGGGAGTGATTGTAATTGAGTGAATAAAATACATACACACAGATAAGGAGATCATAAAATTTTATACTGATCGTACTGGACGATATCCTATTGTACGGGACGATCGAACAGTTATCTCCTAAAGGGCACATGAAACGAATAGGAACTTGCTCAAAAATTTTTTTTTAAGTCCTATTCGTCCAGGACGAAATTAATTATCGTACCAGATGATTGGTTCTCTGAAAAATTTTCATCCAGACGAATTTTATTATCGTACATGGCGACTGGTCCTCTGGAAAATTTTCGTACAGACGAAATTAAATATCGTCCAGGATGATAGGGTCTCTGGAAAATTTTTGTCCAAACAAAAATAAATTATCGTCCGTGGTGATTGGTCCTCTGAAATATTTTCGTTCAGACAAAGTAAATAATCGTCCAGGACGATCAGGTCTCTGGAAAATTTCAGCAGTTTCTTGAACCGACCTTGTAATAACCGTTCGTACTGGACGAACCGAGTTCGTACAGGACGATCATCTGTACGAAGACATTTCGTACACATATTCAAATAGGGTCGTTTCAGATCGTTTAAGTAAAATCATCCAGAATGATCCATGATCGTACGGGACGATCCACTGCGTACAGAATTGAAAACTTGCAGTTTTTGGGCAGTTTTTCTTGTCTTTTATATAAAAGGTCCAAATTAGACTGCCACCCAATCTTTTTGTCATTTGATCTTCGTACCTCTTGAGAGAATAGTCAAGGAGAGAGTGGAAGAGAGCATTCAAAGGAGAACTCCTACCACTGGAGCGAGAAGGCTTCACTTGGATTTCAAAGGTAAGAGTATCTACTTGTGAATTTGGATTACTTCACTCTTTTCCTTCTTCCTTCTAGATTCTTGTGAGAAGATTAGTCAAGGAGATCCGGTTCTCTACCGACACTTGAAGAGTGTGAACAGCCGATAGGTTCTCTGCCTACACTTGGAGAGTGTGAACAGCCGTAGGGTTCTCTGCCCACACAAGGAGAGTGTAAAAGGACGACAGTTCTCTGCCAACACTGGAGATTGTGTAAAAGGATGACGGTTCTCTACCAGCACTGGGGATTGTGTAAAAGGGCGACAGTTCTCTGCCGCACCGGGTAGTGGTGAAAAGAGTGTGTTGTAAAGGCTTCTCCGCCTTGCTGTGGGTGCTAAAGGAGAATTACTATTGGTTTTAGTGCAATACTCAGAGGGTGCCTCTGAGGAGTGGATGTAGGTCTTGTTATAGATCGAACCACTATAAATCTTGTGTCATTTACTTTATAGTTTTTACGTTTCCGCACTTTAAATTTCAGTTTTAACAACTCTGTGGTTGAAAAATATTTTTCTACAAACTTTAAAAGAAATTTTTATTTCGGTTCAACTTAATTTTCAAAAGAGGGTTTAAAATTTTTAAACTACCAATTCACCCCCCTCTTGGTAGCCGTGGGACATTTACTTAGGCTTAACAACCTAATTACTGGACTCAACATTCTAATCTTCCTAAGGATCAATTGGAGTTGATTAATTTTCAAACAGGTAAAATTATTTCTGCTATTGTTTAGATGCTAATATTCTAGAAAATCTAATTAGAAATGAAACCTATTGGAATTGGATTAAGAAACTTAAGCTTATTCCTAGAGTTGAAAATTTATGGTGGAGAATTTATCATGAAGCAATTCTTTCATTTGATTTTTTAATGAGAAGAAGATTGACAATAGTTAATGCTTTGTCTGTTGGGCTGCAAAGAGAGAGAATATCAATCATGTGGTGGCAGGATGTTCTAAATTGATTCAAGTAATCAATAAGTGGGGCTTCTCATTGCTGATTTTTTATTCTTTATAGGATTGCTGTAAATGGATGGACATATGTGCTACTTAAAATGCTTTACTTGTTAAACTTTATTGCATTGCTGTTTTCCTTAATTGCAAGTCAAGATCTAAGCATTTTTATGATGGAAAAGGAGAGTCTAGCTTGTACATAGATGCTTAAACTATTTCTCTTGCTTCATTTGCTGGAAATGAAGCTCTAAAATTTGGCAACTAGGTGTTAGTCAGCCATATAGGTTGTTCTTCGTTATTTGGCACCCTCCTCCATCAGATTGGCTCAAAGTTAATATGGATGCTTCTCTGTTTCATTCACATGAAGCTACTATTTGAGTAGTTTTTAGGGATTTTAAGGGGATGTTTCTTATGGCTTTTGGATTCAAAGGTTAGCATTGGGATGTATCTCGGTTGGAGCTTTTGGCAATTCAAGATTTGAAGGTCATTTTGCAAGATTGGATGTTAGATTATGAAGGTATTATTATTCAAGGTGATAATGCCAATGTTTTTAATTTTCTTTGTAAATTGAATAAAGATCCAACCAAGGTGTTGATTTCAAGCGGGTGTGAAGAGATTGATTAACTTAAAAGATTTAAGCATGTTATTTTTAGTTATGTGAATAGAAATTGTAATAAATTTGCCAATAAACGTGTTAACATTGCTCATTGTAATAACTTTGTTTGGGATTGTTTTTGTTTGGGATCAATTCCTCCTTCTTTTATTAGTTTGTTAAAGGAGGAATGTGATAATTTTCTTAATTTGTTATCTCTTTTCTTTTCAATAAAATTGCTTTTGCATTAAAAAAAAAAAACTAACATAGCACTACATCGCTCATTCAAACCATCATAGCACTATGGCGCTAGAAGCTTTATATAGGCAAAATCGAACTACATTTCATTTCAATACATTAAATTTTAAAAATTACCATGTTCTATGTGTATTCCAAACAAGAATAGGTTTGTTTGTCTAATGGTTAAGGAAATGTTTAATCAAATAATTATTTACAAGCAGCCGTTTTCTGGAGGAAAGGGTTTCTCATTGATTATTTTGTCCTAATTAATGCCCTTATAGACTATAATGATATCCTAAAAAGCCTTATTATTCCTCACTCAAGACAAATGGAAAATTAGAGGGGGAAGATTAGTTAACTTCCCTACCTATGCACTCACCAATGAATCTAAAATTTAATAATGTTTCATTTTGATGAGGTTAAAACCAATCACAAATATTAGTGAGGTAATTTAGGATCGGGCCTTTCTAATTTATGCAATTCAAACTAGCTTTACTATAGATGTAGAAAAAGTAATTTATCAATCCCTCATGTCCAAGATTAGGGGGTCCACCTCTATATGATTTAGGCATTCCTCCTTAGTCTATGTATTGTGGCAACAAAGGATAACCCACATAGTGGATTACATGATAGACATGCAACAAAAATAGTATAAGTATACCTGAGAGTTCAATGAAGCATTACTAGAGATGTTTAGAAACTGCCAATTATTTTAAGGTTTAAAACAACCAATTTACCATGCAGCTCCTATCTAAGTGCTCTAAAGGTGGCTTAAGCCACTAAAAACATCACTATTATTAGTAGAAAATGATGAGTAGGAAGAGTAAGAGGAGGATGAAGAGAGATATAGAATATATTTTTTTGTATTTTTTATTAATTTTATTTTTTAGTTATTTGTTATATTTTATATTTTATATTTTTTAGTTTAATGTACATTTTATAGTATGCATAAAAATTAGTTTTTCTTATCCATTACAAACTTCAGTTTATTACTAGTTCTTATTATTCTTATTCCCCATAAACTATTCAAAATTGAACCTTATAAATACTATGAGTGTAAATTTTGAATTGTTAAAAAATAGTACACTTAAAGTGATTAATAGTATATAAGATGAAAAATAACAAAAATTAAACATCCTAAAATAGCAACTAATAAATTTGTTACAATTAATATTTTTTAATAATGAAAGATCCTAAGAAAAACTTAATATACTTGACTAATTACCTTAGGATTAATTAATTAGAAGGATTATTGAAAATATAGAATTTCAATTATTTATAAAGCCTGATATAAGAAAGTTCTTATGAAATTATAATTCTTGGAGAGAACCTTCGATAATAATAACTTAGGTTACACAAGAGAAGAAACAAATAGGTACTACACATTATTACGAAGAACTTAGAAAAAAAATGAAAAAAATCAAAAAGAAGAAGAAAGGAAAGATAAGAATTGATGTAAAGATTTAAAAAACAAAAAGGAGAGAGAAAGAAAACATAAGAAAAAGCTAAGTACTAAAATATACAAAATTGGTACATGCAAGCTAAACTAACCTTGAAGGATCTATGGTAGAATTAATCTAAGGGGAATTTCAGGAAGTATAATACATAATGAAGATTATAAATTAGTTGGAAGTTTAAACAAACACTAAATTTTCTTAAACCCAAGATCATAACCTTAGGTAAGTCACTCAAAATTTTCCCTCACACATTTAGGAGTTAAAATGAAAGGGAATATTAATCAAAGTGAATTATTAAGCTATATGTAATAAGTTGTATTAATGTAGTTATTAATCATCTAAATATACCAATAATATTATTAAGTTAATATTATCTACATTTTTTAACTTTCAAGAGCTATATTTTAGAAAATTAAGGTATCTTGTGAATAAAGGCAAGTGGATTACTTGAGAATAAGTAAGGATTTAAACTTGGGGGATTTTGTTAATAATTGTTTTATATTTTATAGTATTCTCTTTTACCATAAAAATGTCTCACTTGAAGATTTTGTGTAAGAGAATTTATTTGTAGAGCTAAAAAATTAAATAAAATAGACCTAGAATGATAAAACATGATTGTGCCGCGACATTCAAGTCCTAAATTGAGTTCAAGGAATATAGCACAACAACGTAGCATGAAATTTTGTATAGTTATAGCTCTCCAAGCACTGTAGTTAATGATTTTTGTCAATGTCGTGGGGACATTAAAGTCCTAAATCTTGCTCAAGAAATAAACCTCAACACCATAGAATGCAACTTAGTAGTGTCGTAGCCCTCTAAGAAGTGTAGCACATAATATTCATCAATGTTGTGCCATCGATGTGGACACTTTAGCAAAAAATTGCCTAAGAAATGTAACAGAGTAGTTAATTAGGTTACTATTATGAGGTGACATGTTGATTCAATTAGCGCATCATGATGGAGAAATGTGTTGGCACACGTCTTTAGTTCAAAAATAGAGCACCACTACGTTACCACTATGAGTGTCGATGTGCTACTGATAGATATGGGCCATAAATATAAATAGCATGGTTGAATTATTTGACTGGCTGGCCATTTTTAATTCTTATATTCAGTCTTATATAGAGTCTAAAGGGAGAGTAAATGCAAGTCAAAATATTAAAATTTAGTGGCAAGAAGTCTATATTTTTTATTGTAAGAACTTCCTAATTCTATTTATCCTTTACTTTCTCTTGTATGTTTATTTATGATTTAAATGGGGTATATTTCGTTTAATTTAATTATAATTACTCATTAAATTATTGCTCTAGGCTTACGTTATGTTCATAACGATATCTGCATAAGAATAAATCTTAATTACATGAACAATGCGATGCTATTTTTAAATCCTTCATGCTATTTTTAGTTTATGTAGAGTCGTTGCATGAATTTAAAATTTAGTGTGATTTATGCCTTTAATGGAATCATATTAGTCATGTTTGAAACAAATAGAAGATTTATAATGAAATTCTACCATGCATGGACATATGGTGACTATGGTTCTGGAGTCATAAAAGAGATATAACCAATGTAGTTAAGTGTATCTTGGCTGGAAACTCAAATAAGCTCAATAGAGACAAGGAATATTTATGATCTAATTCATAGAAATAATATAGGAGACCTATCTTTTGCATTCATGAATTCTTAATTTTCATAGTTTTAAGTTCCCCTATAAATAGAATTTTGTGTCTACATACTTATCTAATAACTTTCATTAGCATACCCTTTCAATCTCAACGAGAAGATAAATTACATAATCAAAAAGAGTCATAAAAGTTTGATATTCAGATTATCCTTATCCACATAAAAACGGCACTCACTCACTTGTATACTACTGGTTACAACACATGCACTTGTGTAGTTCTCAATGAACATTCTTAATTAATATATAGTACTAGGGTAGTGAATTCACATAAAATAAAAATCTCATCAGTTCTTCATAAAGTAAGCAACTTGACATCTGCAAAATGACCTGATTCTCTAATCCACTACTCGCTCTCACTTAGAGCTACCACCCCTCCTTTCAAGCTTGCTCATAATAAAGTGCCTCTCTAAGGTTATTTACTCATCCTATCAATGCCTATCACAATGTGAACCCCTCTAGCAGCTTAGCTCATTTTCTTATTTCATCATGAAAACTTAGGGCTCATTATAGATAACCATCGACTTTGTTGACCTCACTTTTGTATGAGGTCACTCTGATCTCTCCAATACTCGAGGCCCAAAAAAAATTTAGATCTTAGATCAATCCAAACTTCAAATCAATCCTAACTTGAAGTCAATCCAAATCTTAATCCAATTCAAACTACAACCAAATGTAGACTTCAAACCTTGAGATGATCCCTTATCTAGATTCAAACCTATCCAATCATTTTTGATCACTCAAATGATCATAAATGATTTGGAGAATTCAATCCTAATCATTCAAACTCAAAATCCAATTCAAATCAAGAGAATCCAGACAAAAATCATAGGCTAAGGGCTTAGGTTCTAAGAGCCTTTCCTAGTATTTTTTTAAAACATTTTAGAAATTAGTCAACTAACCCCTAATTCAGAGTCTATCAATTGTATATTGATAAGACATGTCTCTAGAGTCAGCCCTCCAAATTTGAGCCCAATATGATGCTTCTATCCCCAAAAACTAAATCTATTTCTAAAGGCTACAAAACCTTCAGATTTTAACAGCCTATGCCACCCAGTGGAATTTGATTTTGGAGCCTCTTCCAAACCCTTTGAGAACATCCAGTCATTTCTTATGGATATCTTAAATATTAATCTACATTTTTTTATGGACTCAATTTGACCCAGAATTGACTAGAGGTCAAAATGACTAGAATGTTATGTAAGGGGATTTTTGGACATTTGACCAGAGTCCAATATGGTTCAATATCATCAACATTTGAAACCCTTTTTCAATCAACTTAAACATCATTTGGGACCCATTAGATCTAAATCTAGACCCTGGGTCAACTTGGTTGACCATGTCAACTTAGGATGATCTAAAGGTCCTTTAAGGGTCAAACAATCAATTTAATTGAAATGACCTTCCTATGCATTAGGACTACTCCCAACACATCCAAAATATCTTTTCAAATTTGTTGATCCTATACATAGCCCCTGGGTTAACCTGGATGACCAAGTAAACCTAGGTGTATGACCCATTTAGGGCCCAAACATTCATTTGACCCAAATGACCTTTCCAGACATTGAGATCATGCCCATTAAACTCCAAATATCAAAACAAATTCATTGGACCCAAATTCGGGTCTTGGGTCAACCTAGTTGACCAATTCAATCTAGGTTGAATCTAAGAATGGGGCTTTTGCCCTTAAGGGTTTAAAAAGTCTAATCCAACCTGTTTGACCTCTTCAACCCATATCACCACTTCAAACCAACTCCTAATAATAGCCTAAGCATGTCTTAGTCTTTGGTCTACCAAACCCAAGTTGAATTGACCAAGTCAACTCTTAATCCTTGGTTAAAGTTTTATGTTATATGCTCTAACTTAAATTTGCTTTGACCTTAACCCCTTTGACCCTTTCTTAAGCTATCCCAAATAGTTTCCTACACCCTCTTAGTGACACATCATCAGCCTTAATCTTGTTGACTGGTTAAACCAAGTCAACAGGATATTTAAACCTCTCGTGAATGGTCAAATTCCTTTCCAAACTTCAACTACATTATTTCAAAGCCTTGAGCTTCACCCAATAAGCTCTCCATACTCCTTCCCTGCCCCCTCAGCCTCCATTGACTGGTTCACTTGTCAAGGTAGTTAATCCATGCTTAAAACCCTTTTCATGGTCAAACCCCTATAAAGCTCCACTTCCCTCTAGATCACATGACCTAATCTGACCCTATTAACTTTATTACCCTACTTAAACAGTGCTTAAGCTGTCCCTAGTAGCTGGTTTACTCAGTTTGGCTAATAGTGGTCCCCCATCTCCAAAAGCACCCAATAGCTATAAGGCCACTCAAGCCTTTGGCTAAGCCTTCCAATGGCCAGGGACACTTGTCCCTCATCAAAGTAAGGTCCCTAGTGCTTCACGATCGTCCAACCACCTCTAGGAGATTTGAATAGGGCAAAAGCCCCATTCTTAGATTCATTCTAATCCTTAAGCTCTCTCTCCACTCTAGCTCTCTCCAGTCCATCCTTTGATTCCTTTTGAACCCCCAGACCCTCCTTATCACTTTCTAAGTGAAACCCAGCAGCTGGAAGCTCGTCAGCGATGATCTTCTGGCCACCCTAGCACCCATTTTGTCCAAAGGTTTGTCCAGGCGATCCAAGGCATTTTGAGCGGTGCTTTCAACAAGGAAAACTTACATGGATAGTCTAAAAGCTCAATCATATCAAGACCTTAAATATCTAATAATAAAATATCTTAAAACTCCTAGCCCTAGTTCATAATAGTTAGGGTTATTTAGCATTTTATTTTACCACATTTTAGGTCATATTGAGGATCCCCTAGGTTTTTGCTCATGTGCTGAGCTTTGATTTAAAATTTTAAGTGATTTGGTTAATTGGATCGAGTGAATGAGCTTAAAACCCCATTCTTAGGTTCGTTCTCTACGTACCCTTAGTGTACATTTTTTAGGTCGTTGATCGCATGATCAATGGACAACATTTAGCCATTTCGAGAGTTCTTATGATCGCGGATCTATTCTTGTCACCATCTGCTCCGTCCAGCTGAATCACAACCGCTGATTCATTACAGTGGAGAATCTGAAGTCGGAGGAGTCGAGATGACTTAAATATGTGAAAATGTGTCCGCAGTTTCATCATTATTAGTTGATTTTCGGTGGTGCAATCATTGTGCTACCAGGCAATCATTGATCGCGATTACGTAGGAGAATATTGGGCTACTGCATGTCATTCTATCGCTAGGTCATTAATTCAATTTTTTTTTTTAAATCAGTTTAAACCTAATTTTCTTAAAAAAATCATAAAAAATTTATTTTAATTCCTAATATAACATGTAATACATCATTTTTTTTAGAAATTTAAATCCTCTAATTTAAAATTAATATTAGTTTAAAATGTTTTACATATTTTAAGTCATTTTAAGTATTAAATATTTAAATTTCTTTTCATTAATATTAAGATTAAAAAAACTTAATACTTAAAATATTTTCAAAATTTAAGTAATATATTCCATAATTTTCATAAAATGTTTAAAAGTTATATTAGTTTCAACTAAAACTATATTTAATATCAATTATATTTTAATATATTAAATATATATTTGATGAATGAAAATAATCAATAATCAATAAAAATTTTGAACTCAATAATAAACTCTTAATATTTTAAATTTTTTCAACAATTCAAAATACTTTAATTTGATTAAAAAAATAATAATTAAAAGTTAAGATATTTTAAATATTTTGAATAATGTTTAAATAATCAAAATACTAAATATGTAATTAATATTTAATTAAAATATAATTAAGTTTAAATAATTTTATAAAATCAAATATTTTTTTTAAATTATTATAAAATTTTAGAAAACATTTAAAATTTATTTTACTCTAATATAAAAGTATTTTTATTAATAATTACTAATTATTTTAAAATTTTATTTTAAATACTTTTGAATACTTTAAACTTTAAAAATTAAAAATAAATTCAAATTAAATAATAAAAAATATAAATCATACATTATAATTTTTAAAAATTAATTATTTTGTCTTAAAAATTATTTTAGGAATTAAAACTTAATTAATATTTATTATTTATTTTTTATTTTCTTTAATATTTAATTAAATATCATATCAAATATTTTAAAATTTTAAATTTTATTTTTAACCTATTTTAAATAACTAAAGAATCTCTCAAAGCATTTTAAATTATTTTGATAATATTTTTAATTATTTTATTTTAAACTTATATTTTATATATATATATATATATATATATATATATATATATATATATATATATATATATATATATATATATATATATATATATATATATATATATATATATATATATATATATATATATATATATATATATATATATACATATTTGTAAAAACTATTTTAAAATTATATGTATTTAAATCGTTTAAATGTTGAGAGATCCTGTAAAATTTTAAGCATAGGTTGAGCTAGTTGAATATGAATTGATGGGGGATGGTTAGTGAATAATTATATCTTGATTGTTCACTAATCTAGTCTTTAATTACGTGTCTTATGTTTAATACTTGTAGTCTTAGGATGCACACACTAATTTAGCCAAGGTTCTTCTAAATTTAAGGACTTGATTATGTTATGTTTGTACATTTATATATGTTAAGACAAAGGGTTAGTAACTTCGATATAACCCTATATAACTTACCAACATCGTTAAGGACAATAATTAAGAATTTGTGTAGAGAACTTAGAAAATTGTATTAATAAGGATACATATCCCTTGACTTAAAACTTTGACATAATAAACATAGTGACATTGCCTTCACATAGAAATTTTTCCCACTGGTTTTGAAGTCATTAAGCCCCTTACTTAATTTACTTAGGTTTAAGTCCTTAATTAGCCTTCTAGACTTCTAACAAAATTCTAATAAATCAAGATTAATTTTAAAAAGATGCATATTACACCAATAACTTATCATAATTAACCCCTTAATGAGAGAAAAAATAATTCCACTTTAATTTGAAAGTAATTTTAAGAATAATTGAATTTTAATTAAAAATTAATATTTAATTAATTAAAAAAATTTCAAATACTACAAAATTCTAAATAACATGATAATCCCTTGTTAGACTATTCCTGATCTTTTGAGATGATTTCAAGAAGTTTGGAGCTCGTTAGGGTTCAAATCATTTAAAGGGCCTTTAATTAAAATAAATTAAATAATTCAATAAATACCCAAATTTCATAAAATCAAAACTAATTCTAAAAAATTCCAAATTAATCAAAATCAAAAGCATACATCTCAAATTAAAATCTAATTTTTTTACCAAAATGCCAAACCTTCAAAAATTAGTCAAAGTCAAAGAGTCAATAATACCGCCAAATATAGGTCAAAATCTAGGCTTGAACTTCAAAAAAACCATAACACTTTATAGAAAACTCCAAATCAAGCATTCTAATAGTCTAACAACTCATCATAAGGCCTAATATTTATTAAAAATCTAAAACTTTCAAAATTAATATTAATTTGTAAAGTCAATTTTTAACCCCTATATTAACACATTAAAATAATTCCAATAATCTTTAAAATTTCAATAACTCAATAAAATTTTAGATATTTCTAATTTGATAAATAAAATCATTTAACAAAAAAATACTAATACATAACAATCACTCCATAAATGAAATTTATTGGATAGACAACTCCGGGTATGGGCAATATGTCATAAGGTGGTCTGGTTCCTCGAGCCTCATTGCACAACGCCGTGAACCTGTTGATGAAAAACATAAAGTTATTTAACTCTCAAAATCAGTAATTAATTAAATTATTTAATATTAATATGTCCTCCATTTCTAAACAATTAAATCAACTTAATAAATTATGCTTGCTACTAGGTAATCCAGGCCTGCGAGGTTATTAACTTAGCCCCAAGGAAGGTTAAATAAACTTTACGACCTCAGTGTACAACAAAGGCATCAATCATTTAATAATTAAAATACATCTAAATTAATCTTTAACTCACCAACACTTTAAATCAAATAGAAAGTTCACTTTTAGCCTTAATAAATTCAAACATTAGACAATCTCAACTAACAACCTAGTTTAGGATCTACCGCAGCCACACGATATACTACACACACTTTAGATGATTTGCTAGGATAACAATTTTAGATCTAGGCTAGGACAGTGATTAATTTTCTACTATGTGCTAGGTTTTTGATATTTCATTGCATGTTGTGATTGAAATTACTTGGTGTGCCTATTTATTTTTAGTACACTCTATGAATTGATGATGTGTTTGGCAAATAGATTACCCTTAGGATAGGAATGATCTGGATGCTCACTGAGTTTTTTGCAGGTGGTTGTGCTCATGTAGGGAAATAAAAGGGGCTAAATAAATAATAAATATGATTTCTACAGGTGCTTCAGTTGCTTAGCCCTCCAAATAAAAAAAGAGTGTGGCTATGTGTGTTTACTTTTTTTACACACACACACACACACACACACACACACACACACACACACACATATATATATATATATATATATATATATATATATATATATATATATATATATATATATATATATATATATATATATATAACAACCTTGGGAATTAATATGATTTATTAAATGCTTAGGATAACCTTGCAGGAGAGTCTAAAATTTTTTATTTTCATATATATGAAATTTATTTGAGTGTTGAGTTGTGAAAGTGTACATTTGAGTTGGGATACTTAGATTCAAAGCTTGGATTTCAAAGAGGAAAAGATAGCCCTGTGGGATATAGTCTTTTCCTATTTGGAAATCCAAATTTGGATCATTTTTCATACCTAAAGCAAGAAGGGGTAACACTCCCATCAAGGGAAGAGTTCTCTTTTCCATTTGGGTAATCGACTACTATGAATCCAAGGAGCCTGAAGGATAGAAGACAAAGGAATTGACGACAAAGAGTATCCCACACAAAGTCACTTGTGCCTATACCAGGATTAGAATCCGGGTTGTTATTAGTTGTGCTCGACCACTTTAATTTTTATATTTTTGGAATATAATAAGAAAGGAAGTTTACCTATGGATATTTATTAATTAATTTGATTATATCTTATGTATTAATGTGATTGTGATTAGGATTTTGCTTGCTTTTCTAGTTTTTTGGAATTTTTGTGCGGCTTTTGATTTAGCCTAGATACGTGAGACTCCTGAGGGTGTGAAAATTATTCTACTCGTAATTAAAAGTTTAAACTTTTAAGAGATAAAGAATATTGAAAGATAACACATCTACGGAATAAGTTGGGGATCGCCCTTGGGGTTATATGCATATTAATGCATATCCTTTTCTCATTTTAAGACACTTCCCCGCCTGCTAGTAGAATTCAAATAATCTGACCTATGAGGATGAGGTGCTGAACCTTGGAAATCATAGACATAAAAAAAAAATTTCTAAGCCATTTTCAAAAGTTTAAGCATTAATGATTTGAGTATTTTGACTAGTACGCATTACATTAAAGACTCATTTAAAAGAGTATAAATTTTAATTATGTCTGTATTTAGTATTTTCACCCAGTATAAGTCAAGAGGCCACTTAGGACAATAACTAGACGTCAGCCCCAACTGTCCAAAACTTTAATAAAAATGTCCCAACCACTCTTTCATAAAATGATAGGACTCGGGAATTTAAAATCAACTAGATGGTTAGCTAGCTCACCAATCTAGGTTGGGGTAAGTCCAGGTTCTGCATTATATTAGTTAGGTTCGGGTCATAATAGTGTTGTGCCCAATTTAAATTTAGGATCTGGGGTTGATCTTGGATCATAAGACCCCAACCTTCATAAATATAATCCAAAATTTTTAATAAAATGATCAACTTAAACTAAATCTTCTATCAATCCAAAACTTAAAGCCCAACACTTAGATTAGGTTGGGACACATCTAGATTGTTCTAGAATCTCAAAGTGTCCCATACTCTTCCTCCCTTGACTTTGAAAATAAGTGCTTTAATTCAATCCATTCTCAATTAAAATTCCAAAATTCACCCCCTTTGATATCACTCCTAGAATATCTTTTGCAAAATTTATCCATTTATTTAATTGAGAGTTTTCATAGGAGATTCTATTTTCCTGAGATGTAATTAACTACACTGATAGGAGATTTAGAACCCGCATCAATTTTCAAAATTGATTTTCAAAACTTAATTGATATTTCTTTTGTGAAATCAAACTCTTAACAATTGTTATTATCATAATTGTATGATTGCTAAATGATGATATTTTCTTTCTTTGGAAAGATTTATCATGTGTTAACATCAATTTAAATATGAAATTAACGATCATTTATCTTGATTATTGTGGTTGAATATTTGATTGAACCTCATCTTGACCCTCCTGAGTTATATGTGGTTCTCACTTAAATCAGGCTACGATAACCAAGAAAAATTTATAATTCTTGATCTAAACCTGTCAAGGGATTTTATTTATTCCTTTCGAGATTATAAATCACCCTTAATATTTGGTTAAATTTCAATTTAATATCTAAACTTAGTTCCAAATTTTCCAAAAGAAATTTTCAAGACTCAAATTAATCTTCTCTGGAAAAAAGTAAACCAATGATGGTCGTTATCATTATGTCCAAACAATTATTAAATAATGGTATCTTCTTCATTAGGGGAGGCTTTTCATTTGTTAATAAGGCTTTGGGCATGAATTTAATGATAATTAACCTAGAATATCAATGTTGGAAATTAGATTGGACTTTATTTTGACCTTCTGAGATTATATGCAATTTTTTGTTGGATCTGGTTATGATATTTGAGGTAGGATTTATTATCATATATTTGAACCCCATTTTGATTTTTTTTCCATTTCCCAAAGTGGAATTACTTTTCATTATACTTTTCATTCACTGTGCAGCAAAATACGTCTAAACCCATTATGTAGTGTTGTATTCATTGATTATGCAAAATTATACTTTTTTTTACTTTTCTTTATATAGAATTTTCATGTAGTCCCTATGATCCCATAAATAAGATGTCATGATAAATAGTGGAGGAATTTATCTCATTTTTTTATACTAAAAACTCTCCAAGTTTAAAACTCTAATCTATTGAGAACTTCTTAGAATCTCTTTCACTCATCAATTTGATTATTTACTATTCAATCTTGCCTAGGTTCGTACTCACCTTCTCATCGAATCAACAACCAATATGGTCTGGTGAAATCATGGATAAATTTGGAATCTGCACTACTCATCTTGTATTGGTTTCACTATAATTATGCTTAGAAAATGATGATTAATCATGATTCTAATAATTGTGTCCTGGAAAATTTGCAACGGTAGAGAGTGATATAGTTTAGCGTCTTAGCTTTATACAAAGATGTAGCACACAAGCTGATAACATAGAGGGTGTAGCGTTCATAAGAGATACAAGAGTTTTTAAGTGGAAACCCCTAAAAGGGGAAAAATTCACAAGGGGACTAGCCTAATTTAAATGAAACCACTAGTGCTAACAATTAATTACAAATTAGGCCCTTTCTTAAGAGCAAGGTATTGCCACGTAGTATAAAATATACATCATATAAAGTGTATTATTTGGTAGGAGTTGGAAGAATCAGTGTTGATATGTTCGTTTGGATGGCAGGACCATTGTCAACAAGCGATGTAGGTTAGAAGGACCATAATCGGATGATAGTGGTAAGAAGGCTGTAGTCGACGATGGTCATTGAAAGGATCGTAGTCAATAGGTGACGGGGGTCGGGAAGACCATAGTTGGTTAGAGATAGAGGCCAGGATAATAGTAGTCGATAGATGATGGAGGTCAAAAGGATCGTAGTCGATGGGTGATGAAGGTCGAGAGGATCATAGTCGACTGATGATAGAGGTCAGAAGGATCATAGTTGGTGTGTGATGGATGTTGAAAGGACCATAGTTGATGGGTGATAGATGTCAAGATGATAGTAGTCGATGCTGATGGAAGTAAGAAGGACCATAGGACCGTAGTTGGTAGGCAATGGAGGCCGAGAGGACCGTAGTCAGCGGGCGATGGATGTTGAGAGGACCGTAGTTAGCAAACAATGAAGGTTAGAAGGACCTTAGTCGGTGGGCATCTGTGGACAACGGAGGTCCAAAAGATTATAGTTGGTAGGAAATGAAGGTCAGGATGACCGTAGTCGGATGATAGTGGCCAGGAATACCATAGTCGGGTTACGGAGATAAGGAGGACCATTATTTGATGATGATGGTCGGAAGGACTGTAGTCGGTGCAAAGAATTGTAGTCAGCAGAATGGCAGAAGTCCTACAATGGTCAGGAAGAACTGCAGTGATGGTTGACGGACGGGAAGAAGTATCGAGGTGGTCGGCAGTTGGGAGAAAGTATGGCGATGGTCGGCAAGAACTTAAAATTATGAGATGCACCAAGAGGGGGTGAATTAGAAATTTGTTGCAATAAAAAGACAATCCTAAACAGGAGTTCTAATTTTTTATGTTTTTAAAATTAAATAAGAAAATTAATTAATCCAAAAGTGAATGCTTAAAACATAATTTACAACAACGAATTTCACAACATTTTCACCAAGAAATTTTAAAGAAAATAAAATGAAGAACGAAAATAAAATGCAAAAAAGGATAAATCACACCAAAGATTTTATAGTGGTTCGGTCACTTGATCTATGTCTATTCTCCGGAGTCCTCCACTCCAGAAAATTGGCAACTAAATAGTAATTCTCCTTTTGCCCCCATAGTAAGGAGGAGAAGCCCTTACAAGCCTCACTTTCACCACCCCAGCAAGGCGGAGAGCCAAGCGCTTTGTCACCCTCCTGGTGACAGCAGTATACCTTCTAATTTTTCTCTCTCCTGGAGAAGGTAGAGTACCTTAGAGGACACGAATGTAGAAGAATATCCCCCTCAGAGAGCCTCCCAAATGATCTTCTCAGACCACAAAAGGAGCAATGTGCAGCAAGCTTGGAGCAACTTTGTGATCTCCCTCACACTCTTCCCTCACAAAGCCAACTTTCTCCTTCCTCTCACAAACCCTAAACTCTTCTCAAGAGATATCTCCCAAGGAATCCCTCTCTAATCACGTTCCTCTCTCTCAGTCACAATCCAAAAAATAGAAGTTTTAATACTTAAAAAAGGATCCAAGAAACCCCAAAAAATTTCAATTTAGTCGTTATTATCATACAATATGATCCAATATCATACAATACGGTCATTACTAAACAGCCTTCATCCTAATACAAAGGTTTATGAATAGGAAAATGTTTTGAATATAATCATATAGCACGATTAAAACCCATACAATACGATATATAAATCCTTCTGTTTGTACAGGACGATTGCTAGGATGATGAAAACTCGTCTCTGTACATCGTATGGCACAAACCACCTCATATAGTACGATTAATTCAAAATGAAGGGATCATCTGGTATGATGTCCGGGATGATTGAAAATAGCCTTGGTTGACCATACAATATGAACCGTGTCATATAGTATGATAACCAATCATAAATTAATCCTTGATTTACGCACTAATAGTTGGATTAATTTAAGTAAGTATTCAAAAAATATTGTACCATATGATATGATCATACAGTATGACCAGTTCAGAATTTTCATATGAAGAACTTACTTGAATTAATCTAGCAGCTAAGTTTTTTAATTAGAATCACATCGTACAGTACGACTTGTTCACAGACAGTTGTTTGAGCCAGATATACTCGTACAATATGATTGAAACTCGTACAGTATGATCTATAAAGAAAAAAGAATTCTTCATTTTTAAAGTCCTCGCCCCCTATGTGTGAGCATGGTTGCTCAATCTTACATACAATTTGTGGCCAAACTTAAGAAAAGAAAAATAATAATAAATGGAAAATTACAATGTTATGAACTCCAACTCCTACTCTACCCAATCTTGAGTCTTGTTGTCCTGAGTAACTTAAGATCTCCCTAAAATGTTAGTACTCACAAACAAGAGCATAAATCAAATGTATTCAATGAATATTAATTCTAACAACATTAGTTGTATTCATCAAAATCTCAAACTAGGGGTCAGGGACTGCAACAGAACCCATGCGGTGGTCGCCAAACATTTTTACTACGGATGGAAGGAACTCCAGCAGTGGTCGAAAAGAACTCTGGCGGTGGTCGCCAAGAACTCTTGCGGTGGTCAGGAGGAACCTCGAAGGTGGTCGGCAAGAACTTAGGTGGTGGTCCGGAGGAATCTTGACGATGGTCGATAAGAACTCTGGCGGTGGTCTGTGGCAAGAGAGCTCCCAAACTCCTCAATTTCTTTTTGAGAGTGGGATGTCTTGTAAATATGAGGAGGATAAAGGTCAAAATTATAGTGGTTTGAATGGACGGCCGATATTGATCCCCTTGATCGTGGACTATTTAATGACCATTTGAAAGCCATACTGATATCATAATTCAATGATATTGGGCTCATTAGATTCGTCTTATCGAGCCGCTCGATACAACTATAAGCATGTCACATTTGGAAATCATTTGGTAATTCAAATTATGGTTTGAACATTCCAAATGTGCTTTGAGCCTTTGATTTGGACTCATTTGGGCTCGTATTGAGTAAAATTTTGTGTCGTTGGGTTTGTATTTTTTGAAACGTTCAGCTCGACTGTAAGTTTGCTGAAATCAAAATACAAATGGTCTCCGATTTAATTTTGGAAGCTTACAACTCAGTTTTTCTCTGGAATTCATGCTTGGTTAAGATAATTTTAAGATGATATATCAGTTTCCCTCCTATTTTTTGACGTTGAAACTCCGTAAGTCCGAAAATATGCATCACAGCTTTTGGAGAATTTTTACATGTGATTTGAAACTCTTGAATAACTCGATTTTAAGTGTAGAGGTCTTGAAATACTTCAAAAGTATCAAAATATAATTTGGAATGTCAAAAAATGATTATGAGGCCCCCAAAAATATCCAAATTGGTTCCAGGCATAAATTCTTGCATTGATAAGACTCGGTGGCAGATTGACCAGCCAGCCACCACCAATCATTGGTGGGTCTGCATTCACACACTCGGCGCTCGCCTTCTTATAGAATTATAAATATAATAGGATTTCCATTATATTTATAAATGAATATATACTAAATTATAAATATATTATAAATTTTGCATGGCTGCAATACTTTTAATATAACGTTTTATATATTGCAGGCCTTGAAATGAACCAGATTTTTTTTAAATCTAATAAAATTTCATAAAATAATATTATATATATATATTTATTTATTTAATTTAATATGGCATGATTTATATTAACTTAATATAAATATTCTTATTCTTACTGGAATATTAATTTGGTATAGTTAACAATTTATAGTGAAATATAATACACATGTTTAAAAATTATTCAATGAAGCAGCTACTATACTAAGGCGGCAACAAAATCCCTTTGCTTAGCTTTTATAAAATATTTAATTTGTTTATTTTTATTATTTTATATTTAGAAATAAATAATTAGGGGCTTTTAATATTCCAAAAAAATTATTCAAAAATTTAGAAAATATTCTAAAAAAATCTAGGTTGCCCCTTTAGATCCCCTTACCCAATCCTATAAATACCCCCCTTGGATGCTTAGGAAAATCCAAACAATAGTCGGCCTAATTCTTCTCAAAATTATGAGAAGACAGACTAACAAGATAGTGGTTAAAAAGGCCCGGTCCTCTGGTGTGGGCTCCGGTCTTCATCTGATAGTCATCCTAAAGGAGTCGTAAGACCGTCAAAATTTGGTAAAGGTCCCGTCCTCTGGTGTGGGCTTCAATCTTCGCTTGAAGGCCGTCCTGAAGGAGTTGCAAGGCCGTCAAAGTTTGATGAAAGCCTGATCCTCCGGTGTTGGCTCAAACCTTCATTTGAAGAACATCTTAAAGGAGTCGCAAGCCGTCAAAATTTGTTAATGGCCCGGTCCTCCGGTTTGGGCTCCAATCTTCGCCTAAAGGCCTTTCTGAAGGAGTCACAAAACCGTCAATCTTCATTAATGGCCCAGTCCTTTTGTACTAGATTAATCAACCTTTCTCCTTAATTTATATCTTGAAGAATATTAGTGTCGATGGTTGGATGGAGGTTTGATGATGATAAGTAGTAAAGAGAGATATGATTATCATATGTTAGTCCATTGATGTATGGAGATAGGCAGTATGCCCGATGAAAACCAATTGAAAGTAATTAGGTGATATGCTGACTTTGATGACCAAGCATTTAGCTAATGATAATAATTGGGCTATATTTTGTTAAAGATAGAAGGTATGCATGTTGATAGGGGCAGTTAACTGATAATTTGATTATCAAATATTATGTCGATCGTAGTTATCTTGTGACACACTAATAATTCCAATAGAGTGGAGGCTTGATGGGGATCCAATCCATCCTTGAATGAAATAAGAAAGATGCATCAATAATCTTTGGGGAAAAGGTCTATGGGTTGCATCAAAGATATATGACCAATCCGAGGTTGTTTGTTAGAGCGTTGCTCGATGATGTTAACCTATGTGGAAGATGTCGAGAGAATCCACTAAGGATGTATAACCTAACCGAGGTCATTTGTTAGAGCATTTCTCGATGACATTAATTTGTGTAGAAGATGTCAAGGAAATCTTTTGTGATAGTTGCTACTTAGTTCTTACCTGTTTGATATTCTTGCAATTTATATGTTTTTTATTATTCCAAGTATTATTACTTTGATTATTATTTCTCCTAACATATTTTGGAAGAATTGTTTTGCTATTGTGTGTATTAACATTTCAAGAAAATCATACTCAAAATAGTTGAAGACTTCAAATCAAGATCAATTTAGAGTATAATATAATTGAAGTCTATATTTTCTATTTTATTAAGTCTAAGAGAGTGTGATTGTAATTGAGTAACTGAGAACATACACATCAAGGGAGAGTTTAAAATTTACATTTTTTAAACTAATCGTACTATATTATATCCATTCGTATGGAATAATATGATCAGTTATTTTCCCCGATGAGCAGTCGAATAAACAAAAATGAATTTTTTTTTAAACTATGGATCGTACTGTACAAACCTAGTTCATATATGCCTTCTAGAGTACAAAATTGACAGGTCTAATCTCGGTCAAAAATATATTTTCTAAGTATGGATCATACTGTATGAACACAGTTCGTACATGCTTTCACGAGTACAAAATTGACAGGTCCATTCTTGCTCAAAAATATTTTTTCTTAGTATGGATCGTACAGGATTATCACAGTTTGTACATGCCTTATAGAGTACAAAATGGTGAGGTCTCTTTTCATCATGACATTTTGTTCAAATGAATTTGAAATTTTTTATATATAATTGATCGTACTAGATGATGATGTCATCATACGTACGCAAACTAGAGTATGAAATATTGGGGCTCCTTTTCGTACCGACGAACTCAAAAAAAATTCTTTTTGCTCGTCCCAGACGAATATGGTTTATACCGGATGATGATCAAGTACAAAGTGATTTCATATCGATTCACAACATGTTCGTATGCAACAGTGTTTGAACTATTCGTACGTACAAAATATGATCATACTATACAATAGTGAATGCTCAAAATTAAAATTTTTAATTTTTTGGATGGTTTTTCGTGTATTTTGTATAAAAGGTCCACAAAAAACTATAGTAAAACGTCTTATCTTTGTGATTTTTCAAGGGCAATTGAAAGAGAAAGTGTTTGAGAGAGATTTCTTGCTAGTGGAGTATGAAGTGTTCATAAGATTACTCAAAGGTAAGGATCTCTATGTGATTTGTGTTTTTCACTCTTCCTCTTATCTTTCTAGATTGTTTGTGAGAAGATCTGGTTCTCTACCGACACTTGGATGGTGTGAAAGGATGACAGTTCTCTTTCGATACTTAGAGAGTGTGAAAGGATGACAGTTCTCTGCCGACACTTAAAGAGTGTGAAAGGATGACGATTATTTGCATACACCTGGAGAGTGTGAAAGGACGACGGTTCTCTATCGTACTGGGGATTTGTGGAAGATAGTTTTGTAAAGGCTTCTCCACCTTGCTATGGAGGCAAAAGGATATACACTTTTGGTAATAGTGCAATACCTAAAGAGGGAGTCTTCAGGGAGTGGATATAGGTCGTGTTTACCACTATAAATCTTTGTATCATTTAAATTTCTGCATTTTATTTACTACAAGTTTTTATTATGTGGTTGAAAATTTTGTTTTCAAATATTATCAATTAACTTGATGCGAATCTTTTAAGGTTTTCAATTTTTTATTTCCAAGAGTAATTTTTAAAGTTACCAATTCTCTCTCTCTCTCCCCCCCCCCCCCCCCCCCCCCCCCCCTCCCCCCTTATTAGCCTTGAGACATTAGCTTAGGTTTAATAACCTAATCAGGATTCAACAGAATCCACCAAGGATGTATGACCTATCCTATGTTATTTATTAGAGTGTTGCTCAATGATGTTAACTTATATGAAAGAGGTCAAGAGAATCCAAGCTAAAGACTGTAAGCAACTTGTGATTTATTGGAAGCATCCTTTTATTTGTTAGTAGCTTTATGAGAAATAGTTTTCGAAGATACTATCGTAGATGTTAGAAGATTTGGAGGAATTTTCTTGTCTGCGTTTGCAGTAAAGGTTGCCCCCCATTTTACATCTGATTCAAGTGAAATTGATGCATAATTGGTTGATATCTAAGGGGCGATACAAAATTGAATAATTTGCCCCCCAGTAGGGAATCTTTTCCCACAGATGGCACCAAACTATTGCATCCTGGAAAATTAATGGTGGTAGAGAGTTATATAGTTTAGCGTCTTAGCTAGCTTTATACAAAGATCCATCACACATGTAAATAAAAGAGAGCGTGTAATTGTTCATAAGAGACAACAGAGTTTTTGTGTGAAAATCCCTAAAAAAGAGGAAAAACCATGGAGCATGGCCCTGTTTGAATGAATCCACTGGTGCTTGCAATTGATTACAAATGAGGCCCTTCTTTAGTAGGAAGGTATTGGCTCAAAGTAAAAAATATACATCATATAGAGTGCACTATCTCGTAGGAGTTGGAAGAGTTAGTGTTAATATGTTCGTTTAGGCAAAAATACTATAGTCAGCAAGCGATGTAGGTCGGAAGGATCGTAGTCGAATGACGTTGGTTAGAAAGATCAAAGTTTGCGATGGTCGTTGGAAAGGACCATAGCCAACGATGGTCAATGGAAGAACCATAATCATCAAGCGATGAGGGCTACGAGTGTTGAGATAGTTGCTACTTAGTTCTTGCTTGTTGATATTCTTGCAACTTGTATGTTTTTGATGATTTCAAATATTATTGTTTTGATTATTATTTCTCCTAACATATTTTGAAAAAATTATTTTGCTGTTTTTGTATACGAATAATTTAGGGAAATCATACTCCGGATTGTTGAAGACTTTAAATAAGATTAGTTTAGAGGTTATTGTAATTGAAGTGTGTATTTTTCATTTTATTGAGTCAAAGAGAGTGTGATTGTAATTGAGTAATTGTGCACGCACACACCTAGGGAGAGTTTAAAAATTTTAATTTTTTAAAGCTGATCGTACTGTATGAATAAACTTCATACAGGACAATTTGTTCAGTTATTTTTCCTAACGAGCAGTTAAACAAATAGAAAGATGAAAGTTTTTCTATGTATTAATTGTGCTATACAATCACCATTCGTACATACCTTCCAGAGTATAAAATGGATGGGTCCCTTTCGTTAAAAAAGATTTTTTTCTAAATATGGATCATATAGTACGATCACAATTCATACATGACTTCCAGAAAACAAAATTATGTGGTCCCTTTTCATCCCAACGTATCGTCCCTACGAATTTGAAAATTTTTATAACTAATCATACCGTACGATGTCTTCATTATATGTACGCCATATAGGGTACAAAATTGTGAGGTCCCTCTACGTCTCGATGAAGATGAAAAATTTTCTAACTGTTTATACCAGACAAACTTGGTTCATACCGGACGATCATCGTGTACAAAATTATTTTGTATTGATTCACAGTACACAATATTTTTTCAACTTTTTGTATGTACGAACATATAATCGTACTGTATGATCATGTACGCTCATAATTAAAAATTTCAAATTTTTGGATTATTTTTCGTATCTTTGATATAAAAGGTCAACTAAAATTGACGTGAAAAAGCCTCGTCTTCATGATTTTTCAAGGGAAATTGGAAGGGAGAGTGTGCAAGAGTGTTTGATAGAGATTTCTTGCAAGTGGAGTGTGAAGGGTTCATAAAGTTACTCAAAGGTAAGGATCTCTTTGTGATTTTGGTTATCACTCTTCTTCTTATCTTTCTAGTTTCTCGTGAGAAAATATTTGAAGAGGATCTAGTACTCTGTCAATACTTGGAGAGTATGAAAGAACAACGATTCTCTGCCAACACTTTTAAAATGTGAACAGATGACGGTTATCTGCCGACACTTGGAGAGTGTGAACAGATGATGGTTCTCTGTCTACACTTATAGGGTGTGAAAGGATGACAGTTCTTTGTCGACACTTGGAGAGTGTGAATAGATGATGGTTCTTTGCCGACACTTGGAGGGTATGAAAGGATGATAATTCTCTACCGCACCGGGGATTGATGGAAGAGATGTTTTGTAAAGGCTTCTATGCCTTGCTATTGGGGAAAAAGGAAAGTCATTTTGGTAATTGTGTAATAATTGAAGAGGGAGTCTTTAGAGAATGTATGTAGGTCATGTTTGATCGAACAACTCTAAATTCTTATATTTTAATTTCAGTATTTTATTTTCTGCAAGTTATTTACTGTGGTTGAAAAGTTTTATTTTGAAACTTAATTAACTTGCTATGAATTTTTGAAATCATTTTTCTATTTAAAAAAATCAAAGAGATTTTTTAAATTATTAATTCACCCCCCACTTGGTTAGCCTTGGGACAATAGTTTAGGTTTAACAACCTATCAAGAATCAACAAGTGGTATCAGAGCTTTATTTCAAAATCATAAGTTTAAAAAACTTTTTGATAAACGATAATGAATATTTTTAGAAATAAAAACACACCTGAGGGGTATTCGATCATTAGACCTCCTTTATTTGATAATATCCATTTTGATTTTTGAAAAATACACATGTCTACTTTTCTGCAATCACTTGATTATCGCATGTGTATTTTAGTTCAAGAAGGGTATACTAGACCAACTAGATTAGTCATTATAGTTGAAACACCATTTGCTGATTTGACTGTAGAATAATGTGACTTAGCACAACTAAACACAAAATATTTAAATAGTTTCTTTTGTGCACTTAAGTCAAAAGATTACATGCGAGTTTCCACTTGCAAAAGTGGAAAGGACATATGGGATAGAATTTGTATTATTTATGAAGGAACTAATAAAGTAAAATAATCTAGAATAACTATCTTGTTACATGACTATGAATTATATCGCATGAAACCAAATAAATCTATTTCTGACATGTATATAAGATTCATTAAGATAGTCAGTTCTTAGCATGCATTAGGTAAGGAACTAATAAATGCTGTAATGGTCAATAAAATTCTTCGTTGTTTGCCTACTTCTTATGATGCTAAAAGAACTGCAATTAGAAAGTCTAAAGATTTGAATGTTTACTCTTTTGATAATCTTTTGGAGTCTCTAATTACTTACGAGCAAGGAGTGAGTCAAAAGAACATTGATGCATGTGAACAACAAAAGGAGAAGAACATTGCAATGAAAGTGGATGATTGAGAGAGTGATCAGTCATAACCTAAGGATGAGGACGACATTGCCATAATGACTAGGAAATTTAGTAGTTTTCTTAAAAGGAAGTAGAGGAGACGCCAGCAATGGAACAGAGGTAAGTTCAATAAAAATGTTAAGATTTGTAATGATGTGATTTACTACGAATACAGGACACCTGGAAATATAAAATAGGACTGCCCAGATCTAAAAGTCACTCCTACCAAGGAGAAGGTAAAAGAGAAAGCAAATGAGAAGAAGGACAAGAAGAGATTTTAGAGAGCTTTTTGGGCCGACTTAGCTTCAGATTCCTTAGAAACTAGAAAGGCGGAGGAAGTCATAAACTTTTGTTTAATGGCCGATAATCATGATCAGTCAGATCAAGAAGAGGTATGTGAATTGACCTATAATGAATTGTTAGAAGTTTTTGAAAGAATTCATGGTGCATATAGAAAACTTAAGAAAATACATGCTAGTCTAAACCTAGAAATGTAAGAACTGCAAAAAGAGAATGAATTCCTTAGAAAATATCACACATTGATAGATAACAATCACATGAGCTTACTTTATGAATTTGATGACTTGAATAAGAAGAATAATCTTTTAAAAATATCCTATGCTTAATTATAAAGATTTTAAATATTTTAAGAATGAATCTGAAAATAGAGAGAACTATTTGAAATACGATAACACTGTGTTAGAGGATACAAATTCATTTCTTAGAATAATGTGAAAGCTGTTGAAGAAAATAGGATACCCTCGAAACTTGAAGATTTTAATAATCCTATTTTGAGATCAAAAATTTTAAAACAAAGGAAAAGACATATTTATTATAAAAATTTGAGAAACCTATTTCATGGAATTAAATGTTATACTTCTGGGATGATTTGACATATTTCACACACTTGTACTTTAGATAGAAAAACTCATTTAGTGTAGAGACCTAAGATGCATAAACTTAGTCATATCATACATGCATCTAGTTTTATTTTGCCAAAAGGAAAACCCAAAATTGTTTGGGTTTCCATGTCTAACATTTGATTATTTTCTAGGGTCACTCTCATACAAGGCCTTGTGAGAGCATTTGCTATTTGGACAGCAGTTGCTCAAAGCATATGATTGGAGATACAACTCAATTTATATCGCTAAAGTCCAGGAATGGAGGCAGGGTTATAATGGGAGATAACACAACTAGGAGAGTGGTTGGCATAAGTATGATCGAAAACTTGCAAAAAAAATTTCATAGAAAATGTGCTGCTTGTAGAAGGATTAAAGCATAATTTGTTAAGTATTAGCCAGCTATTTAATAAAGGGTATAGTGTAAAATTTTTTCCGACTAGCTGTATATTAAGCCTAAATAGAAATGATGTTTTGCATGGAATTAGGGTAAACAACGTTTATATACTAGATTTGTATTGTATTAAAACTCCTAATGATTTTTGTTTAAAAATAATTTCTGATGAATCATGGTTATGGCATATGAGACTTTGTCACGCTAACATGAAAAACCTTAGGAAAATTACCCAAAAATATTTGGTTAGAGGTATATCAAAATTAGACTTTACTAAGAATCACCTTTGCGATGCATATTAATTAGGAAAACAGGTGAAGTCCTTATTTCATTCCAATAAGTAACTTAGAACTAGTAAACCTTTGGAGATTTTACATATGGATCCTTTTGGACCAGTTAGCACTATATGTCTTGGAGGGAAGGTATATGGATTTGTGATAGTTGATGATTTCTTGAAGTTCACAAGGGTTATATTTTTATTTCATAAGAGTGAATCATTTGAGGAATTTAGAGATTTTTCAACTTGGATTCAGGGGAAACTAGGATATGAGATTTTAATAATTCAAAATGATCACGGCGGGGAATTTAAAAATGAAAAAAATAAGGATTTTTGTAAGGAAAAATGAATTGATCATAAATTTTCTGCACCTAAAACTCCTCAGCAAAATGGGGTAGTGGAAGAAAAGAACATAATATTAATTAAAGCCACTAGAGCCATATTGGTTAAATATTCACTTCCTAAATATTTTTGGGCTGTGGCCATTAACACTGCATGTTATGTTTTTAATATGGTGAACACAAGGTCTAAATTAAATAAAACACCCTATGAGCTTCTTAAGAGGAGAACACCTAATTTGGCACATTTGTAAGTTTTTGGATGTAAGATGTTCATACATAACATTGGAAAAACTTCTTTAGGAAAATTTGATACAAAATTAGATGAAGGAATTTTTCTTAGATGCTCTAATATTGGAAAATGATATATAGTATTTAACAAAAGAACTTTGGTAGTTGAGGAGACCACACATATTGTATTTGTTGAATCTATAATTTTGGAAGAGTCAAATTTGGAAGAGAATAAAATATAAAATAACTCCCAAAAGATTGAGGAAATTAATTTGGTTAAAAATTTGGAGATAAAAAACCCGCTGTCTAGAAATTTGAAATTTTCTAAAAATCACCCTAAGGAATTGATTTTAGGTGAACCTAGTGAGGGTGTTAGGACTAGGCATGGATTAAGCAAAGAAGACAATCATTCTGTCTTTATTTTGATGATAAAACTCACAAATATAAATCAAGCACTTTTAGATAAATTTTGGATTTTGGAAATGCATGAAGAATTAAATCAATTTTTAAGGAATGATGCTTGGAAATTAATTGCAAGTCCAAACGACCAAAGTATAGTTAGAGCTTAGTGGGTATTCAAAAGTAAAATGAATGACTCGGGAGTTATCGTTAGAATAAAGCTAGATTGGTGGCTGAAGGGTATAATCAAATTGAAGGGATTAATTTTGAGGAGACCTTATGCCCTGTAGCAAGACTTGAAGCAATTAGAGTTTTGTTAGCCATTGTTTATTTTAGAGGATTTAAATTTTATCAAATGGATGTTAAAAGTACCTTTTTGAATGGGGTGATTCAAGAGGATATTTATATTGAACAACCTTCAGGTTTTGAATATTCCAAAATACCCAAATCATATTTTTAAATTGAAAAAGACATTATATTGATTTAAACATGCACCTAGGGCTTGGTATGGAAGGTTAAGCACTTTCCTACTTGAGAGATCTTTTGAAAAAGGAAATGTAGATATCACTATCTTTCTAAAGAAAATGAGATATCTAAGTTACTTTCTAGGTTTTAGCATTAAGCAACATGAGAATGGAACATTTCTTAGTCAATCAGAGTATATTAAGGACATCCTCAAGAAGTATGAAATAGATAATGCTAAACTAGTTAGTATAGCTATTAGTTCCTCAATTCAGTTGGAAAAAAAAACCAAAAAGAAAATCAGTTGATCAAAAGAAATTTAGAGGAATTATTGGATATTTTCTTTATTTGATAGCTAGCAGACCCGACATTATGTTTAGTGTTTATTTGTGTCCTAGATTTCATTCTGATTCAAAGAATCATATTTGACAGCAGTAAAAAGGATATTGAGATATCGCTTGGGAACTCAGAACTTATGAATTTGGTATCTATGTTTAACTCTTCATTTGAAATAATTGGATATTCAATTTTTTGCAAGTATTAGGGTTGATCGAAAGAGTATATTTGGAACTTGTCAATTTATAGTAAATTCTTTAATTTCTTGGCCCAGTAGAAAATAGAATTTTGTAGTCCTATCTACTATTGAAGCTGAATATATTGCCTTAAGAAGTTGTGTGGGAAGTTGTGTAGCACAAGTTCTTTGGTTGAAACAACAGTTGACTAATTTAGAATTTACAAAAGGAATAATTTCAGTTTATTTTGACAATACTAGTTCCATTTGCATTTTAAAAAATACTATTCAACATTCTAGAACCAAACATATAGACATAAGGCATCATTTCATTAGGGATCATGTATCTAAAGGAGAAATTGAATTGAATCATATTTTAACTTAAAATCAACTAGTATATATTTTTACAAAACCATTAGTATTTGATACTTTTAGCACATTAAGAACAAGGCTAGGTATGATTAATCTTAATGCTTAAATAAAATTTTTTACAAACTTGATATGTTTTGTTGTATATTTTCTATTTTGTTTCCAATGTGTTTGTTTGTAACAATGCCTTTTCAGTCTTTCATTTTGTTTTTATTTTATGATTTATGTGTTTTCTTGGACATATTTTCACATATCGAAATTCCTATTTTTGAATGTTCGTGTTGATTTTTCTAAGTATTCTATTTGTACTGTACAAAATTATTTCCATCTCGTACAAATTCTGTAGCATGCCAATCATTATTTTTAACTGAATGCATAAAGTTTTATTTTTCCAATACATATCACATTGTACGATATTGATATCATCTCGGACGATTTGTATTCTTTCGTTTGTACTCATCTAGATGATTATTCAGGCATAATCAGTCATTCTAACTAATCATACGTACAAAACTTTATTTTGTACATACAAACCACATGTCATTCGATGTGGGGGACAAACCTAACCATAGTTAAAACAATCTTAAATAACTTATCGTCCCGGACGAACACCTATTTGTTTGTACAATTGTCTGGTCAAAAAGTCTGTACGAAAGGATGCTTTGTAACTTGCGTGATTACGAAAAGTCATTTTATTTTGAACTTTTTCGTTCATACATACAAAATTATTTTTGTCATGTATAATCCAGTTATCGTACTATATGAATCATTTTTCAAACGTATGAATGGTCATCTTTCTTTAAATAGGAGGGCTTTAAAATTCAATTTCTTTCACTTCAATAGCCTCTTCTAATCCTTCTCATCTTAGAAATGGTCAGTTCTAGCAAGCGCAGTAGAGTCATAAGGGTTCATTTTCTAGGAGTGTAGAAGAAAACTTTTTGTTCAAAGCTAATGAGGATTCTTACTTTAGGTTTATTTGTGCTTAAATCACACCATATAGACTCTTACTCTAGGAAGACATCCACTTTCAAGTCATGCCTCCTTTTGCTTCAAATCAATTCGCCTTTTTTTTACTTTAATTTCCTTACATAAAGAGAACTTTCACTACCTTTTAGCGAACATGTGTTTTAGTGAGAATGAGAGTAGGATAGATCTTATGTCCAAAAGAAATGGGTAGAGATCACTAAGGAAGATCTAGGAATATATCTCAAGGAATTATAGCACACACTATGACATCAAAATCTGACTTTGATTGGTCCAAAATAAACAAAGTTCTTAGAGGGGTTGCTCAAGTTTGTCATTTTCCTAGGGTTTATACTTTAAATCAAAATGTTAGGGTCATCCAGTTTATCCTTAGAACTTCAATTATTACTAAGGATGGTGATTGCATAAACATTACTCCTCTTCTGTCCACTATTACCTATCTAATCATGACTGGACAACTAATAGATGAAGCCCAACTCATTCTAGATTACATTCATAACCTTTATGAAATTATGCATGTTTCTCATAAGATGAAGACAAATATTGCTTTCGGACATCTAGTGACCTGTCTTAGAAAATAAGTACAATATTACTCATCCTTAGCCTCCACTTAAATTACCAATCTACTTCACCGATGCCTCTTTTCAAGCACTTTTGGAAAAGAATGACAATTCAATTGAGGATACTGAGGAAGAAGGTGGAGCACCTGCACCTGCTCATGGACCTGACTTTTAGGAGATAGTCCAGCGCTTTGACTGGTTATTGAGTCATTTTGATCAAATTCAAACTCACCTAAATTATTAGGATGCACAGTACCATCAAGACATGGGTTAGATCCGAGGTCTGTTCGACTCAGTGAACACCAATGTAGCTATGATGAATAGCTATTTCTTTATATTCAACCAGCCTCCTCCTCCAGACTAGAGCCACTTAGAGGTCTAGATGTACTTCTTTTGTGTTGTCTTTGCTAGTCTTATGCAGATGTGTTAATCTTAGTGATGATTTCAGTGCTTTGTGTTCTTGTCTTTCTTTAGATTTTATATTGATGATGTTGATGACATGTTATTTTTGATACTACTGCATTGATATCAATTTTTCTTAAATGTATTTGATCTTTAAATTGATATCAATAAAAAATGTCTTATATTGGTTATTTACTTTTGTTCGGTGTTTGAATTGTAAGTTTGCCTATATAATAATCCGATCTTAATTGATCTAAAATGTGTTATAAATTAACCTGTAATATAAAATAAATTTTATTATAAAATCTTATTTTAAAAAAAATAAGTTAACTTATAAATCGATTAAGTTAAGGCTATCAATCTCATGTTCTTTTTAGGCAAATATAATTTAAATATTATTATTGTAATTTTCATGTCTTATTCTTTTTTAGTTCACTTTTCAATATAATTATCTTTGTAATTAGAGAAATTTAAATTTTTAAATTATTGATTTTGGAAAAATCAATTAAAAAAAAGTGTATCAAAAGGAAATGTACAATGTGTAAAAATCAAAAGAATGCGCAATGATTCACAAATTAAAAAGAGTCATAAAATTAGCTTAAATACTAAAAGATGCATAAAGTGTGCTGACAAATATTTGAAAAGAGGTGCAATATCACCAATTAAATATGTTATTTCATCTATCGTTTAATTTTCAAATTCAAATTAATCTAATATTCAACAATGTTTTATATTGAAAATTGAATTTAACTAATCTTCATTTCGTCATTTTTGCAATAATTCTTTTTATCTAATTGTCTTGAATACATCATGACATTGATCATTTTCTTATCTATGTTATACTTTAATTTAAATATTTTGAATCTTTATTTTTTATCTAATGGTCATTAAATTTATTATTGCAATTATAGTTCAATCTCTTTCAAGATCGATTACTAAGGTTTCTCATATAACTTCTTTCATTTCAACCTACCGTTTTCCCTTTTTTGTTGTTGTCAAAAGGGGGTGTAATATTATTTTTGTGTTTTCTTTTTCTTATTTTTATGTTTTCTTATTTTTGTGTCACTTGTGTAAAATAAAAAAATTAAAAATTTGTGTTTTTCAAGGAATTCCCTTATATGCATATGTTTATTCTTTTAGAGGGAGCTAAGGAGAAATTTAGGATATTCATTTTTACTTAAATAATAATTTTTTTGTCATCATAAAAAAGGGGGAGATTGTTGAGATAGTTGCTAATTAGTTCTTGCTTGTTGATATTCTTGGAACTTGTATGTTTTTGAGGATTTCAAATATTATTGTTTTGATTATTATTTCTCCTAACATATTTTGAAAAAATTATTTTGCTGTTTGTGTATACGAATAATTTAGGGAAATCATACTCCGGATTGTTGAAAACTTTAAATCAGAATTGTTTAGAGGTTATTGTAATTGAAGTCAGTATTTTTAATTTTATTGAGTCTGAGAGAGTGTGATTGTAATTGAGTAACTGTGCACACGCATACCGGGGGAGAGTTTAAAAATTGCAATTTTTTAAAACTGATCGTACTGTACAAATGAACTTCGTACGAGACGATTTGTCTAGTTATTTTTTCGAACGAGCAGTCAAATGAATAGAAAGATGAAAATTTTTCAAAGTATTTAGCCGACTACAGCCCACTCGACCTCCATCGCCTGCCGACTATGCTCCTCTCGACCTCCATTGCCTGTCGACTACGGTTATATGGTCCTTCTGACCTCCATACCACCCCACCCTCCCCCCCATGAGAAGAGTTGGGGCTATTTGTACTTTTTTTAGAGTGGCATGACTTGTGAATATGTGGAAGATCAAGGTCAAAATGGGAGTGATTTTAATGGACAGTCGATATTTATCCCCTTGATAGTAGATTGTTTAATGACCATTTGAAAGCCTTAATGATACTGGAATTAAGTTATCTTGGTCTCGTTGGATTCGTCTCATCGAGCCGCTCGATGCAATTATATAACTATCACATTTGGATACTGTTTAGTAATTCAAATTATTGTTTGAACATTCCGAATGTATTTTGGGTCTTTGATTTGAACTCATTTGGGCTCGGATTGAGTCAAATTTGGTGTCGTTGGGTTCGTAATTTTGAGACGTTCAGTTCGACTATAAGTTTGCTGAAATCAGAATTCAGATGGTCTCCGGTTTAATTTTGGAAGCTTACAACTCAATTTTGCTTCGAGATTCGTGGCTGATTAAGATAATTTTTTGATGATTCTTCACTTATAATGATTCTTATACTTTGATATCCTAATTTTTTTGGCTGCCTTGCTCGAACGCAACTGGCCTAAATGTTACCTCTACTGCTTGGTAGATTTTGCATTGAATAGGTACAAGTTCGTATTTTTCTCTTCGCGCTGTAGAGACATAAGCTCTTTTCTTATCTCTCTGCATATATATATTTTATTGTCTAATAATTCGATCTAACGCCGCGACTTAAATAAATAAATACTTTGTTTAACTTCCATAATTGAACACGCAGCCAGTACTGTTTCCAGCTATTGGGGTCAGCTTTAAATACTCTCTGGTCATTCATGTGAAGGGATGTTTTCTTCTCTTAGCTACGAGCCTCGCTGCTTTTCTGAGCATTTGAGATCAAGCATTCATATGAAGGGGATGTTTTCTTCTCTCAGCTGCAAGCACTTGCTGCTTTTTCAGAACACTTCAAATCTGCCCCCTTTTTTTTTCTCGTTTCCGAAAGAATGGCATCTATCATACACGCGGACAAAGAGGGTACCATCGATACTTGAGATATATATATATATATATATATATATATATATATATATATAGGAATTTTTAATATCATATTTATTTATATAACTTTTTAATATCTCTATTATATTAAAACATATGCATAAAAAAATATTTTTTGTTTTAGAAAATAATATTAACAATATTTTATTACATTTAATGATTTTAATATTACATAAATAAATATTAAATTTTAAATACATAAATATGTAACAATTTTTGGAATGCACAAAATAATCATATTTTTAATATAAAAATATATTATATGAATATAAAATAATAATAATAATAATAATAATAAAACTGAAGAGAGAAAGTGGGAATTTAATTATTTAACTTTATATACTTTAAATTAAAAATAAAATTATTTAATCAAATTTTAATCAACTTTTGAATTATACTTTAAATATTTATTAAACTTAATTTGAAATATTAAAAAAATTAACATGATGAATATTAAAATTATATTTTATTTAATATTATTAAATATATCAATTTTAATATTATATATGTACTTGGAAATTAATAAATTATATTATTTAATAATGCGTAATTTTATTTTAATTTAATTTAAATATAATTTAAAATCAATTAATTACTCTGAATATTACTAAAAATTAAATATTAAAGATATCGGGTACATATTTTTCCCTTTCTAAAATTTGTCCTATAGTTTTCTCCTTAATATATATATATATATATATATTACTTATATAAACTAATATACATCACAAGTGTGATAGCAGATTGAAAGGGCGAGAAGAGGACGAGTCTTTCAGCTGGTCCCTACTTTTTTATTTTTTTTTCTGGAAATTTAGGTCCCCAACTTTATTTAGGTAATTTTTTAATAAGTGTTTTTTTTCATTAAATTTAAGTGAAATTTTATTCATATATTTTTATATATTATAGAGGTGTCAAAATTTGGAGCAATTATTATGTCCGGTCACCGAACGCGTTCATAGACCAATAACGACGCGTCACATCACCTGAATCTTGGTATTGCTCGGTATACATTCAGATACGTTCGGATTTGACCGGACATAATTATGGATATGAAAACGGTCTTGTTTGGATTTTACTTTTTTATCCGATCAAAATATCGAGCCAGGTTCGTGCTAACGCAACAACTTGAACACAATACGTTTAGCACATCCTCGTCCGCTCACTTAGTCGTATCTCATCTATTGAGTTCACACTAGCACTCGTCCTTGCGCTAGCACTCGCCCTCAATGCTTGCCCTCATGCCCGCCCTTTCTCTTGCCCTCGCTTGCTCACCCTCGCGCTTGCCCGTTCCAGTGAACTAGGTTAGCGTGTAGGGTCTGATTTCGAGTTTAGGTTTTTAATCATTTTTGACAAACGTATTAGGTTTGGGTAAAACGTGTTAATGCCGAGTAAATTTTGGATTTGATTCAAAACTGGCCCGCAAACTTATTTTAACACCCATAATATATCATATCTCAATATTAATATTTTATGACTATAGTTAGTGATGCAAAGAGAGGAGAAAGATCTAGTTCAAGAGAAGTATATATATTAGAAATGTAAATAAACAGTATTTTTCTTTGAGGAGTTTTGTTGAGCATTGGTGGTTGAGATATTTTGATTTGCTTTTCAATAAAAATTATGATAATATAATTGCTTTTCATGATCTAACATTCTAAATGAAAATAAAGGTTTTATTCAAAGTTGGAGAGGCCTAAAACAAAATGATGTACGAAAAATTATGGGATCAGATGAACTTCCAATAAAGGGTTGTAAATGCCTAGAAGTTCATGGAGTTTCTTGTCATTAAATCTTTTAACATTATTTTAAAATTTTAAAAAGATGTCATATGAGCAGAGAAGTATATTAGTTACAATTTTTTTATAAAAATGTGATGAACAAAAATATGTGAATCATCCAGGATTAAGTTAATGGCTCGCACATTAAAATTATGTGAGAGAGTAATTGAGCATAGGTTACGACATGATACTAATTTTTATCAAAATTAATTTGAATTCATATCGGTTAGGCTTCCTGCTTACTATGAATGCTATATGTTTTCTAAATGATTTGATGGAGAAATATAGAGAGAGTGAGGAAAATCTTCATAATATTTTTTATTGATATAGAGAAATCATATGATGATGTTCCAACTTCCAAGGCTAGTGCTTTGTTTTTTTTTTTGGGGGGGGGAATTTTTGTAGGCATAGTCATATATTTAACTAAAAATGGTTACAGAGGGAAAGGACCCCAAAAAAAAGGTACAAAAAGAAGACATCAAAACACAGAAGAGGCCAAAACAGCGATCAGACTCAGGAAAAAGAACTAGCAAAAAAACTGAGAAGCTTAAAATCATGAGAGATCAGTCAGATTAAATGAATCCCTCTTCCCTGGTTGCTGGTAGGAACAGATGCAGTGTTGAACAATTGGAAGATCATTGGCAAATCTGAAGGAATAGGCACACAAGAAGGCTATCCAAATGGGAATCCACACACCTGGTTGCCAACAAAATTGAACAAAATGAACAAGCCAATGAAGACTAAACACAGCAGGCTGTCCGAGGGAAGAGACCATTTTGTTAGTTCTGCACATCATTGTTCGGTGGGGGAAGAAGGACTCCCCCCCCCCCCCCCCCCCCCCCCCCCCCCACCCAAAATACCCATAGAGCAGGAGAAGAACAAAAAATCGAAGTCAACATCCCCTGAAGCAAAATGGAAATGATTCCAGCAATGATTCAAAATTTTTCCACGAAGAGATTTTGCCACTGATAACATGAGTGATCCTTCTAATACAGGCATTCATAATAGTTTTAACATCAACAAAACGAGTTTCATTACAGTTCCTCCATAAGCAGTAAAGAGAATAACAAATCACAAAATAACAAAATTCCTTCTCAAATGATTTCAACAGAATATTTCCCTCAAAAAATTCAAAAACCTTTAGAAGAGTCGGGCGAAGCAAAAAATTCCGGAGTGAGGGGAGAAGAGTTGAAATAACCAAAAACATATAATCACACAGAAAAAAGCAGTGAGAAATACTCTCTAAATCATTCTTGCATAACAGACATAAGGAGGGGATGAAAATGTTTCTTCTAGCAAGTACATCACCCATTTTTGATCCCCCTAAAAGAGCCAACCAGACAAAAGAGGAATTATTGAGAGCAAATCTGCGGTGCCAAACAAAGGCAGCCCAAGGGATCTCATCCAAGTCAGCATAAAAGTGCATGTAAAATGAGTTGAAGCACGATTTATCACATATATATATATATATATATATATATAAAGAAATTCTGTATATATATATATATATATATATATATATATATATATATATATATATATATATATATATATATATATATATATATATATATATATATAACTTTCTTTAAAAAATGAATCTATGGCACAGCGAGGTGGACAATACAAGCAGGTACTCTGGCGAGGTTAATGTGGTTAGGTACAACACAGGGATGGAGTTAAATAGTGAGATTGCGAGAGCTGGGTTTGCTAGCGAGGTTACTAGCGTCGGGACAATCGGACTTTGTTAATGAGCATGAGGGGAGAAAGAGAGAGTTGCCGAGAGGAATATAAGTGAGCCCAGCAGTTAAAAGCTCGTTAGCCTAGCTTATCAAATCATAAGCTCGAGTTCGAGCTCGCTGAGGAAAGGCTCATGAGCTCATTAGCTGGCTCGTCATTAATTAATTATTTAATAAAATTGTATATATTAAAATAATATACACATTTATACTCAGTAAATTTTTAAAAACCAATCACAGTTTACAATGCACATCAAGCTAGCATTTTTTATATGTTAATATATCTTTTTTTTTTTTTTAAGAAAAGGCTTCTGCATCATCCCTAATGCGAACGAATGGTGGGAATTTTAAATCGTTGGGTGGGAACTAGGAAGCGGGCAGGGGCGGAGCCAGGATTTTTTTTACGTGGGGGCACAAATCATTAAAGTAATTAAAAAATCCTTATCATTAAGAAACTCAATATGCCTTAATACTCGACAACCAAAATAATCTTTAACAACCTGGCGTTCATGAACAACATAGTTTAGAGCTCGTGAATATGTTCGTTAAGAAGCTCGATTCTGCCTTATTTAATTAAAAATAAATATTAAATATATTCAATAATGTTATATATATATATATATATATATATATATATATATATATATATATATATATATATATATATATATATATATATATGTGTGTGTGTGTGGGTGTGTGTGTGTGTGTGTGTGTGTGATTTTTTAATAACAGTTTTTTAAATAATGTGTTTAATAACATTAAAAAATACCCTAAATAACATTATTTACATAATTTATTTTGTTAATATGTTTAATAACTGTATTTTAATTTTTTTAACTCCCTCATGCCGGCTTCTCTCTCTCTCTCTCTCTCTCTCTCTCTCTCTCTCTCTCTCTCTCTCCCCTCGTTTTTGAGATTTTATTCTCCAGCTAATCTCCTCGTGGCCACAGGAAAAAAAAAAAAAAAAAAAAACTGTGGGGTTTAGTCCCACACTTTGTGGAGTAGATGAGCTTTTTTATATATAAACAAATGCATATTCAACCATTGAACCGAAAATGCCAGCGTGACGCTTCTGATGGGTTGCGTGAGTATTCGCTCACTGAAAAGTGTGAACAAGCAAGAAGTCCACGATTTTATTCAAATAAATATATTTTGTGAATTGAAGAGGGTCGACGAGCTTGAAATTAATCGAGCCCAAATCACATCCAAGAAGCTCGAACCGAACTTTTGAGCCTGGATCGGTTCGGTTCGTCTGCTTCCCTATACATGAAGGATTGCTGAATGGATGGCAAAGGTAAGAAAATAATTGATTTATCCTATATTTGAAATATCATAAATAATATTAATTTGATGTTCATACCAAAGTCAGTGGGGGCCTATGCCCCCAGGGCCCCCACACTACATCCGCCAGTGGAAGCGGGATGCAAAATGCGAAGGAAAGGCGGGGTCTCGTGCAGAGCGCAAACGAATGGAGGGATATTTTGCGGAATGCGAACAAATGGCAAGATCTCGTGTGAAATGAAATTGAACAGCAGTCTCGGGTACAGGAATTTTTATTGCGTCCTCCCACCTGACGTAGAGATACGTCCTCCCACTTCCAAAAAATTCAGTTTTTGCTCGATATTGCTAGGTATTATTTGATAATAACGAGGAATATCATTATGTGAAGACCAATACCGAGTTATACCGAGCAATACAATAAAATACCGAGTTTTTTCTAGGAAAAACTAGGTATTTTTTTGTATTGCTCGGTATTGCTCGGTATAACTCGGTATAACTCGGTATTGGTCTTCACATGATGATATTCCTCGTTATTGTTTAGTATTGCTCGGTATTTTCTCTGTATTTCTCATTTTTTAGCGCGATTTTAGCTCTGGGAGGACGTATCTCTACGTCAGGTGGGAGGACGCAATAAAAATTCCTGGTACAGGTACATGCAGAACGCGAACGAGCAATAATTCTCGAATTGCGGAATCAAGCTGCTTGATGATCCCTTTGCAGTGCAACAAGTTGAGCTCGAGCTCACCTTTTGAGCTTAGCTCGAGTTCGAGATTGACTTTTAGTTTGGCTTGACTCGAGCTCGGCCCAACTTGTCTACACCCCTCAACACCGAGCATCATGTGCCTGGTGGAGTTCGAGTCAACAAACAAATGTCTAGATTTTGAGCTCACTTAGCCCTAAAAAAATTTAAAATCATCAAAATATGAAGTTTTGGAGGTATTCCAAATCTTTTAGAGAATTAATATTTAATTTTTTCTATAATCAACTAATTTTTGAAAAAATTATAATTCTTACATTTCAAATTAAGTATAATTATTGTTGTTGCGGGCTAGAATATATGCAGAGGTAGAGTTAGAAATTTTTGTCTGAGCGTTGTACGATTATCTAGCATACAAACAGAAGATAAAAGAACACCAAAAATTTTTACGTGGAAAACCCTAGAAAGAGAAAAAAACCACTGGGCCAGGCCCAATTGAAATGATTTCACTTGTATTTGTTTGAAGTACAAGAGGCTGATTTGTCCTTAAAATTTAGGACGATCAGTTTACAATGTTTCTCTTTCGGATTGAGATCTAATTACAATGTCAAGCAAAGTTCCGGTGTCACTTGGAGATCAAGCAGAATTCTGGCATCAGGCAAAAGTCCGGCGGTGGTCGTGGTGGAGTTCTTCCCTCCAATCCTTCTCTTCTTCTTCTCTCTAGCTTGCTTGGATCCCATCTCATGAGAAACGAGGGATCTATTTATATATTTCCTAGAGTGGTATAGCTTATAAATAGGTGTGGGATCTGGGGCAAATAGGGAGTGGTCGAACGGACGGCTGATATGGAATCCCTTGATCGTGCATCGTTCATCAGACATTTGAAAGTCTTAATCATGTTGGAATTTAGCAATCTTGGGCTCGTTGGATTCATCTTGTCGAGCTGTTCGATTAGACTATAAGCTTGTCCAAATCGGTGACCGTTTGGTAACTCAAATTGTGGTATGAACTTTCCAACAGCACTTCAGGTGCTTGATTTGGGGTCATTTGGGCTCGGATTGAGATGAATTTGGTGTCGTTGGGTTCATATTTCCAAGACGCTCAGTTTGACTATAAGCTCGCTGAAATCAAAGTTCAGGTGCCCCCGGATTTAATTTTTGAATTTCCGGCACGATTTTGCCTCAAGATTCGTGCTCGATCAAGATAATTTTTTGAGAATATATCACTTATTACAACCAAATTTAATCGTGGTTGTCATTCAACCCTACTAACAAGTTTATGAGCTTGAGATAGAGGATTGAGAGAGAAAATAAGTGATTAGGGAGAGTACTTAAGAAGCTCTAGGGTGCCTATGAATAATCTAGGATGCTTGATGTCCAAAATATGTCCTTTTACTTTTTATGTGTAAGGTTTAGTGCTTAAATTAGTTAAGGCTACAACTAAAAAAAAAATGTAATATATGATGTGATTATTACAGATTTACAAAGACAGATTTAATGAGTGGATTGAGAAACACATGGTTCTCAACTTCCAATCTGGTACGTTAGCAGATACCTTAGTTGAGTCATTAAGGGTAGCTACTTTTGGCAAGTTTGGGAGAACTGGCAAAAATGTTTGAAAAGTCTATGTAAGCAAGTCCCTAGTAGCAAGTCACAACTCATGTCTAAATAACAAGTTCTCTGGTAAAAGTGGCTGTGAGCTTTGGACACATTTAGTTAATGAAAATGTGGAAATTCACTTTATAGCAGGTACTACCTATAACTTACTCTTAGATATGAACTGAAGGCGAGTGGCCTAGATTGTAGACAACTACTACAGAGTCAAAAAATTTCATCGTGATAGTTACCCTAAGTGTATAGACATATATGAGTGAGTCCTTTAAGAGAAATGATTGAGAATGAGTGCATTTTTGATCTGACAACCATAAGCGAGTTGCAAAATCTACTAGGGTGAATGGATACTTTCTCAAAGTTTGATGTTAATGATTGTCCTACAAGGTAATTTCCCTTTTAAGAGAGTGTTTTCTAGACAATGTCCTCCCTCTAGCAAAATTCCATGGAAAGAAACTTATTTAGATACCTATCAATAACCTTCATGGGCATTTATGGACATTCATTTTGTTCCCTAATTAATTTATCCTTTTGATGGTGACTTGTGAAAAAGGGTAAGTGAATTTAAGAAAGAGAGCATATACTATTTTTACCCAATGATACAAAAGAAAATAAATGAGAATTACTACCGTTTTTACAAGTTTTTTTAGAGTGTTGCCCTCCAAATTTTCATTAAAATTTTGATTTGATTAGTGCCCTGTCCTAGTATATAAATAGTTATAACGAGAAATGTCATGGCTAAAATTTTAGTCCCTTGCCTCGAGCATTTTTAATTATATTTCTCTGAGAGTTGTATTGTGACACCTCCAGAATAAATATTCTATTCTACTAATTCTGAAGCATGTCTCAGGGGTGTGTTTACATGTTCTAAAAATCTAAAATATTTTTCATAGGGCACTACGACACTAAGGATGCACCATATGCTGAGCTTTCTAGAATTTTGGAAATTAGGTCATGCCACGATAGAGGGGGCGGCATTGCAGTGCTATAGGCTACTAAAGGGAGCTTCATGGATCTCGCTTGATTGGGTTTTATGGCGCTAAGACAAATTGTATGTTAAAAATAAGATTTTCACTATTTTATTCATTCATTTCCCTCAAAGCTATATATATATATATATATATATATATATATATATATATATATATATATATATATATATATATATATATATATATATATATATAGAGAGAGAGAGAGAGAGAGAGAGAGAGAGAGAGAGTAAGAGAGAGGACTTCTAGAGAGAGAATGTTAATTTTAAGCCACTTCATGTCATGTTTAGCTATCATCCCAGCTTTAAAAATCATCAGGCTCAAGGTAAGTTATTTTTTACCTATCTCAAATTTTAAAAATAAGGAATTTCTAAAAAATTTTATATATTTTAGGAGAAAAGGAAGATAACTTGTTATATGTAGAATATTAACCACATAACTTTCATGATAGTTCTAAACATTTTGGTATTTTTTTAAATAATTTTCACAAGATAAATTTAAAAATGATGTATTTTTTGAAAATTAAAAAATTATTCTAGCATTCAAAAATAATATTGTAGTATAATTAAAGCTTAAAAACAAATGTTCTAAATAGACTATAATAATTTTGTTTTATTAAAAAATTTCTCAACTTTGCAATAAATTTTATTGCCAACCATTAAAGTATCCTGTTAATTTTAAAAATGGGTTTATTTACACTTTTTTGACTATAATGCAAATAATTATATGCTTATTTGATTGAAATGTGTGATTATGAGGAGATCTTATATGGGTACAAAAATTTCACATCAAGTGTTAAATACATATTCTTATGTTGCAGGTAAATTCTATTTTTTGAGAGTAAAAAGTGTCAGATTCTTTGAATTCTATCTAAAGGAAGGCATAAGGTAAGAATTCTCTAAATTCTATATGATGGGCGACATAAGAGTAAAAATTCTTTGAAATAAGTTTAATATGACATATTTATTTATTTATTTTTATAGAACTATGATTTAAAATTCTGATAACTATAATTACTATTATGCCCACCATAGTAATTTATTATATCACTTTTAAACAATTTATTAAATGCACATTGAAGGATTTAATCAAAAAATTAGATTGATAAATATGGTCTGTTGATCTGTGTTATCTCATAATTATTTTTCCTTCTATTTTAAGTGTGTGAGAAAGGGAATAACCTATTGAGTAACACTTATCATGATCCAATTTGAGTCTGTATAGATATTTATTTTTAAAGTTTATGTATAGCCATGTCTAATTATTTCATCTACTCTATTATGTGTTTCTATTTATACTTATGTATTGTAATGTAATTACTGTATATATGTATTTTCATGAGAAATGAAAGAAAGTCTTAGATGAGTTTGTTTTATGTATAATAAAAGTTATTAGCATCTTTATAGTCTAAGTGTTGTTTGTTTTAAAGTTTAAAATGGATGAAGAATTTTAAATAGTTTCTAAAACTTAGATCTTGGGGGTTAACCTATTCCAAACAACCATAATAAGACATGATAAATTTGTAGGTCATATAAGATTGATTGTGAAAGTTTTTTTTTTAGTATCAGAGAAGTACTTTTAGAAAATAATTATAAAATAGAGCTATAAGATTTAATCTGCAAGCTATTTGAGGTTGTTTTGAGACTGTATGGGCATTCATTCTTATTTATTTTTATGGGCATATATGTTCAGTTAAGTATTCTATGTGATTATGGATTTGCAGGGTCTTGATATGACATATAGATAGAGTGCAAATAAGATACCACATTTATAGAGTACTGCTCCCATACTCATTTTTGATACTATATAATAGTTTGCTAATATGATAGCCCAACTTATAGGTGAGGCACAAAGTAGGGTTTCCACTATTCAATTTGATGATGTATACCATCATTTACAAATAGTTTTAAGGTCGAAACTTCCAAGTTTTGAGTAGGATATTGAGCCTAAAGCTATAGAGGATTTGCTAAAGAGGTTGGAGAAGACATTTAAAGAAATGTTGTTTCCTCCTACGAGTATGGCTCCTTAACCAATTTTTTGATAGATGGAGAGGCAAAGCACTGGTGGATGGGAAAATAAAAAGATACAATTTAAGGGAGATTGAACTCCTTGATCTGATCGGAGGAATTCACTGATGTATTTCAACATAGTTTTACAGCCTCCTATATATTAGTAGATTTAGTATATTTTTTGAGGTTAATTTAGGGAAGTCAGACTATCACATAATTTAAGCATAGTTCCTTAATTTAACCAGATATATTTCATAGTTGGTTAATGCTCTTGAAGATAAGTGCTAGAGGTTTCTAAGAGTGAACTATAATAAATTGAGATAGCCAATGGTCCCATTCCACATATTAGATTTTTATTAGTTAGTAGGGTGAACTCATCTGATAAAAAGTGATCTGATTACTACTAAGTAGCGGTGGACTACTAGTAAGAAGTGGTTTGTTGATAGGACTTTTAGTTTTGGCTACTTTGGGAAGAGGAGTATGTTTGGACTCATTGAGTCTAGGAGAAGTGAATAATCTATGTCTTTCACAGTTTATAAGAGTTAAAGAATAGTTCGATTTACTTCTATAAGTGGGCCATATGTGTTTCATTATTATGGTAAAAAACATTCTTGTTAGTACAATATGATTAAAGGATAGTGTTTCCATTTATAGTAAGTTAGACATTGGTTGTTTAGTGTACACATGTAAGACCAAATTGATGGTCTATGCCCAAGTCTGAGAGTTCAATCAAACTAGTAAGGAGAATGAGAATAGTTCCATTCCATACTTTTTTGAGGGATCATCTAGTAGAGTTAGTGGTTTTGGTTCTTATTCTACATCAGGCTCTATAGTAATTAGACATATCTCAAGTTAAAAAGATCCTAAAGATTTAATTACAATAACTCTGGTTGAGACATCTATCTACAATCTAGCTCAACATGGGGCAAGGGATGTTCAAGATGCCATTATAAGTACAACTTATATTTTGTATCATCTTTATCCCATTTTGTTTATTCTAGAGAAAAATATTCATTTATTTTTAAACAATACTTAATTTTCTACACTTGCCTTCTATATTACTACCTTTTTCTTTATCTATTGCTTTGTCTACTAGAGACGATAAGATAGCCAATAAGGAGTGCTTTTGTGATTTAGATATATCTGATATAAAGTGGAGGTCTAGTCTGATTCTATTAACCATTTTTTAGTTTGATGCCATTCTAGGTATATATTGGTTGAGTTGGTATGATATTTATATTGATTATTTGGTGAAAAGAGTTACATTATTTTTGGTCAGTGATAGTTGCTTTTTCAAGAAGCTAGGGAAGTTCTGTCTTACTTAATTTTTGTTGAATTAATGTATAAGATATGGATGAAAGGTTGTGTGGTATTTTTGGCCTTTATTGGAAATATGAATATTTCTAGTTTTCTTTTCAATGTCTTGATAGTATAAAAGTTTCTAGATATTTTTCCTAAAAATGTTGTGAGTCTACCTCCAAACAATGACATTGAGTTATATATTGATGTTTTTTCATGTTCAAGTATGATATCCAAGGCTCCATATAGGATTGTGTGGACAAAATAAATGTTAAATATGCCACTAATTTGGTTAGTATTTTCTTAGATAAATCTGTAACAATTATCTCAAAGGATAAAAGTCTTATCCACCTATTATTTTAAAAACAAAATTAACCCAAGATGAGCTTTAGTCGATGTTAAGAGATTTTTTCCCTATCTTAGTGAGCTAAGACATGATTGATTTTATACTCAAATCATGGGTTCCTATAAAGGGAAGCCCCTACAGTCTATTTCATCTTCAAAAAAAAAAATTGATTAAAGTGGAGAATTTACTCATAGCTATAATACATTCACACACAAACAGACACACACACACACACACACACACACACACACACACACACACACACACACACACACACACACACACACCATATTTTCATCTCTGGCCCCGTGGCTGTTAAGGTTTGGACTTATTTTGAAGACATCTTCCATTTTAACTTTTTAACTTCAAGGATTTCTATATACCATTTGCTTGTTTGTTGGTTTTGGATTCTCTGCTCTTAATTGTCGGTTGTGGGGTTCCCCTTTTATGCTATATCTTCTTTGGTTGCCTTGGGGTTTTCAATTTGCCTCTTGGCTCAGGCTTAGTTTTTTATGCTACTTGGGTTTTTGGCTAGCATATTTATTCTCTTCCTCTTTGTTTTGTTGTTTTCTGTTCCTTGTATTATGTTGCTACTTTGAGTTCTTGTTCGGTATTATCTGGTGGCCTTTTTATGGTTCAGTTCTTTCCTGCTGGTTGTTCTACCTCTATCTGTTGGATTACCAGGTGGTTTGGTTGGTTGTGTTTAATCTGTTGCTGGGGTATTTCCATTCAATCTCCTTGCCTGGGTGTTTGTTGGGGTGCAGGTTGTGGTTGTGCAGTTATGGGATCATGAATGGCTCAGTTTGGTTTTTTTTTAGCTTCCTGAATCTTCTTAACCCGAATTGGGCTGAATTTATTTTAGTGTTTCTGCTGGCCTCGTATGGTCTTTATGATGGGAGCATTAGTGTTTTTTATTAGCTTTATCCTTTTTTGGTATAGATCAGCTCTAGTAGTTGGTTTTACCTGGACTTGGATATTTTACCCTTATTTCTGTTGTATCCTTTTTTGGGCTATCGTCATATTTTATTTAGGCCATTTTACTTATATATTCTTCTTGCCTATTAGTATTTTTTACAAGTTATTTTTTGGGTGGATGATTGCAAGGTTGCCAACGGGATTGGTTGCTGGGAGCATTTTGATTATTTTTTGTTAGCTCCTTTTTGGGAGCTTTTTCTTAAGCACCGTAGCATGTACTTAGGGATTTTTGTGCTCATTTATAGAGTGGAACTCGAGCTCCTAGGTTTTTCCTTAGTGTATTTTTGTAGCTATTTGAGCAGTAGCGAACTTGAGATCCCCTTAAGGACTGTGTACAATTTTACTTTAATTGAAGCGTAGGCCCCCTTTATGGGTTTCCCCTAATATATATATATATTAGTTGGATTATATGTTTGAAAATACTAATCATCCTTATAAAAATTCCATTAAATTTATAAAAAATAAATTTGAATTTTACATATGTATGTATATTTATTATTTATTAAGAATATGAGATGTACACATATGATTGGGCTAATGTCTGCTTGGAATGAGCAGCCAGCTAAGAACCTAATACACATATAAGCATCCTAATACACATACGATTGGGCTAATGTCTGTAGTGTTTGATATGAATAATTCTATCCTAGGAGATCAACTGAATATATCAAACTCTAAATTAGTGACTCAAGATGACTAATTTTTACATTATGTTCAAATGACACTAACAAGATGACTCACTAAGAACATTATATTTTATCTTATTTAATTAACCTAACTAAAATTTCAAACCACCAAAATTTCATAAAAATTTTGGCAGCATAATGACCCTATACCAATAGGAATAACACAGCATCCTCCAAGCACAAGAGGATATTATTACCTTACTATAGGCTTGCATGTTGGGTTCATGTACATTATAGAAAATAAAATGCTTGCATTTATGCATGTTAGGGTAAAAGTGTTCGTGTATATAGTACCCAATACTATATAATCCTAGAACTAGTACATGTGTTCCTATAAAGTCCAAAAAACATACATCGAGAAAAATATAGAATTATTCTACCCATTAATGTTATCTGTTGAGTCTAATAATTAGGTTGTTAAGCCTAAGTTAATGTCCCAAGGCTACCAAGAGGGGGGGGGGGGGGGGTGAATTGGTAGTTTTAAAAAATTTTAATCCCTCTTTGAATTTAAGTTGAACCGAAATGAAAATATTTCTTTTAAGTTTTTCTAGAGAAAGTTTTTCAACCACAGAGTTCTTAAAAATTAAAAATAAAACGCGAAAACGTAAAAACTGTAAAGTAAATGACACCAGATTTATAGTGGTTCGGTCTATAACCAGACCTACATCCACTCCCCAGAGGCACCCTCTGAGTATTGCACTAATACCAATAGTGACTCTCCTTTTGCACCCACAGAAAGGCGGAGAAGCCTTTACAACACACTCTTTTTACCACTACCCAGTGCGGCAGAGAACCGACATCCTTTTACATAATCCCCAGTGTTGGCAGAGAACCATCCGTCCTTTTACACTCTCCTATTGTCGGCAGAGAACCCTACAGCTGTTCACACTCTCCAAGTGTAGGAAGCGATCCTTTCGGTTATTCACACTCTCCACGTGTCGGCAGCAAACCGGATCTCCTTGACTGATCTTCTCACAAGAAATTTAGAAGGAAGAAAGAAAAGAATGAAGTAATCCCAATTCACAAGTAGAGATTCTTACCTCTGAACTCCAAGTGAAGCCTTCACCCTCCAGTGGTAGGAATCCTCCTTTGACTGCACTCTCAGACTCTCTCCTTAGCTATTCTCTCAAGAGGCACGAAGATCAAATGACAAAAAGATTTGATGACAATCTAATTTGGACTATTTATTCAAAAGACAATAAAAACTGCCCAAAAACTGCAAATTTTCAATTATGTACGCGGTGGATTGTCCCGTACGATCGTGGATCATCCTGGACGATTTTACTTAAACGATTTGAAACGACCCTTTTTGTATATGTGTACGAAATGTCTTCGTACACATTGATCGTCCCGTACGAACTAAGTTCGTCTGGTACGAACGGTTATTACTAGGTCGTTCAAAAAAACTGCTAAAAACTGTTCTAAGTCGGTTAATCATCTGGACGAAAATTGGTTCGTCTGGACGAAATTTTTACAGAGTCCAGATCGTCCTTGACGATAATTAATTTCGTCTGGACGAAATTTTTATAGAGGGCAATTCGTTTTCTGACGATAATTAATTTTGTCTGGACAAAAATTTTATAGAGACCAGATCGTCCTGGGCGATAATTAATTTCGTCTGGACGAAAATTTTATAGAGAGCAACTCGTTTTATGACGATAATTAATTTCATCTAGATGAAAATTTTACAGAAACCAGATCGTCTTGGACGATAATTAATTTCGTCCCGGACGAATAGGACTTAGAAAATTTTTCAAGCCAGTTCCTATTCGTTCTATGTGCTCAATAGGAGATAACTGTCTGATCGTCCCGTATGATCTAATATCGTCCCGTACGATAAGTATAAATTTTATATGATCTCCTTATGTGTGTGTGTATATTTTTATTCACTCAATTACAATCACACCCTTTCAAATTTAATTCAAAGAAAAATACTATCTTCAAATTCACAAAGTATCTCATGTTGAATTTGATTTGAAGTCTTCGTAGTCTGGTGTTTGATTTTTCTAAAATGTTAGTACACACAAGAGCAAATACAAATCTTCTAAAATTGTTAGGAGATAACTACACATTTGAACAATAATATTTGAAATCATCAAAACTATACATGTTGCAAAAATGTAAATCATGCAAATAACAACTATTTTAACAATCTCCCCCTTTTTGATGATGACAAAAAAATTATTGTTTGTATGATTTCAATTTAAACAAATCTCCTTAACTCCTCCTGAATTGATGAATACATGAAAATAAGGAGGCATTAGCATGAAGCATAGAACAATATTTTTGTTTTTTAAAATTTTTTTTTTAACAAAATAACACAAGCCATAGACACAAAGTCATACACAAAATCAAAATGCAAACAAAACAAACAAAACATACAAACACAATAATTTCTCTCCCTTTTTGACAACAACAAAAAGTGAAGAAGAAATAGACAATAAATATAAGTAATTATATGAAATTCATTTGAAAATTTAATCTAAACCGTGATTGACATAAAGTATGCAATCTAAAACTAATAATATTAGGTAAATCATCGAAATTCATAAAATTTAAGAAGTGATATAACATTATAAGTAAGAAGAATTTATCAAAAACATGATTCAATTTAGACATTTGAATATAGAAAATCATTACAAGATAGATGAATAAAAATTATATATTTCAAAGTTCAATAGAATATAAATGAACATAAGATCAATTTGAATTAAGAGATTGAAAGAAATTGGAAAGAAGAGAATTACCAGATGTGGCGCTTTGCGCATCTTTTTCAAATTTTTGGCACATTTTTGTGCATCTTTTGACATTGAGCTAATTTTGTTCATATTTTTCATATTTGCGAACCTTTGCGCATTCCTTTTGATTTTTGTACTCTCTGTACAATTTTCAAGAGTAATTGAAATCAATTTTTTCCAAGATCAATAATCTTAAATTTCAAATTTTTCTAAGTGCATAACTATCACTTGAGCAAAGAAATACAAAATAAGAAAACATCTAAATTGCAATAATAATATTAACTTTTATCTAGTCTAAATGAATAGACATGAGATTAAAAATTCTAATTATGACAAGTTATAAACAAATTTTAAATTTAGAAATACTAGATTTTCTAATGTAATTAATCTTAAATCACAATCTAACTTAAGCACAATTAGGATTAAAAAGACTAATAAAATTCATAAGAACTAAACACATTGCAAAAATAATCCAAAATCAAAATCAACTACAACATATATTTATATTTATGAAAAGGATTACAGGTTCATTTCATAATATCAATACAAAAGAAAATACACTAAAGTTTAAAACAAAGACAACCAAACACAACTAGAACAAACAATAGAACAAACACTGAAGCAAACACTGAACATTATATCTGGTCGACTAGCAGTCAAGTAAAGTAAATATCCAATTATCCCTCAAAATTTCTTTTGATCAACAGATTTTCCCTTAAGGTCCTTATCCAACTGAATTGAGGAACTTATTGGTGTACTAACAGGTTTAGCATTGTCCATTTCATATTTTTTGAGGATGTCCTTAACATATTTAGTTTGACTAAGAAATGTTCCTTCCTCAAGTTGTTTAATGCTAAAGCCTAGTGTTGAGTCCAGTAATTAGGTTGTTAAGCCTAAGTAAATGTCCCACGGCTACCAAGAGGGGGGTGAATTGGTAGTTTTAAAAATTTTAAACCCTCTTAATAATAAAGTTGAACCGAAATAAAATTTTCTTTTAAGGTTTGTAGAAAAATGTTTTTCAACCACAGAGTTGTTAAAACTGAAATTTAAAGTGCGGAAACGTAAAAGCAATAAAGTAAATGACACCAGATTTATAGTGGTTCGGTCTATAACCAGACCTACATCCACTCCTCAGAGGCACCCTTTGAGTATTGCACTAATACCACAAAGTGACTCTCCTTTAGCACCCACAGCAAGGCGGAGAAGCCTGTACAAAACACTCTTTTTACCACTACCCAGTGCGGCAGAGATCCGTCGTCCTTTTACACAATCCACAGTGCTGGCAGAGAACCGTCGTCCTTTTACACTCTCCTAGTATGGGTAGAGAACCCTACGGCTGTTCACACTCTCCAAGTGTAGGCAGAGAACCTTCGTCCTTTTACACTCTCCTAGTGTGGGAAGAGAACCCTTCGTCCTTTTACACTCTCCTAGTGTGGGCAGAGAACCCTTCGTCCTTTTACACTCTCCTAGTGTGGGCAGAGAAACCTTCGTCTGTTCACACTTTCCAAGTGTCGGCAGAGAACCGGATCTCCTTGACTGATCTTCTCACAACAATCTAGAAGAAAGAAGGAAAAGAGTGAAGAAATCCAATTTCACAAGTAGAGACTCTTACCTTAGTAATCCAAGTGAAGCCTTCTCGCTCTAGTGGTAGGAATCCTCCTTTGAATGCTCTCTTCCACTCTCTCATTGGCTATTCTCTCAAGAGGCACGAAGATCAAATGACAAAAAGATTGGGTGGCAGTCTAATTTGGACTATTTATACAAAAGACATGAAAAACTGCCCAAAAACTGCAAGTTTTCAATTCTGTACGCAGTGGATCGTCCTGTACGATTCTGGATCGTCCTGGATGATTTTACTTAAATGATCTGAAACGACCCAATTTGTATATGTGTACGAAATGACTTCGTACAGCTGATCGTCCTGTACGAACTAGGTTCGTCCAGTACGAACGGTTATTACAAGGTCGGTTCTAGAAACTGCTGAAAACTGTTCTAAGTCGGTTCATCGTTTGGACGAAAATATGTTCGTCTGGACAAAAATTTTCCAGAGAGCCGATCGTCCTGGACGATTATTTATTTCGTTCTGACGAAAATTTTCCAGAGCACCAATCGCCGCGGACGATAATTTGTTTTCGTCTGGACGAAAATTTTCCAAAGAGGTGATCGTCCGGTACGATATTTATTTTCGTCTGGACGAAAATTTTTCAGAGGACTGGTCGCCTCGTACGATGATAAAATTCGTCTAGACGAAAATTTTACAGAGAACCCATCGTCCGGGACGATAATAAAATTCGTCCTGGACGAATAGGACTTAGAAAATTTTTTTTTCAAGCAAGTTCCTATTCGTTCCAAGTGCTCTATAGGAGATAACTAACAGATCGTCCAGTACGATAAATATCATCCTGTACGATCAGTATAGAATTTTAAGATCTCCTTATTTGTGTGTGTGAGATTTTATTCACTCAATTACAATCACTCCCTTTCAAAATTAATTCAAAGAAAAGGCAAACTTCAAATAAACAAAATATCTCATGTTGAATTTGATTTGAAGTTTTCGTAGTCTGGAGTCTGATTTTCCTGAAATGTTAGTACACACAAGAGCAAATGCAAATCTTCTAAAATTGTTAGGAGATAACAATACATCTGAACAATAATATTTGGAATCATCAAAACTACATAAGTTGCACAAATATAAATCATTCAAATAGCAACTATTCAAACAATCTCTCCCTTTTTGATGATGGCAAAACAATTATTATTTGTAAGGTTTCAAGTTAAACAATTTTCCTATCTCCTAAACTCCCCCTGAATTGATGAGACATTAAAATAAGGAGGCATTAAAGAACAATATTTTTGTTTTTTTTTTTTTTTTTAATTTTTAACACAAACAAAAAACTTGCAAACAGAAATCAAGAATAGAAAAAAAATAAAAAACACAAACACAATAATTTCTCTCCCTTTTTGACAGCAACAAAAAGTGAAGAAGAAAAAGACAAGAAATGTAAATAATTATATGAAATTCATTTTTAAAATTTAATCTAAATTGTGATTTGACATAGGGTATGCAATTTTAAACTAAAGATATTAGGTGAATCATAGAAATTCATAAAATTTAAGAAATGATATAACATTGTAAGTAAGAAGAATTTATCTAAGACATGATTTAATTTAGACATTTGACTATTGAAGATCATTACAAGAGAGATGTAAAAAAAATTCTATATTTCAAAGTTCAATATAATATAAATGAACATAAGATCAATTTGAATTAAGAGATTGAATGAATTTGGAAAGAAGAGAATTATCTCATGTGGCGCTTTGCGCATCTTTTCAAAGTTTTGGAGCACATTTTTGTGTATTTTTCTTTGGTTGGGCTTATTTTGTGCCTCTTTTTCACTTTGCAAATTTTTGCGAATTCCTTTTGATTTTTGTACATTTGTACAATTTTCAAGAGTAATTTGACCAATTCTTTCCAAAATCTATAATCTAAAATTTCAAATATTTCTAGGTGCATAAATATCATTTGAGCATAGAAATACAAAATAAGAAAACATCAAAATTGCAATAATAATATTAACTTTTATGTAGTCTAAATGAATAGACATGAATTTAAAAGTTCTAATTACAACAAGTTATAAACAAATTATAAATTTAGAAAGTCTAGATTTTCTAATATAGATAATCTCAAATTACAATCGAATTTAAGCACTATGTAGATTAAATAATACTAATGAAATTCACAAACATTAACCACATTTCAAAACAAATCTAATAAAAACAAACTTTCATTAAAATTAAAGGAACGGATTACACATAAAAAAAATACATTGAACTTAGAAACATAAAAACAAACACAATAACACAGATAAGATAAAAACAAAACAAACAAAAAAAAAATACAACATACACACATAAAAAAAAATTCTACTGTTCTGGAGGAGGAGGAGGAATGCCGCCAAAGAGATTGAAGTAGGAGGCCATCAACATGACATTGGTATTAATTTCATGAACTTCATCTTTAATGTTACCAATGTCTTGTTACTGCTGCGTAAGTTGAGCATCAAATTGATCAAATCTTTGATCAATGTGAGTCTCTAATCTATCAAATCTCTCAATCAGATTCTGGTAATCTGATTGAGAAGCAGAACCTTGCACTCCTTCTTCTTCTTCTTCTTCTGAAGCACTAGCATGTGCTTTTTCTTTTTCTTTTTCCTCCTTGAAGAGCAATCTGAATGATGCATCGTTATAGTAAAATGGCTCTTCATATTCTTCATCAGGATGCACTATATTGTATTTCTTTTCCAAAATATAAGTAATTAAGTGCCCTAATGAAATGTTCTTCTTCCTCTTCTGATCAGCATGTCCTATTTCTGAAAGCCCATAGATATGGTCTATGATGAGTTGGGCTTCGTCAATAGGATGTCTTTGCATGATTAAAAAGGTTAGAACAGAAAGGAGAGGAGTAATGTTAATCCTATCACCAGCTTTAGGAATAATTGAGGATCTAAGGATATGTTGGATGATTCAGGCATCTTGGGTCATACCGGAGACACTAGCAACATGATAGGTTATGCCTATCTCTCTAATCACCCTATTGATTTCAAACCATTTGAAGGAGTTTTCTGACATTAGGGTGTGGGCTCTATATCCTTCAGTTCTTAAGTTTAAAAATGCACCAAGGTCGTGCTTGGTGATCTCAACTTTTTGTTTAAAAACATAAGAACTAATGATAGAGTGGTCAGAATTGAAACTCATGTTGGCTAGAAAGTAGTGGTAGGTTTGCTTATTGTAGAAGTGGACGAGAGAAAGAATGAACTGAAATTGGGTTGAGGCGAAGAGGTGCAATACCCGAAATTTCAACTCTGTTTGGATAAGAATGCGAGACGGAGTGATTTTTGCAGATGCAAAACGAGGAAAAGATTCCTCATTTGCCTTGGAAAGAAAGTTGTCTGGGGCATTCCTATTTGGTTTCCTCACCAAAACCTTTTGTCTTTTGCTAGAGGAGGCCATTGTTGATTTGATGTAGAAAGGGATTGAAAAAGAAGTTTGAAAGTGTGATTGTCAAGTTTGAAAGCCTTCATATTTAAAGAAAAACGATACGTTCGTCCTGGACGAAAATATTCGTCCTGGACGAAAAATTATCGTTCGTCTGGACGAAGTAATTTCGTACAGACGATCCAATTCGTCCAAAATGTAACGGCTTTTTGTATTCAACACAACTTACGATGCGTCCCTTCGTACAGGCTTTTTGACTTGACCGATCGTACAGACGAAAAAATTTCGTACAGACGATCAAAAAGTGAATCGTTTTAATGACTCTTGAAAACCGTCCCCTACAATAAACCGACACATGTTCGTACAGACGAAAAAATTTCGTACAGACGAAGTTCGTATTAAAAACTGTCTTATCCACTCAACCGCTGCATTCAATCGTCCCGACGTTTGAGAGAGAAAAAATTCGTCCTGGACGATTACATATCGTACAGACGATCTAATTAAAAACTTCTCTCAAAACGGTTTAAATTTGCGCAAACTGTTCCTTCACACATCGTCCCGTACGAAAATAATTTCGTCCTGGACGATGTCCTCCAAAAAAAAATTTAATTTTGATTTTTTAAATTAACAAAAAACATTCAAAAAACACAGAAAACATAAAACAAAATCATAAATCTAAAAACAATTCATTAAAAAAAAACACACAAAATTCACAAAATCACAAAAACAAAACAAAACACAACAAGTATCAATGTTGCAAAGACATTTTGGTTAAGCATTCAAATCAATAACACCAAGCCTTGTTCTTAAAGTACTGAAGGTATCAAAGGCTAAAGGTTTTGTAAAAATGTCTGCAAGTTGATTTTCAGTTGAAACATGTATGAGTTCAATTTCTCCTTTGGATACATGATCCCTTATGAAATGATGCCTTATATCAATGTGTTTGGTTCTAGAATGTTGAATAGGATTTTTGGAAATGCAAATAGCACTAGTATTGTCACAATAAATTGGAATAGTGCCAATAGTTAATCCTAAGTCAATCAACTGTTGTTTTAACCAAAGTACTTGTGCCACACAACTTCCTAATGCAATGTATTCTGCTTCTGCAGTAGATAGTGCCACTGAATTTTGTTTTCTACTAGACCATGAAACTAATGAATTTCCAATGAATTGACATGTTCCAGAAGTGCTTTTCCTATCCACTCTACAGCCTGCAAAGTCAGAATCTGAGTAACCAATAATTTCAAATGAAGAGCTAAACTTAGGATACCAAATTCCTAAGTTTTGAGTTCCTAGTAGATATCTTAAAATCCTTTTTACTGCTGTCAAATGTGATTCTTTTGGATCTGATTGAAATCTAGCACATAAGCAAACACTAAACATAATATCTGGTCGGCTAGCAGTCAAGTAAAGTAAAGATCCAATTATCCCTCTAAATTTCTTTTGATCAACAGATTTTCCCTTAAGGTCTTTATCCAACTGAACTGAAGAACTCATTGGTGTACTAACAGGTTTAGCATTGTCCATTTCATATTTTTTGAGGATGTCCTTAATATATTTGGTTTGACTAAGAAAAGTACCTTCCTCAAGTTGCTTAATGCTAAATCCTAGAAAGTAATTTAAATCTCCCATTAGACTCATTTCAAATTCACTACTCATTGTTTTAGAAAAATCATCACAAAGATGTTTATTTGAAGATCCAAAGATGATGTCATCCACATAAATTTGAACAATAAGTATATCCTTTCCAATTTTCCTTAAAAAGAGAGTTGTATCCACACTTCCTTTTTCAAAAGATCTTTCAAGTAGGAAGGTGCTTAACCTCTCATACCAAGCCCTAGGTGCCTGTTTCAATCCATATAATGCCTTTTTTAATTTGAAAACATGATTTGGAAAATTTAGAATTTTCAAAACCTGGAGGTTGTTCTACAAAAACATCTTCCTCAATTACCCCATTTAAAAAGGCACTTTTGACATCCATTTGAAATAATTTAAAACCTTTAAAACAGGCAAAGGCTAGTAAAACCCTAATTGCTTCAAGTCTAGCTACAGGGGCAAAAGTTTCCTCAAAATCAATTCCTTCAATTTGATTATACCCCTTAGCTACTAATCTAGCCTTATTTCTAATGACTACTCCTGAGTCATTCATTTTATTTTTGAACACCCACTTGGTTCCAACAACACTTTGATCTTTTGGCCTTGTAGTTAGTTCCCAAACTTTATTTCTTACAAATTGATTTAACTCTTCTTGCATGGCCAATATCCAAAATTCATCTGAAAGTGCTTGATCAATGTTAGTGGGTTCAATAGTTGAAATAAAGGCTGAATGATTGACTTCCTTGTTTAATCCACGCCTAGTTCTAACACCCTCACTTGGTTCACCTATAATCAATTCCTTTGGATGGTTTTTAGAAAATCTCAAATCTCTAGGCAAAGGGTCTTCTCTTTCTAAATTTTCTTCCACATTTTCTTCCAAATTTAATCTATCAATCTTTTGGGAGTTTTCTTCAATTTCTTCTTCAACAACTTTTGGCTCTTCCATGTTTCCATTTTCATCAAAAACAACATGTGTGGTTTCTTCAATGACTAAAGTTCTTTTGTTGAATACTCTATAAGATTTTCCAACACTTGAATATCCAACAAAAATTCCTTCATCTGATTTTGGATCAAATTTTCCTAAGGCAGATTTTCCATTATTATGTATGAACACCTTGCAACCAAATACATGCAAATGAGACAAATTTGGTGTTCTACCTTTTAGCAACTCATAGGGTATTTTATTCAAATTTGATCTCACATTCACCCTATTCAGATTATAGCATGCAGTGCTAACCGCCTCAGCCCAAAAATATCTAGGAAGTGAGTATTCTGCTAACATTGCTCGGGCGGCTTCTATTAATGTTCTGTACTTTCTTTCAACTACTCCATTTTGTTGAGGAGTTCTAGGTGCAGAAAAATTGTGATCAATCCCCTTTTCTTTACAGAAATCTTCAAATCTTTCATTTTCAAATTCTCCTCCTTGATCACTTTGTATAGAAATTATTTCACATCCTAGTTTTCTTTGTATCCAAGTTGAAAAATTTCTGAATTCCTCAAATGATTCACTCTTATGAAAAAGAAATTTAACCCAGGTGAATCTTGAAAAATCATCTACTATAACAAATCCATATACCTTTCCTCCTAGACTTACCGTGCTTACAGGTCCAAAAAGATCCATGTGAAGAATTTCTAATGGTTTACTGGTCCTAAGATCTTTATTGGACTTAAAAGAGGACTTCACTTGTTTTCCTAGTTGACATGCATCACACAGATGGTCCTTAGTAAAGTCTAGTTTAGGTATTCCTCTCACCAAATTCTTTTGGGTAATTTTTCTAAGATTTTTCATACTAGAATGACAAAGTCTCCTATGCCAAAGCCATGATTCATCAGAAACAGTTTTCAAACAAAAAGCAGTAGGAGATTGAATACAATTTAAATCTAGCATGTAGACATTGTTCACCCTTTTTCCATTTAAAACAATTTTCCCATTAAGGCTAATTATGCAGCTAGTAGGTAAAAATTTTATATTATAGCCCTTATCACATAGCTGACTTATGCTAAGCAAATTATGTTTTAAGCCTTCAACTAATAAAACATTGTCTATGAAAAAGTTTTTCAAATTTCCAATCATACCTGATCCAACCACTTTCTTTGTGGTATTATCTCCAAGTGTAACCTTGCCTCCACTCCTGGCTTCCAGCGTTATGAATTGAGAAGTATCTCCAGTCATGTGCTTAGAACATCCGCTGTCCAAGTACCATATACTCTCACGAGGTCTTGTGTGAGAGAATTCCTGCAAAATTCTCAAATGTTAGACCTGGGAACCCAAACTAGTTTGGGTTCACCTTTATGAAATTTATAATCAGATGCATGTGTGATATGTCTAGGTTTATGCATCGTAGTTCTCCACACCAAATTTGATTTCATCTTTAAAGTACAGGTGTGAGATATATGTCCCAAAAATCCACAATTGTTACATTTAACATTAGGAAAAATATTCCTATGTTTTCTTTCATATGATTGTCTTCTAAGGGATTTCATGAATTTAGGATAATATTTAGAATTTGTAAAATCTACAAGTTTAGGGGGGTTCCTATTATCCTCGAGAGCTCTTATAGTAAGTTTGTAAAATGAATTCATATCCTCCAAGATTCGATTTGTATAATTGATTTTATATGTATTGCTCTCAGATTCATCCTTAAATTTCTTAAATTCTTTTTCAAGTTCAGCATAGGATGATTTTAAATTCTCAAAATTTTTATTCAAGTCATCATATTCATCAAGTAGTTTCATGTGGTTGCTATCAATTAAAGCATGATCTTTCCTAAGGATTTCGTGTTCCTTATTAAGCTCTTCCAATTCTAAAACAAAACTAGCATGCATCTTTTTCGTTTTCCTATATGCATCATGCATGTGTTCAGAAACTTCAAACAATTCATTATAAGTTAAATCACATACCTCTTCTTGATCTGATTGTTCAGATTTATCTGCCATCAAGCAAAGGTTGGTGACTTCTTCTTCTTTTTCAGTCTCAGATGAGTCTGAAGCTGAGTCCGCCCAAAAAGCCTTTTGAAACTTCTTCTTGCCCTTCTTTACCATTGGTTTCTCCTCTACCTTCTCCTTGCTAGGAGTGGCTTTGAGTTTTGGACAATCAGTTTTTATATGACCTGGTTTCCTGCATTCATAACAAATCACTTCATTAGAAACCTTGCCATTTCTGTTATACTTACCTCTATTCCATTGCTCGCGTCTCTTCTGCTTCCTCTTTAAAAAGCTTCTGAATTGTCTAGTCATCAGTGCAATATCGTCTTCATCCTCAGGTTGTGAGTGTTCACTTTCTGACTCTTCCACATTTAGTGCAATATTCTTGTCCTTTCTTGGTTCACCTGCATCAATGTTTCTTTGACTTACTCCTTGCTCGTAAGTAATGAGTGAACCAAGAAGATTGTCAATTAAATAAATGTTCAGATCTTTAGACTCTGTAATTGCAGTAATTTTAGCATCATATGCAGTAGGTAAACAACGAAGAATCTTATTAACCATTTCAGCATTTGTTAATTCCCTATCAAGTGCGTGCAAAGAGGTGACAATTTGAGTGAATCTTGTGTAAATGTCAGATATAGATTCATTAGGTTTCATGCGAAATAATTCGTAGTCATGTAACAAGATATTGAGTCTTGATTGCTTAACCTCATTTGTCCCTTCATAAGTAATATAAAGTCTATCCCATATGTCTTTTCCGCTTTTACAAGTGGAAACTCGCATGTAGTCTTCAGATTTTAAAGCACAAAAGAAACTATTTAAACATTTCGCATTTAATTGTGCTAAGTCACGTTCTTCTATAGTCCAATCTGCATAAGGTGTTTCTACCCTAATTCCATCAACTAATCTAGTTGGTTTTGTGTAACCTTCCTGGACTAGCATCCACATGCGATAATCAAGTGACAGTAAGAAAGTAGACATGCGTGTTTTCCAAAAATCAAAAGGAATATTGTCAAACAGTGGAGGTCTAGTGATAGAGTAACCTTCAGGTGTGTTTCGGTTTCCAAATGTAGCCATCTACATTAATCAAAAAGTAGTTCAAACTTATGATTTTGAAACAAAGCTCTGATACCACTTGTTGAGTCCAGTAATTAGGTTGTTAAGCCTAAGTAAATGTCCCACAGCTACCAAGAGGGGGGTGAATTGGTAGTTTTAAAAATTTTAAACCCTCTTGATAATAAAGTTGAACCGAAATAAAATTTTCTTTTAAAGTTTGTAGAAAAATGTTTTTCAACCACAGAGTTGTTAAAACTGAAATTTAAAGTGCGGAAACGTAAAAGCAATAAAGTAAATGACACCAGATTTATAGTGGTTCGGTCTATAACCAGACCTACATCCACTCCTCAGAGGCACCCTCTGAGTATTGCACTAATACCACAAAGTGACTCTTCTTTAGCACCCACAGCAAGGCGGAGAAGCCTGTATAAAACACTCTTTTCACCACTACCCGGTGCGGCAAAGATCCGTCGTCCTTTTACACAATCCACAGTGTGGGTAGAGAACCCTACGGCTGTTCACACTCTCCAAGTGTAGGATGAGAACCTTCGTCCTTTTACACTCTCCTAGTGTGGGCAGAGAACCCTTCGTCCTTTTACACTCTCCTAGTGTGGGCAGAGAACCCTTCGTCCTTTTACACTCTCCTAGTGTGGGCAGAGAACCCTTCGTCTGTTCACACTTTCCAAGTGTCGGCAGAGAACCGGATCTCCTTGACTGATCTTCTCACAAGAATCTAGAAGGAAGAAGGAAAAGAGTGAAGAAATCCAATTTCACAAGTAGAGACTCTTACCTTAGTAATCCAAGTGAAGCCTTCTCGCTCCAGTGGTAGGAATCCTCCTTTGAATGCTCTCTTCCACTCTCTCCTTGGCTATTCTCTCAAGAGGCACGAAGATCAAATGACAAAAAGATTGGGTGGCAGTCTAATTTGGACTATTTATACAAAAGACATGAAAAACTGCCCAAAAACTGCAAGTTTTCAATTCTGTACGCAGTGGATCGTCCTGTACGATTCTGGATCGTCCTGGACGATTTTACTTAAATGATCTGAAATGACCCAATTTGTATATGTGTACGAAATGACTTCGTACAGCTGATCGTCCTGTACGAACTAGGTTCGTCCAGTACGAACGGTTATTACAAGGTCGGTTCTAGAAACTGCTGAAAACTGTTCTAAGTCGGTTCATCGTTTGGACGAAAATATATTCGTATGGACGAAAATTTTCCAGAGAGCCGATCGTCCTGGACGATTTTTTATTTCGTATGGACGAAAATTTTCCAGAGCACCAATCGCCGCGGACGATAATTTGTTTTCGTCTGGACGAAAATTTTCTAGAGAGCTGATTGTCCGGTACGATATTTATTTTCGTCTGGACGAAAATTTTCCAGAGGACTGGTCGCCTCGTACGATGATAAAATTCATCTGGACGAAAATTTTACAGAGAACCCATCGTCCGGGACGATAATAAAATTCGTCCTGGACGAATAGGACTTAGAGAAATTTTTTTCCAAGCAAGTTCCTATTCGTTCCAAGTGCTCTATAGGAGATAACTGACAGATCGTCCAGTACGATAAATATCGTCCTGTACGATCAATATAGAATTTTAAGATCTCCTTATTTGTGTGTGTGAGATTTTATTCACTCAATTACAATCACTCCCTTTCAAAATTAATTCAAAGAAAAGGCAAACTTCAAATAAACAAAATATCTCATGTTGAATTTGATTTGAAGTTTTCGTAGTCTGGAGTCTGATTTTCCTGAAATGTTAGTACACACAAGAGCAAATGCAAATCTTCTAAAATTGTTAGGAGATAACAATACATCTGAACAATAATGTTTGGAATCATCAAAACTACATAAGTTGCACAAATATAAATCATTCAAATAGCAACTATTCAAACACCTAGAAAGTAATTTAAATCTCCCATTAGACTCATTTCAAATTCACTAATTATTTTAGAAAAATCATCACAAAGATTTTTATTTGAAAATCCAAAAATGATATCATCTATATAAATTTGAACAATGAGTATATCCTTTCCAAATTTCTTTAAAAAGAGAGTTGTATCCACACTTCTTTTTTCAAAAGATCTTTCAAGTAGGAAGGTGCTCAACCTCTCATACCAAGCCCTAGGTGCCTGTTTCAATCCATATAATGCCTTTTTTAACTTGAAACATGATTTGGGTATTTAGAATTTTCAAAACCAGGAGGTTGTTCTATAAAAACATCTTCCTCAATTACCCCATTTAAAAAGGCACTCTTGACATCCATTTGAAACAATTTAAAACCTTTAAAACAGGCAAAGGCAAGTAAAACTCTACTTGCTTCAAGTCTTGCTATAGGGGCAAAGGTCTCCTCCAAATCAATTCCTTCAATTTGATTATACCCCTTAGCAACTAATCTAGCCTTATTTCTAATGACTACTCCTGAGTCATTCATTTTATTTTTGAACACCCACTTGGTTCCAACAACACTTTGATCTTTTGGCCTTGAAGTTAATTCCCAAACTTCATTTCTTACAAATTGATTTAACTCTTCTTGCATGACCAATATCCAAAATTCACAGAAAGTGCTTGATCAATGTTAGTGGGTTCAATAGTTGAAATAAAGGCTGAATGATTGACTTCCTTATTTAATCCACTCCTAGTTCTAACACCCTCACTCGGTTCACCTATAATCAATTCCCTTGGGTGGTTTTTAGAAAATCTCAAATCTCTAGGCAAAGGATTTTCTCTTTCTATATTCTCTTTCACATTTTCTTCCAAATTTATTCTATCAATCTTTTGGGAGTTTTCTTCTATCTCCTCTTCAACAACATTTGGCTCTTTCAAATTTCCAGATTCATCAAATACAATATGTGTGGTTTCTTCAATGACTAAAGTTCTTTTGTTGAATACCCTATAAGATTTTTCAACACATGAATATCCAATAAAAATTCCTTCATCTGATTTTGGATCAAATTTTCCTAAGGCAAATTTTCCATTATTATGAATGAACACCTTGCAACCAAAAACATGCAAATGAGACAAATTTGGTGTTCTACCTTTTAGCAACTCATAGGGTGTTTTATTCAAATTTGATCTCACATTCACCCTATTCAGAACATAGCATGCAGTGCTAACCGTCTCAGCCCAAAAATATCTAGGAAGTGAGTATTCTGCCAATTTTGCTCGGGCGGCTTCTATTAATGTTCTGTTTTTCTTTTCAACTACTCTGTTTTGTTGAGGGGTTCTAGGTGCAGAAAAATTGTGATCAATCCCTTTTTCTTTACAGAAATTTTCAAATCTTTCATTTTCAAATTCTTCTCCATGATCACTTTGTATTGAAATTATTTCACTGCCTAGTTTCCTTTGAATCCAAGTAGAAAAATTTTTGAATTCATCAAACGATTCACTCTTATGAAAAAGAAATCTAACCCAAGTGAATCTTGAAAAATCATCTACTATAACAAATCCGTATACCTTCCCTCCTAGACTTAAAGTTCCTACAGGTCCAAAAAGATCAATGTGAAGAATTTCCAATGGTTTACTAGTTCTAAGATCCTTATTAGTTTTAAAAGAGGACCTCATTTGTTTTCCTAATTGACATGCATCACATAGGTGGTCCTTAAAAAAGTCTAGTTTTGGTATACCTCTCACTAAGTTCTTTTAGGTAATTCTCTTAAGGTTTTTCATACTAGAATGACAAAGTCTCCTATGCCAAAGCCATGATTCATCAGAAACAAATTTCAAACAAAAAATAGTAGGATATTGAATACAATTTAAATCTAGCATGTAAATATTGTTTACTTTTTTTCCATTTAAAACATTTTTCCCATTTAGGCTTATTATGCAGCTAGTAGGTAAAAATTTTACATTATAGCCCTTATCACATAGCTGACTTATGCTCAACAAATTATGTTTTAAGCCTTCAACTAATAACACATTGTCTATGAAAAAGTTTTTCAAATTTCCAATCATACCTAATCCAATCACTTTCTTTGTAGTATTATCTCCAAGTGTAACATTGCCTCCACTACTGGCTTCCAGCATTATGAATTGAGCAGTATCTCCAGTCATATGCTTTGAACATCCGCTGTCTAGGTGCCATATGCTCCCACGAGGTCTTGTGTGAGAGCAATCATGCAAAAACATCAAATGTTAGACCTGGGAACCCAAACAAGTTTGGGTTCACCTTTTTGAAATTTATAATCAGATGCATGTATGGTATGTCTAGGTTTATGCATCTTAGTTCTCCACACCAAATTAGTTTTCATCTTTAAAGTGCAGGTGTGAGATATATGTCCCAAAAATTCACAATTATTACATTTAATATTAGGAAAAATATTCCTAAGTTTTCTTCCATATGATTGTCTTCTAAGGGATTTCATGAATTTAGGATAATATTTAGGATTTATAAAATCTTCAAGTTTAAGGGGTTTCCTATTATCCTCGAGAGCTCTTATTGTTAGTTTATAAAATGAATTCATATCTTTCAAGATTCAATTTGTAAAATTGATTCGATATGTTTTGCTCTTAGATTTATCCTTAAAATTTTTAAATTCTTTTTCAAGATCAGCATAGGATGATTTTAAATTCTCAAAATTCATGTTCAAGTCATCATATTCGTCAAGAAGTTTCATGTGGTTGTTATCTATTAATGCATGATCTTTCCTAAGGATCTAATGCTCCTTCTTAAGCTCTTCCAATTCAAAACTTACACTAGCATGCATCTTTTTCATTTTCCTATATGCATCATGCATGTGTTCAGAAACTTCAAATAATTCATCATAGGTTAAGTCACATACCTCTTCTTGATCAACATTATCTGCCATCAAGCAAAGGTTGGTGACTTCTTCTTCTTTTTCAGTTTCAGATGAATTTGAAGCTGAGTCCGTCCAAAAAGCTCTTTGAAACTTCTTTTTGCCCTTCTTTACAATTGGTTTCTCCTCAACCTTCTTCTTGTTAGGAGTGGCTTTGAGTTTTGGGCAATCAGTCTTTATATGACCTCGTTTTCTGCATTCATAACAAATTATTTCATTAGAAACCTTGCCATTTCTGTTAAACTTACCTCTATTCCATTGCTGGCATCTCTTCTACTTTCTCTTTAAAAAACTTCTGAATTGTCTAGTCATTAATGCAATATCGTCTTCATCCTCAGGTTGTGAGTGTTCACTCTCTGACTCTTCCACCTTTAGTGCAATATTATTCTCCTTTCGTGATTCACCTGCATCAATCTTTCTATGACTTACTCCTTGCTCATAAGCAATGAGTGAACCAAGAAGATTGTCAATAGAATATATGTTTAGATCTTTAGACTCTGTAATTGTAGTAATTTTAGCATCATAAGCAGTAGGTAGACATCGAAGAATTGTATTAACCATTTCAGCATTAGTTAATTCCCTACCAAGTGCATGCAAAAAAGTGACTATTTGTGTGAATCTTGTGTACATGTCAGAAATAGATTCATTTGATTTCATGCAAAACAATTCATAGTCATGTAACAAGATATTAAGTCTTGATTGTTTAACCTCATTAGTCTCTTAATAAGTTATACAAAGTCTATCCCATATGTCCTTTCCACTTTTGCAAGTGGAAACCCGCATGTAGTCTTCAGATTTTAAAACACAAAAGAAGCTTTTTAAACATTTGGCATTTAGTTGTGCTAAGTCACGTTCTTCTATAGTCCAATCTGTAAAAGGTATTTCTACCCTAACTCCATCAACTAATCTTGTTGGTTTTGTATAACCTTCTTGGACTAAGATCCACATACGAAAATCAAGTGACTGTAAGAAAGTAGACATGCAAGTTTTCCAAAAATCAAAAGGTATATTATCAAACAGTGGAGGTCTAGTTATAGAGTAACTTTTAGGTGTATTTCGGTTTCCGAATGTAGCCATATACATTAATCAAAAACTAGTTTAAATTTATGATTTTGAAACAGAGCTCTGATACCACTTGTTGAGTCTAGTAATTAGGTTGTTAAGCCTAAGTTAATGTCCCAAGGCTACCAAGAGGGGGGGGGGGTGAATTGGTAGTTTTAAAAGATTTTAATCCCTCTTTGAATTTAAGTTGAACTGAAATGAAAATTTTTCTTTTAAGTTTTTCTAGAAAAAGTTTTAAAACCACAGAGTTCTTAAAAATTAAAATTAAAATGCGAAAACATAAAAATTGTAAAGTAAATGACACCAGATTTTTAGTGGTTCGGTCTATAACCAGACCAACATCCACTCCCCAGAGGCACCCTCTGAGTATTGCACTAATACCAATAGTGACTCTCCTTTTGCACCCACAGTAAGACGGAGAAGCCTTTACAACACACTCTTTTCACCACTACCCGGTGCGGCAGAGAACCAACATCCTTTTACATAATCCAGTGTTGGCAGAGAATCGTCCGTCCTTTCACACTCTCCTAGTGTGGGTAGAGAACCCTACAGCTGTTCACACTCTCTAAGTGTAGGAAGTGATCCTTTCAGCTATTCACACTCTCCAAGTGTCGGCAGCAAACCGGATCTCCTTGACAGATCTTCTCACAAGAAATCTAGAAGGAAGAAAGAAAAGAGTGAAGTAATCCCAATTCACAAGTAGAGATTTGTACCTTTGAACTCCAAGTGAAGCCTTCACGCTCTAGTGGTAGGAATCCTCCTTTGACTGCAATCTCACACTCTTCCTTAGCTATTCTCTCAAGAGGCACGAAGATCAAATAACAAAAAGATTTGATGGCAGTCTAATTTGGACTATTTATTCAAAATACAAGAAAAATCGCCCAAAAACTACAAATTTTCAATTCTATACGCAGTGGATCGTCCTGTACGAGTGTGGATCATCCTGGAAGATTTTACTTAAATGATTTGAAACAACCTTTTTTGTATAAGTGTAGGAAATGTCTTTGTACATGTTGATCGTCCCGTACGAACTAAGTTCGTCTGGTATGAACGGTTATTACTAGGTCGTTCAAAAAAACTGCTGAAAACCATTCTAAGTCGATTAATCGTCTGGACGAAAATTGGTTCGTCTGGACAAAATTTTTACAGAGACCAGATCTTCTTGGACAATAATTAATTTCGTCTGGACGAAAATTTTACAGAGAGCAACTCGTTTTCTGACGATAATTAATTTTTTCTGGACAAAAATTTTACAGAGACCAGATCGTCCTGGACGATAATTAATTTCGTTTGGATGAAAATTTTACAGAGAGCAACTCATTTTCTGACGATAATTAATTTCGTCTGGATGAAAATTTAACAGAAACTAGATCGTCCTGGACGATAATTAATTTCGTCCCGGACGAATAGGACTTAGAAAATTTTTCAAGCCAGGTCCTATTCGTTCTATGTGCTCAATAGGAGATAACTGTCTAATCGCCCCGTACGATTAGTATAAATTTTATATGATCTCCTTATGTGTGTGTGTATGTTTTTATTCACTCAATTATAATCACTCCCTTTCAAATTTAATTCAAAGAAAAGTACAAGCTTCAAATTCAAAAAGTATCTCATGTTGAATTTGATTTGAAGTCTTCGTAGTCTGGAGTTTGATTTTTCTGAAATGTTAGTACACACAAGAGCAAATACAAATCTTCTAAAATTGTTAGGAGATAACTATACATTTGAACAATAATGTTTGAAATCATCAAAACTATACAAGTTGCAAAAATGTAAAGCATGCAAATAACAACTATTTTAAATAATCTACCACCCGTATTATGTAATGCATACATGCAGTGTAATAAGTGAAAGCTTGCTTCATATAAAAGGAATTTTTATTTATTGATTGAATAAAAAACTTACAATAGACCTAGACTTTGTAGGAAAGAAAGGTGGTCAGGCTCCAACACAATAAACATGTGTTCCAAGCCTTCCATTTATGTAGAATTAGATACATCTAGTTAGTGTTTTCAAGCTCCTGATCTTCTATGGAATTGCAAATGAGATTATCCTCTAAAGGGGAGGATGACATTTTTTGAATCCCCACTTGTATGTATAAGTTGGTGCATTTGACTCTTTTATAACTCATGATGCTATACTAGTTGATCTATATAGAAATCTACTTTTATAGACACTGATACATGTAGATCACATTTCCAAGGTGCATTCTACTTTGAAACTTATAGGAAAGTGTATATATATATATATATATATATATATATATATATATATATATATATATATATATATATATGTATACATACATACATACATAAATGTGCATGTGTAGCAGTTGTGTGATATCTTAATACTTCTAATGAATTCCATAAAAAACCAACGTGCACCAACATAAATTAAAATGTATGACATCCAGTGTGCAGAAATTTAAATAAATAAATAAATAAAGGATGATCTCCAAGTAAAGCACCCGGTAATCGATCCACACCATCGGCAAAACATAGTATAGATTTGATTATCCAAGAAAACCATATAAGTATGTGAAAGAGGTTGTTTGGCTTTTGTACATCATATAGGAACTTAGTGTTAAAGTTTCATGGATTTTAGATGTTTATTTATTAAATGCTAAAAGCAAAATTTAATTGAAGTTTAGGTTGTATGTATTTGAATTTTATTATTTACATTTTAAGAGTTCGAATTTATTATTAAATTATAATTAACTAATATATTACTAACGCCAAAGTGCAAGGATTAGTAATTTATAAATCCTAGAAGGTTTACAAATGAAATTCAATCATCTCCCATATAGGATAGATGATCACATAAAGTCATATAATAATTTTATTTACACTTTTTTAGCGACAAAATACGGAATCCCACAATAAAATACACATTCCCTCCTAGTGGGAGTAAGAATGATGTATAGGGTTAGTATGTTATTGTTGTTTAATTAAGTGTTATAACTTTTATGCTCTCATGCCTTTTACAAATGGAGGCTAGCATGGTGCATGCGCCCTAATTGGATATCAAATTTTATTAGAATGTCATAATAAAATATTTGTCTACCCACATAAATGGATGCAAGTAACACATAAAGAAATTGGGCGATTTTAATGTATTAAAGCATTCAAAATGTAATTCAAAAGTGTCTTCCAAAAGGAATTAAGCACTAAGCATGAAACAATTATTTAAGTGATGTTAATTATAAAAAAAATTAATTAAAAATAAATTTTAATTAAATAAATTATCAAATTAATTTTTTTCCTTTTGTTTTTTGATTTCGTTTTTAATATTTCTAATTTTTATTGAATTATTTGGAATATTTTTATTAATTATTAAAATATTAATTAATTTTGAATAATTTTTTATTAAATATAATTAATATTTAATCAAAATTTTATTTAAATTAAAAAAAAATTATCAATAAATTTTATGTATTTTAGAATTTTATTATTATATTTAATTAACTTTAATAATAAATTGATTATTTAATAAATTAAAATTAATTTTTAAATAAATTTTTTTATTTGAAATTAAAAATCTAATTTTTTTATTTTTATTTAAAATTAATTTATAATTTTATTTGATTTTTTTTTAATTTTAAGTAATTTATTTTATTATTTAATTAAGTGTTAATTAAATATTTATAAAAAATTAATTAAGCTTAAGTTTTGATTTTATTTTTTTTTATTTTAAGTTTGATTTAGAGTTGACTAAATTTTATTTAATATTTTTATAATTTTTATTTGATTTAATATTAATTATTGAATTTAACACTTAATAAAGGGTTGGACTGAATTAATTTATGAATGCTTGTTAATTAATGCCAATTTAAGATTAATATAATCCTTAATGCATTTAATGACTCTAAGTTTGTTATGTTCAAGTTTTACTCCTATTGAGTGTATATATGAGTCCCTAAAATAATCTTAAGTTTAATTGACACACCGTAATTACTTTCCTCAAATGATATTGATATTGATATAGGCCTACAATCATTGTTACTAACCTTACATATAAACAATCAAACCACAACAATTATGAATGTCTAATGTTCTATGGAATTATCATAGTGAATTACCAAAGTTATAGGCCACATAATGATGTATAAGTTTGGAAATTCAACTATAGGAGTGCTTGTATCAAGTTGGGTTGAGCTCATTAGATGATGTAGGGGACTGTTTGATTAAAAAGAGTTATTTGAAAAAATTAATTATCTTTAGGAAAAGTTAATTTCTAGAATTTTAGTTTTAAAATTGAATTCATTATTAAGAATAATATATCACCTTAGGAGGAAAATATATCATTCCCTAATAAGTTCATATTACAAAATTTGAATTCATCTTGATTATTGTAGTCAAACTCAGGAAAGAACCACCTATGACCCGGAGGATCAAAATAAAATTTGATTGAGTGTTTGACTATGTCAATCTGGATAAAAGAATTATTAATTTCATAATCAAAATTATAATAATAATTAATATATCTCTTCGCGGAAAGAAAATATCAATCATTATCAATCGTTTGAAAATGGTGATAATGATCATCGGGTTTGATTTTCCCAATGATATTAATTGAGGTTTTAAAAACATTAATTTTTAAAAAATTTGTTTGTTCTAGGTTTATAAATATCCTATGAGTGCAAGCCCTCGTAGTTAATTACATCATATAAAATTTGAATTTCCTATGAATACTCCTGATTAAAGTAATGGTAGAATTGTTTTTAAAGATTTTAAGGATTAACGTCAAAGAAGATGAGAATTGGAATTTTCAAATAGGATTGGATCAAAGTTAAGCACTTATTACTAGAATTAGGGGAGGAAGGTTATAAGGAACAAGGGATTTTGAAACAATTCATATGTGCTTTAGCTTATCCTAAATATTGGGCTAAAATTTTGATTGAAAGAGATTTAAATTTGACTGACCAATTTTATTAGAAAGCTATGGTTAGATCCCTAGAGGGTGAGGTCTTATAGCCTGAGTCTACATCAGAATATAAATCTAAATTGGATACTAAAAATCAGTGACCCCAACCTAGCTAATACCAAACAAGATCTGGACTTACTCCGGTCTAAATTGGGGAGCAAGCTAAGAACCTAAGTGCTTCAAAACTATGTATCTATTATTTTGTGAAAGAATGGGTAAGGAAATTATTTAGATTGATTTTTGGAAGTTCAGGCTGACATCTAGTGTAGATATTAATTTGATCCCTTAACTTATGTTAGGTGATATAAAACTTAAAATAAAATCTAATTAAGTTTTATACTCATTTAAATTTATTTCTAATGCATTGCATGCCAATTGACTCAATAAATGCTAAAACATTGAATGAAGAAATTTAAAAAAAAGGCTTAAAAATAGATTTTATCTTAGAGGTTTCACATATTTCACTTGATAGATCTAGGTGGTTTGTAAAAACCTGCAGTTAGGGAGGTGCCTAACAAAAGAAAGAATGTTAAGCAAAATGCTATGCGAACTCCTAGCAGTCCTGAGCTTACTTATTAAAAGCGTTAGAATTTCTATGTTAGCTTAAAATTTTTTAAATTTAATTGAAATAGAAAAATTTTTAATGATCCCACATGTGCCTTCAATTAGGTTCTAGGATAAAACAAAATCATCATGCAAGGTTGGCAAAAAATAATAAAAGTATATATGTTGAGTCTAGTAATTAGGTTGTTAAGCCTAAGTAAATGTCCCAAGGCTACCAAGAGGGGGGTGAATTGGTAGTTTTTAAAAATTTTAAACCCTCTTAAAACTAATGTTGAACCGAAATGAAATTTTCTTTTAAAGTTTGTAGAAAATTGTTTTTCAACCACAGAGTTGTTAAAACAGAAATTTAAAATGCGGAAACGTAAAAGCAATAAAGTAAATGACACCAGATTTATAGTGGTTCGGTCTATAACCAGACCTACATCCACTCCTCAGAGGCACCCTCTGAGTATTGCACTAATACCACAAAGTGACTCTCCTTTAGCACCCACAGCAAGGCGGAGAAGCCTATACAAAACCCTCTTTTCACCACTCCCCGGTGCGGCAGAGAACCGTCGTCCTTTTACACAATCCACAGTGCTGGCAGAGAACCGTCGTCCTTTTACACTCTCCTAGTGTGGGCAGAGAACCCTACAGCTGTTCACACTCTCCAAGTGTAGGCAGAGAACCTTCTTCCTTTTACACTCTCCTAGTGTAGGCAGAGAACCCACGGCTGTTCACACTCTCCAAGTGTCGGCAGAGAACCGGACCTTCTTGAATGATCTTCTCACAAGAACCTAGAAGAAAGAAAGAAAGGAGTGAAGAAATCCAATTTCACAAGTAGAGATTCTTACCTTAGCAATCCAAGTGAAGCCTTCTTGCTCCAATGGTAGGAATCCTCCTTTGAATGCTCTCTTCCACTCTCCCCTTGACTATTCTCTCAATAGGCACGAAGTTCAAGTGACAAAAAGATTGGGTGGCAGTCTAATTTGAAGTATTTATACAAAAGACAAGAAAAACCGCCCAAAAACTGCAAGTTTTCAATTCTGTACGCAGTGGATCGTCCGGTACGATCGTGGATCGTCCTGGACGATTTTACTTAAACGATCTGAAACGACCCAATTTGTATATGTGTACGAAATGACTTCGTACAGCTGATCGTCCTGTACGAACTAGGTTCGTCCAGTACGAACGGTTATTACAAGGTCGGTTCTAGAAACTGCTGAAAACTGTCCTAAGTCGGTTTATCGTTTGGACGAAAATTTGATCGTCTGGACGAAAATTTTCCAGAGAGCTGATCGTCCTGGACGATGATTTATTTCGTCTGGACGAAAATTTTCCAGAGCGCCCATCGCCGGGGACGATAATATGGTTTCGTCTGGACGAAAATTTTCCAGAGAGCTGTTCGTCCGGTACGAAATTTATTTTCGTCTGTACGAAAATTTTCCAGAGCGCCCATCGCCGGGGACGATATAAAAATTCGTCCTGGACGAATAGGACTTAGAAAAATTTTTCGAAGCAAGTTCCTATTCGTTCCAAATGCTCTATAGGAGATAACTGACAGATCGTCCAGTACGATATATATCGTCCTGTACGATCAGTAGAGAATTTCAAGATCTCCTTAGTTTGTGTGTGTGATTTTATTCACTCAATTACAATCACTCCCTTTCAAAATTAATTCAAAGAAAAGACACTTCAAATAAACAAAATTTCTCATGTTGAATTTGATTTGAAGTTTTCGTAGTCTGGAGTCTGATTTTCCTGAAATGTTAGTACACACAAGAGCAAGTGCAAATCTTCTAAATTGTTAGGAGATAATTATACATCTGAACAATAATGTTTGGAATCATCAAAAATACATAAGTTGCACAAATATAAATCATTCAAATAGCAACTATTCAAACAATCTCCCCCTTTTTGATGATGGCAAAACAATTATTATTAGTATGGTTTCAAGTTAAAACACTATCTCTTATCTCCTAAACTCCCCCTGAATTTATGAGTATATTAAAAATAAGGAGGCATTAAAGAACAAAAATTTTTGTTTTTCAAAAAAATTTTAACACAGAAAAACATAAACCACAAACAAAAACATACAAACAAAAACATAAAAAAAATATACAAACAAAAACATAATAATTTCTCCCCCTTTTTGACAACAACAAAAAGTGAAGAAGAATAAGACAAGAAATGTAAATAATAATATGAAATTCATTGTTAAAATTTTAATCTAAATTGTGATTTGACATAGGGTATGCAATTTTAAACTAAAGATATTAGGTCAATCATAGAAATTCATAAAATTTATGAAAAGATATAACATTGTAAGTAAGAAGAATTTATGAAAGACATGATTCAATTTAGACATTTTGATTATTGAAAATCATTACAAGTGAGATGTAAGAAACATTCTATATTTCAAAGTTCAATAGAATATAAATGAACATTAGATCAACTTGAATTAAGAGATTAAACGAAATTTGGAAAGAAGAGAATTACCTCATGTGGTGCTTTGCACATCTTTTCAAAGTTTTGGAGCACATTTTTGTGCATTTGTCTTTGGTTGGGCTTATTTTGTGCCTCTTTTTCACTTTGCAAATTTTTGCGAATCCCTTTTGATTTTTGTACATTTGTACAATTTTCAAGAGTAATTTGACCAATTCTTTCCAAAATCTATAATCTAACATTTCAAATATTTCTAGGTGCATAAATATCATTTGAGCATAGAAATACAAAATAAGATAACATCAAAATTGTAATAACAATATTAAATTTTATGTAGTCTAAATGAATAGACATGAACTTAAAAATTCTAACTACAACAAGTTATAAACAAATTATAAATTTAGAAAGTCTAGATTTTCTAATATAGATAATCTCATATTACAAACAAATTTGAGCACAATGTAGATTAAAAACAATATTAATGAAATTCATAAAGATTAGCCACATTTCAAAACAAATCTAAGACAAACAAACTTTCATTAATTAAAAAGAAAATTACATAAAAACATTGAACCAAAAAAAAACATAACAACAAAACAAAAAAAAAAAAAAAAAAAAAATACACCAGACACACAAAAAAAAAAAAAACTTCTACTGTTCTGGAGGAGGAGGAGGAGGAATGCCGCCAAAGAGATTGAAGTAGGAGGCCATTAACATTACATTGGTATTTATTTCATGAACTTCATCTCTAATATTACCAATGTCATGTTGCTGCTGCGTAAGATGAGCATCAAATTGATCAAACCTTTGATCAATGTGAGTCTCTAGTCTATCAAATCTCTCAATCAGATTCTGGTAATCTGATTGAGAAGCAGAAGCTTGCACTCCTTCTTCTTCTTCTTCTGAAGCACTATCATGTGCTTTTTCTTTTTCTTTTTCCTCCCTGAAGAGCAGTCTGAAAGATGCATCGTTGTAATAAACTGGCTCTTCATATTCCTCATCAGGATGGACTATATTGTACTTCTTCTCCAAAACATAACAAATCAAGTGCCCTAAAGAAATATTCTTCTTCCTTTTCTGATTAGGATGTCCTATTTCTGAAAGCCCATAGATATGATCTAGGATGAGTTGGGCTTCATCAATAGGTTGTCTTTTCATGATTAAAAAAGTTAGACAAGAAAGAAGAGGAGTAATGTTAATCCTATCACCAGCTTTAGGAATAATTGAGGATCTAAGGATATGCTGGATGATTCGGGCATCTTGGGTCATACCGGCCACTCTAGCAACATGATTGTCAATTTCATTTTCTCTAATTACCCTATTGATTTCATACCAATGGAAGACGTTTTCTGACATTAGGGTGTGAGCTCTATATCCTTCAGTCCTTAAGTTTAAAAATGCACCAAGGTCGTGCTTGGTGATCTCAACTTTTTTCTTAAAAACAAAAGAACTAATGATAGAGTGGTCAGAATTGAAACTCATGTTGGCTAGGAAGTAATGGAAGGTTTGCTTATTGTAGAAGTGGACAAGAGAGAGAATGAAATGAAATTGGGTTGAGGCAAAGAGGTGTAATACCCGAAATTTCAACTCCGTTTGGATAAGAATGCGAGACGGAGTGATTTTTGCAGAAGCAAAACGAGGAAAAGATTCCTCATTTGCTTTGGAAAGGAAGTTGTCTGGAGCATTCCTGTTGGGTTTCTTCACCAAAACTTTTTGTCTCTTGCTAGAGGAGGCCATAGTTGATTTGATGTAGAAAGGGATTGAAAAAGATGTTTGAAAGTGAGATTTTCAAGTTTGAAAGCCCTCATATTTAAGGAAAAATGATATGTTCGTCCTGGACGAAAATATTCGTCCTGGACGAAAAATTATCGTTCGTCTGGACGAAGTAATTTCGTACAGACGATCCAATTCGTCCAAAATGTAACGGCTTTTCGTATTCAACACAACTTACGATGCGTCCCTTCGTACAGGCTTTTTGACTTGACCGATCGTACATACGAAAATATTTCGTACAGACGATCAGAAAAGCGTTTCGTTTTAATGACTCTTGAAAACCGTCCCCTACAATGAATCGACACATGTTCGTACATACGAAAAAATTTCGTACAGACGAAAATCGTATTAAAAACTGTCTTATCCACTCAACCGCTGCATTCAATCGTCCCGACGTTTGAGAGAAAAAAAATTCGTACTGGACGATCACAGATCGTACAGACGATCCAATAAAAAACTGCTCTCAAAACGGTTTAAATTCGCGCAAACTGTTTCTTAACACATCGTCCTGTACGAAAAATTTCGTCCTGGACGATTTCCTCTAAAAACAATTTTTTAATTTTGACTTTTTTAATTTAACAAAATAAACAAAAACAATAAAAATAATAAAAAAAAACAGAAAAACATAAGATACAATCATACATCCAAAAACAATTCATTCAAAAACACACAAAATTCACAAAATCACAAAAACAAAATACAACAAGTATCAATGTTGCAAAGACATTTTGATTAAGCATTCAAATCAATAACACCAAGCCTTGTTCTTAAAGTACTGAAGGTATCAAAGGCTAAAGGTTTTGTAAAAATGTCTGCAAGTTGATTTTCAGTTGAAACATGAATGAGTTCAATTTCTCCTTTGGATACATGATCCCTTATGAAATGATGCCTTATATCAATGTGTTTGGTTCTAGAATGTTGAATAGGATTTTTGGAAATGCAAATAGCACTAGTATTGTCACAATAAATTGGAATAGTGCCTATAGTTAATCCTAAGTCAATCAACTGTTGTTTTAACCAAAGTACTTGTGCCACACAACTTCCTAATGCAATGTATTCTGCTTCTGCAGTAGATAGTGCCACTGAATTTTGTTTTCTACTAGACCATGAAACTAATGAATTTCCAATGAATTGACATGTTCCAGAAGTGCTTTTCCTATCCACTCTACAGCCTGCAAAGTCAGAATCTGAGTAACCAATAATTTCAAATGAAGAGCTAAACTTAGGATACCAAATTCCTAAGTTTTGAGTTCCTAGTAGATATCTTAAAATCCTTTTCACTGCTGTCAAATGTGATTCTTTTGGATCTGATTGAAATCTAGCACATAAGCAAACACTAAACATAATATCTGGTCGGCTAGCAGTCAAGTAAAGTAAAGATCCAATTATCCCTCTAAATTTCTTTTGATCAACAGATTTTCCCTTAAGGTCTTTATCTAACTGAACTGAAGAACTCATTGGTGTACTAACAGGTTTAGCATTGTCCATTTCATATTTTTTGAGGATGTCCTTAATATATTTGGTTTGACTAAGAAAAGTACCTTCCTCAAGTTGCTTAATGCTAAATCCTAGAAAGTAATTTAAATCTCCCATTAGACTCATTTCAAATTCACTACTCATTGTTTTAGAAAAATCATCACAAAGATGTTTATTTGAAGATCCAAAGATGATGTCATCCACATAAATTTGAACAATAAGTATATCCTTTCCAATTTTCCTTAAAAAGAGAGTTGTATCCACACTTCCTTTTTCAAAAGATCTTTCAAGTAGGAAGGTGCTTAACCTCTCATACCAAGCCCTAGGTGCCTGTTTCAATCCATATAATGCCTTTTTTAATTTGAAAACATGATTTGGAAATTTAGAGTTTTCAAAACCTGGAGGTTGTTCTACAAAAACATCTTCTTCAATTACTCCATTTAAAAAGGCACTTTTGACATCCATTTGAAACAATTTAAAACCTTTAAAACAGGCAAAGGCTAGTAAAACCCTAATTGCTTCAAGTCTAGCTACAGGGGCAAAAGTTTCCTCAAAATCAATTCCTTCAATTTGATTATACCCCTTAGCTACTAATCTAGCCTTATTTCTAATGACTACTCCTGAGTCATTCATTTTATTTTTGAACACCCACTTGGTTCCAACAACACTTTGATCTTTTGGCCTTGTAGTTAGTTCCCAAACTTTATTTCTTACAAATTGATTTAACTCTTCTTGCATGGCCAATATCCAAAATTCATCTGAAAGTGCTTGATCAATGTTAGTGGGTTCAACAGTTGAAATAAAGGCTGAATGATTGACTTCCTTGTTTAATCCACGCCTAGTTCTAACACCCTCACTTGGTTCACCTATGATTAATTCCTTTGGGTGGTTTTTAGAAAATCTCAAATCTCTAGGCAAAGGGTCTTCTCTTTCTAAATTTTCTTCCACATTTTCTTCCAAATTTAATCTATCAATCTTTTGGGAGTTTTCTTCAATTTCTTCTTCAACAACTTTTGGCTCTTCCATGTTTCCATTTTCATCAAAAACAACATGTGTGGTTTCTTCAATGACTAAAGTTCTTTTGTTGAATACTCTATAAGATTTTCCAACACTTGAATATCCAACAAAAATTCCTTCATCTGATTTTGGATCAAATTTTCCTAAGGCAGATTTTCCATTATTATGTATGAACACCTTGCAACCAAATACATGCAAATGAGACAAATTTGGTGTTCTACCTTTTAGCAACTCATAGGGTGTTTTATTCAAATTTGATCTCACATTCACCCTATTCAGAACATAGCATGCAGTGCTAACCGCCTCAGCCCAAAAATATCTAGGAAGTGAGTATTCTGCTAACATTGCTCGGGCGGCTTCTATTAATGTTCTGTTCTTTCTTTCAACTACTCCATTTTGTTGAGGAGTTCTAGGTGCAGAAAAATTGTGATCAATCCCATTTTCTTTACAGAAATCTTCAAATCTTTCATTTTCAAATTCTCCTCCATGATCACTTTGTATAGAAATTATTTCACATCCTAGTTTTCTTTGTATCCAAGTTGAAAAATTTCTGAATTCCTCAAATGATTCACTCTTATGAAAAAGAAATTTAACCCAGGTGAATCTTGAAAAATCATCTACTATAACAAATCCATATACCTTTCCTCCTAGACTAACAGTGCTTACTGGTCCAAAAAGATCCATGTGTAGAATTTCTAAAGGTTTACTGGTCCTAAGATCTTTAATGGACTTAAAAGAGGACTTCACTTGTTTTCCTAATTGACATGCATCACACAGATGGTCCTTAGTAAAGTCTAGTTTAGGTATTCCTCTCACCAAATTCTTTTGGGTAATTTTTCTAAGATTTTTCATACTAGAATGACAAAGTCTCCTATGCCAAAGCCATGATTCATCAGAAACAGTTTTCAAACAAAAAGCAGTAGGAGATTGAATACAATTTAAATCTAGCATGTAAACATTGTTCACCCTTTTTCCATTTAAAACAATTTTTCCATTTAGGCTAATTATGCAGCTAGTAGGTAAAAATTTTACATTATAGCCCTTATCACATAGCTGACTTATGCTAAGCAAATTATGTTTCAAGCCTTCAACTAATAAAACATTATCTATGAAAAAGTTTTTCAAGTTTCCAATCATACCTGATCCAACCACTTTCTTTGTGGTATTATCTCCAAGTGTAACCTTGCCTCCACTCCTGGCTTCCAGCGTTATGAATTGAGCAGTATCTCCAGTCATGTGCTTAGAACATCCGCTGTCCAGGTACCATATACTCTCACGAGGTCTTGTGTGAGAGTATACCTGCAAAATTCTCAAATGTTAGACCTGGGAACCCAAACTAGTTTGGGTTCACCTTTATGAAATTTATAATCAGATGCATGTGTGATATGTCTAGGTTTATGCATCTTAGTTCTCCACACCAAATTAGGTTTCATCTTTAAAGTGCAGGTGTGAGATATATGTCCCAAAAATCCACAATTGTTACATTTAACATTAGGAAAAATATTCCTATGTTTTCTCTCATATGATTGTCTTCTAAGGGATTTCATGAATTTAGGATAATATTTAGGATTTGTAAAATCTTCAAGTTTAGGGGGGTTCCTATTATCCTCGAGAGCTCTTATAGTAAGTTTGTAAAATGAATTCATTTCCTCCAAGATTCGATTTGTATAATTGACTCTATATGTCTTGTGCTCAGATTCATCCTTAAATTTCTCAAATTCTTTTTCAAGTTCAGCATAGGATGATTTTAAATTCTCAAAATTTTTATTCAAGTCATCATATTCATCAAGTAGTTTCATGTGGTTGCTATCAATTAAAGCATGATCTTTCCTAAGGATTTCGTGTTCCTTATTAAGCTCTTCCAATTCTAAAACTATACTAGCATGCATCTTTTTAGTTTTCCTATATGCATCATGCATGTGTTCAGAAACTTCAAACAATTCATTATAAGTTAAATCACATACCTCTTCTTGATCTGATTGTTCAGCTTTATCTGCCATCAAGCAAAGGTTGGTGACTTCTTCTTCTTTATCAGTCTCAGATGAGTCTGAAGCTGAGTCCGCCCAAAAAGCCTTTTGAAACTTCTTCTTGCCCTTCTTTACCATTGGTTTCTCCTCTACCTTCTCCTTGCTAGGAGAGGCTTTGAGTTTTGGACAATCAGTCTTTATATGACCTGGTTTCCTGCATTCATAACAAATCACTTCATTAGAAACCTTGCCATTTCTATTATACTTACCTCTATTCCATTGCTGGCGTCTCTTCTGCTTCCTCTTTAAAAAGCTTTTGAATTGTCTAGTCATCAGTGCTATATCATCTTCATCCTCAGGTTGTGAGTGTTCACTTTCTGACTCTTCCACATTTAGTGCAATATTCTTGTCCTTTCTTGGTTCACCTGCATCAATCTTTCTTTGACTTACTCCTTGCTCGTAAGCAATGAGTGAACCAAGAAGATTGTCAATAGAATAAATGTTCAGATCTTTTGACTCTGTAATTGCAGTAATTTTAGCATCGTATGCAGTAGGTAAACAACGAAGAATCTTATTAACCATTTCAGCATTAGTTAATTCCCTACCAAGTGCATGCAAAGAGGTGACAATTTGAGTGAATCTTGTGTACATGTCAGATATAGATTCATTAGGTTTCATGCGAAATAGTTCGTAGTCATGTAACAAGATATTGAGCCTTGATTGCTTAACCTCATTTGTCCCTTCATAAGTAATACAAAGTCTATCCCATATGTCTTTTCCGCTTTTACAAGTAGAAACTCGCATGTAGTCTTCAGATTTTAAAGCACAAAAGAAACTATTTAAACATTTTGCATTTAATTGTGCTAAGTCACGTTCTTCTATAGTCCAATCTGCATAGGGTGTATCTACCCTAATTCCATCAACTAATCTAGTTGGTTTTGTGTAACCTTCCTGGACTAACATCCACATGCGATAATCAAGTGACTGTAAGAAAGTAGACATGCGTGTTTTCCAAAAATCAAAAGGAATATTGTCAAACAGTGGAGGTCTAGTGATAGAGTAACCCTCAGGTGTGTTTCGGTTTCCAAATGTAGCCATCTACGTTAATCAAAAAGTAGTTCAAACTTATGATTTTGAAACTATGCTCTGATACCACTTGTTGAGTCTAGTAATTAGGTTGTTAAGCCTAAGTAAATGTCCCACGGCTACCAAGAGGGGGGTGAATTGGTAGTTTTTAAAAATTTTAAACCCTCTTAAAACTAAAGTTGAACCGAAATGAAATTTTCTTTTAAAGTTTGTAGAAAAATGTTTTTCAACCACAGAGTTGTTAAAACAGAAATTTAAAATGCGGAAACGTAAAAGCAATAAAGTAAATGACACCAGATTTATAGTGGTTCGGTCTATAACCAGACCTACATCCACTCCTCAGAGGCACCCTCTGAGTATTGCACTAATACCACAAAGTGACTCTCCTTTAGCACCCACAGCAAGGCGGAGAAGCCTGTACAAAACCCTCTTTTCACCACTCCCCGGTGCGGCAGAGAACCGTCGTCCTTTTACACAATCCACAGTGCTGGCAGAGAACCGTCGTCCTTTTACACTCTCCTAGTGTGGGCAGAGAACCCTACAGCTGTTCACACTCTCCAAGTGTAGGCAGAGAACCTTCTTCCTTTTACACTCTCCTAGTGTAGGCAGAGAACCCACGGCTGTTCACACTCTCCAAGTGTCGGCAGAGAACCGGACCTTCTTGAATGATCTTCTCACAAGAACCTAGAAGAAAGAAAGAAAGAGTGAAGAAATCCAATTTCACAAGTAGAGATTCTTACCTTAGCAATCCAAGTGAAGCCTTCTTGCTCCAATGGTAGGAATCCTCCTTTGAATGCTCTCTTCCACTCTCCCCTTGACTATTCTCTCAATAGGCACGAAGTTCAAATGACAAAAAGATTGGGTGGCAGTCTAATTTGAAGTATTTATACAAAAGACAAGAAAAACCGCCCAAAAACTGCAAGTTTTCAATTCTGTACGCAGTGGATCGTCCGGTACGATCGTGGATCGTCCTGGACGATTTTACTTAAACGATCTGAAACGACCCAATTTGTATATGTGTACGAAATGACTTCGTACAGCTGATCGTCCTGTACGAACTAGGTTCGTCCAGTACGAACGGTTATTACAAGGTCGGTTCTAGAAACTGCTGAAAACTGTCCTAAGTCGGTTTATCGTTTGGACGAAAATTTGATCGTCTGGACGAAAATTTTCCAGAGAGCTGATCGTCCTGGACGATGATTTATTTCGTCTGGACGAAAATTTTCCAGAGCGCCCATCGCCGGGGACGATAATATGGTTTCGTCTGGACGAAAATTTTCCAGAGAGCTGTTCGTCCGGTACGAAATTTATTTTCGTCTGTACGAAAATTTTCCAGAGCGCCCATCGCCGGGGACGATATAAAAATTCGTCCTGGACGAATAGGACTTAGAAAAATTTTTCGAAGCAAGTTCCTATTCGTTCCAAATGCTCTATAGGAGATAACTGACAGATCGTCCAGTACGATATATATCGTCCTGTACGATCAGTAGAGAATTTCAAGATCTCCTTAGTTTGTGTGTGTGATTTTATTCACTCAATTACAATCACTCCCTTTCAAAAATTAATTCAAAGAAAAGACACTTCAAATAAACAAAATTTCTCATGTTGAATTTGATTTGAAGTTTTCGTAGTCTGGAGTCTGATTTTCCTGAAATGTTAGTACACACAAGAGCAAGTGCAAATCTTCTAAATTGTTAGGAGATAATTATACATCTGAACAATAATGTTTGGAATCATCAAAAATACATAAGTTGCACAAATATAAATCATTCAAATAGCAACTATTCAAACAATATATTCCTATATCATAATCAAAACATCAATCATTAATAAAATAAATTAAATTAATATTTAAATTTAAAGTCCATGTGACAAGTGTCACTTAATATATAAACCAAAATTACATAGAAAGTATAGTGGCCAGATACCACTAATAATAAGCCTGGATTTCTAATCCTAAGACTCAAGTGACTTTGAGAATGGGTAATCTCATTCTTCACTTTGTCATTCTTCTATGGAGCTCCTTAGATCATTGGGTCTGGATATCCAAATGAAAAGAAACTCTCCTCTCAAAAAGGGTGTTATCTTTTTTCCTTTGGATATTTTAAAGTCATTCTAATTTGAATCTCCAAATAGAGGGACTGTCCCCTAAGGTATCTCCCTTCATCTTTGGATTCAAAATTGGATGCTATCCCATCTCAAATTATCACGTTTAAATTACAACGCTATTACAACTAAAATTATATTAAATTATATTTGAATATAAAAAAAATCTAGATTCAATAACCTGTAGGGTTATCCTAATAAATCAACATATAAATACTCCATAGTAGTTATAATAAAATTATTTGAAGAAATTAAAATACTCAAACCAGCCACATAAGGCTATGCTCTTTTAATTTTTAAAGGAGGACATATGAATTCTTAAGCACCTAAAGAAACCATCATTAATTTTAAAGCTTAATTTTTTCCCCCATTAATTTCAATGCCTTATATGAGCATGTACACATGCATAAGATTTAATTAGTATAAATTATCCTTAACATAAGTGTAATCTATCACATAATCAATCATGTTAGAGAGCATAAAAATTAAATACATAATCAATCAATCTAAACTAGCAATCAATATGTAGTGAACCCAATACACAATAGAAAAGAAAACGCAGGCCTAGTCTAAGACTAGAGTTAATTATCCTAACAAACCTTTTAAAGTTTGTTGGATAGGCTATGCAGTTTGGATATGTCCTATATAACATTGATTTTTCAGAGTTATTTTGATATTCTAGTTGATTGAAAGGCTTAATGAGAATATTTAATTAAAGTTTAAATACTAATATTTTTGGATTAATTTTTACATATTTTTAAAAGATTGATTTATTACTATATTTGTTTCTCAACGAGGTCCTAAAATTTAATTTACTTTCTTTGAGGTTAACTTAAAAGTCTTGCAGGCCTTGGTTACCTTGTAGTAACCAATATAGATTAAATGTTTTGAATGATTGAGATTAAAGGAGTTAAAAATTTTTTAATTAACTTGATTGGTTGTTGATTTTAAAGTTTATGTCAATTGAATTTTCTATTAACCGGTTGGCGGTGTTGTTATATAGGCTCGAGTAACCAAGCCTCCTTAGAACATGGAGTTCCGTAGCTCGAGGCATGGGCAGATCCCCCATTATCTTATGGTGGGCAAATTCCCACCCTCAATTTTTTTTAATATTTATAGGAGATTTTTTGAAATATTTTGAGTATTTTGGGCACCCCCCCCCCCACCAAATATTTTTTCCCTAATTTTATCAATCCTTGGCATCTTTGCCCATACCCACCAAAAACATTTTTTTGCCCACCCTAAAAAAAGAAGCTGGATTCGCCCCTGGCTCTAGGTAGTCCAACCTAAAACCATATTTAATGTAATTGGATTAAGAATTTTAATCTTGGTTGAATCATTAAAATCAATTGATTTTGAGGTTGTGCGCTCTATTGAATTAATTCAAGTTGTTTTGCCACTAGGCTTGAGGAACTAGGCATCTTTATGACACTTAGCCACTGCAGCCCATAGTAGTCAATCCTAAAAACTTCATATTTGTAGTGCTTTTTGTGTATTAGTTGGTTAGTTAGATGATCTTAACATTGATTTAACTTTTCTAAAATTTCAAATTAACTATCAAATTTTGTACTTTTTAGATTTTTTATTCATTAAATTAAGGGGTCAAGAAAGGACTTTTAGATTTAAAGTGATTTATGGAACTTTGATATTTTTGTTAAATATTAAACCTTTTGATGAGTATTTAAACTTTGATTTTGTTGGATTTTCAGTTTTCTACAACTAGTTATGAATTTTATAAATTTGGGTATTTATTTGAATTATTTAATCGACTTAATTAAGGGGCTTTTAATGGTCTTGCTTCAAAGAAACTCCAAACTCTTTAAAATTATCCCTAAAAGCTGGAATAACCAAAGGAGAGATTTACAAGTGTTTAGGAAATTTTTGAAAATTTTAATTAATTAACTTAATTAAGTATTTATTTTTAATTAAAATATAAAGCATAAATTTGATGCCAAATAAAAAGGGTTTTAAATTTATTATGTTAAGGTTTGAATTTCGGTTAATTTGAGGTATTATGCATAATTTTTGGATTTAAACTTGATTTATTATAATGTTTAGGAATCTTTTATGCTTAATTAAGGATTTAATATTAAGTTAATTATTTAAAGGGCTTAATGATCTATAAATTTGCTTGAAATTGTCTATGGGCCGGAGATGTCACTAAGTTTGAATTTTCAAAATCTTATGTCAATAAAAATTGTATCTTATTTTTTAAAATAAATTTAAGTTAAGAAAACATGTCCTTAATTATTGTCCGTAAGGTGTCACTAGGTTAGATATATTTGAATTATTATTTTTGCTAACCCTTCACACACATACATGATGAGCAAATATAATCACCACAATCAAATCCTAAGATATGGAGAGCCTAATCATTTAAAGGGCTAAGGCAAGTATGTGCACCCTAATCATGCAAAAATTAAAGTTAATAAATATAGATATTACTATGACTAGTGAATAGTTGGAACAAAACTATACACTAATCGTTCCCCATGAATTCTACTCACTAATCATTCCACATGAATTCTACTCACATAAGCTCAATCTATGTTTAAAGTTCCAAGCTCACTCAAAACTATCAAATTTAATATAAATATTAATCTAAAATTATATATATATATATAAATATATATATATATATATATATATATATATATATATATATATATATATATATATTATATATATATATATATATATATATATATATATATATATATATATATATATATATCAATTTCATGTTTTTTTTAGAAAAATTAAGATAATTTAAAAATAAATTCAAAACAAAATTTAAAATTATTAAAATATTTTAAATTACTTTAAAATCAAACTATTTTATTTTGAAAATAATTGATGTAAAAAATTGATTAAATATTAATTAAATATTAAATCATTTAAATAATATAAATTATTTAAAATTATTTCAAAATATCTTAAATTAAATTAAATTTTAAATTAAATGAATAGTTTATTTAAAATATTTTAAAATAAATTTAATTTTTAAAATATTTAATATAACACATTATTAAATATTAATTAAATATTAAAATAAATAAATAATTAAAACTACTTAAATTAAATAATGTTTTTAATTTCAAAGGTATTTTCAAATTAAAATATTATTTAAAATGAACAATAACTAAAGAACTTTAATTCTAAATTAATTAAAAATTATAATAATTCTTTAATTATTTAAAAAACTTTAATGTAACCTTCTAAAATTAAAAAATATAAGTTATTTAATTAATTAATTAATGATTTAAATAATATAAATTACTTAAATTGTATTAAATATCTTTGAATTATTTTTAATTTGAAATATTTAAAATGCATTTTTTAATTAAAAAAATATTTTAAAATAAAAATTTTTATTTTAAAATAATTGAGTTGATATTAATTGAATATTAAAATATTAGAAATTATTTCAAATGTTTGAAGAAAATATATTAAATTAATTTTAATTTTAAAATAAAATATTTTAAATTTTGTATGTGATTTTTTAAGATATTTGTTTTAAAAAAATAAATTTAAAAACTATGTTAATAATTTTTTTTTATTTAATTATTAATTAAAAACAATAAATATTTCATAATTTAAAAAATTTTAAAAATATATAATATTTTAAATTAGTATTAAATTTAAAATTATTTTTATGAAAATAAACAAATTAATACATTATATGTAATTTTTTATTAAAAAAATAATTTATAATGAAGTTTCCATTTGCTACTCCAAACTGCGGAGTAATGATTACACAGCGGTGCAATGCCGATAATCATTTCTTAATCAAAATTGCGAATGCAATTTTACTTAATATGTGTCAGCCTCACTAGGGAGCGGTTTGATTGCCCGCAAATTGAAATTGATGGCAAGGATCATGTCGAGCCGAACAATTAATCGTGGGATCAGATTCGCGATCAAATGAAGCCACATAACAACTTGATCTGGATTGATGATCTTGCGATGAACGGTCCTAAAAATGGACATTAAGTACACCTTACAAATAAATACTATATTTAGTTTTTTGTCTTTTTTGCTCGATCAAATGGACCAATTTTAATGAAAATTTAAACTTAGGTTAAGTTAATGAACATAAAATATGGGGAACAGGTTTTAGTGTTTGAAAAGTACTTTGTATAAAGCTTAATAACTCTAAATGTTTTACCTAAGGTTTTAGTTTTAGAAGAACTTTACCGTTTGATTTGTGGAAAATGATTTGATTGAGCTTGTATATTATCCTCATACATTTTCATGGTTCGAAACTCCTTGAATTGGTTGTTATGAGCATTGGATGGAGTTAATTGAGTTTGCTAGAGAATGGATTTCCAATGTGTGTTGACCAATAGATTTGAACTTAGGAAGTGGAGGAGGGTTACTGGGGAGCTCAAATGTACTAGGGGTTGGGCTTGAGTAGTTGAGTGCTGTGTGAGAAGGCTAGTATTTGAATGAGCTTGATATAACACTAGTTTTGTTATATATATATATATATATATATATATATATATATATATATATATATATATATATATATATATATATATATATATATATATATATATATATATATATATATATATATATATATATATATATATATATATATATATATATATAACACTAGTTTTGTTAAGCTTGGATATATCGCTCTTCAAGGCTGTCAAGCCCTTCTAACCAGAGTTGTGCATTCTATTTCATGGTGATCTAGTTATGGATTACATTTCTGAGTGATGGAATTTGATCTTCCAGAGGGAGTATGTCCTCAAATGTACTAGGGGTTGGGCTTGAGTTATTGAGTGCAGTGTGAGAAGGCTAGAATTTGAATGAGCTTTATATCTCACAAATTTTGATAAATAGCTTGAACTATTCAGACTTTATATAACACTAGTTTTGTTAAAAATATATAAACATATATATATATATATATATATATATATATATATATATATATATATATATATATATATATATATATATATATATATATATATATATATATATATATATATATATATTTAAGCTACATAGAATATAGAAATAGATCCATAGAATATCTATGATTTATTGATTCCTTTTCTACATGCAGAGGAAGAGGACATGAAATTCAAGGAAAATGAAAACAAATGGAATCTACCCCTTTTTTCCTTTCAAGACAGATTCACTAATCTTAAGAAAAACAGAAAAGGAATTCCATTGACATGTATTTTTATTGACAAATCAGAATTGTCTTCCAGGACCTATAATTGTCTCAAAAGGTCCAATATACATATATTATTGGACCTTTTGAGTCACAGTCAAGAAGATCTTATGAAAATGGAAGATTTTCGCATAGAAGATGTAAAACATATATTGGGCACTCTATAGAAGCATTTTGCAATCAATTTACCTAAGAAAAAGTTTTCATTTTAAATACATTGGACTTTTTTTTTCATTTTTTAGTTTTTAGAAATAAAAAAGAATAGAATGAGTTTTGAATCTTCGACACGGTCCATATATTTGCAGAATAGATCATAATAAGATAGATGTATCTAGGGAAGATCCAGAAGGGGATCTTCCTTAGATACCTATGTCATTGTATTTAACGGTTTAATCAATTTGAAAAAGACCTAAAGTTAGGGATTTCTCAATAGGTAAAGTTGCTCCAATACCCAACCAAAGAGCTACTGCGGTACCGATCAAAAAGATTGTTGTAGCTACTAGACGATGAAATGGATTTTGGAATTTATTGACACTCTCCAAAAAAGGTACTGTCAATAATCCTATCTGTACTGAAACCTTTAAAAGAACACCCAATAACTTATTGGGTACTGTGCGAAGTATTTGAAATACAGGAAAAAAGTACCATTCGGGTAATATTTCCAACGAAGTTGTAAACGGATCCACCGGTTCACCGATCATTGACGGCTCTAGAACTGCTAAGCCCACAGTACATGCAATAGTGCCTAAAATTACTACTGGAAAAATATATAAAAGTCATTGGGCCATGCAGGTTGTCCATAATAATTATGTCCCATCCCTTTAGCCAATTTAGATCTTAATACATGATCATTCAAATCAGGTTTCTTTGTTATTTGGATAGGTGAATTATTGTAGATCCATCCCCCAAAGGAACCGGACATGATAATTTTTTATCATCCGGCTAGAGCAAGATTCAAAAGAATTACAGAAATAGATCCATAGAACATAAATAGGTCCTAGGTACATAGAACATATATATATATATATATATATATATATATATATATATATATATATATATATATATATATATATATATATATATATATATATATGTGGATTGGATCAGGGCTCAATATGTGGTATGGTAGGCCCACAAAGCTTCCACCAACCTCTCATCTCACTGATATTTTTTTATCTTCTAGGATTTTTTTGATGGTTTGAACCAAGGTTTTATTAAAGGCCTTATCCAATTCATTTGCCCATGGATGATAGAATGTTGAATATCACCAATCGATACCATGTCGATATAAAAAGTTATTGATCTTTATAGAATTAAAAGCAGACTAATTATCAGATATGATTTTATAGGGCACACTGAATATATATAAGATATGGCCACGAAAGAATTTCACTACAAGGTGTAATCTTACATTACTTAGTGGAACTACTTCCGCCCAATTTGAAAAGTAAATAGTCACTGCTTAGTGAAGGAGGGTAAATTGTCCCAACAATATCATTGCCCCATGTTGCAAATCTATTTTTCATGTCTTATATTTTGATGATTGATAAACACTGCTTTTCTTGGACAGCTTGTTGCTTCTAACTTTTCAGGAATCAGAAGATCGGACAATCAAAAAAGGAGCTAAGTTCAAGAATGTGTAGGTTTAGGGTTGAGTCAGTCTGTACTTTTGTTTTTTACTCTTTGAGTCCACTTGTAATAGTCAAAGAGACTGATGCTTTGTAACCCTTCACACACACACTTGAGAAACTTAGAATTTCTGTTTTTACTCATATCGGCCAGGACGATTTCTTTGATCGGCCTGGACGATCAGCTTAAAACAGAAAGTCTAATTAAGGATTCTTAATTAAGGCAGCCGACGTTAACAGATCGTCCTGGACGATACGTGTATCGGCCAGGACGATAAGCTCAAAACAGAAAGAAGTAGCCGCCATAGACAAGTATGGTATATTGTATCTTCAAATTATCGGCCAGGACGATCCTCGGATCGGCCTGGACGATATTCATAAATTATGCCATAATTGTTCACGAAATCAAGGGGAGTAATTAAGGATGATTGATACGATCAGATCGTCCTGGACGATCGCAGGATCGGCCAGGCCGATCTAGTCAAAAACCTTAAGTTACTTCAGGACGATCAATATCGGCCAGCCCGTATTCAGGGCTATTGTCAGGACGATTTTCCTCTGATTTAAACTGATATGCTAGGACGATCGTGAGATCGTCCGGGACGATCAAGCTAATTTTCAATTGTCTAGTTTTTTATTCAGGGCTATGCTCTGGCTGATCTTCATTGATTTGTACTGATCGGCCAGGCCGATATCCATATCGGCCTGGACGATATTGTCGGCAACTTGCAATTAATGAGCTCTTTTTAAGCTCTTCTATTTAAGAGCTCTTGTTCAACGTTTTTTAAAAACCTTTGGCTGCTGCCTTGACCTGAGAAGACCTTGAGGAGAGAAAGAGAGAGAGAGAGGTGAGAGAGAGGATCTTGTGAGGGGGAGCTTGTGAGGGGTTTCACAAGGGTTGCTTCAAGGATCTCTCTGCGTCGTCTTTGTCTAGAGTTTCTCGTCCGTGGAAGGGTCGGTAGAGGTAAGGAGTTTTGCTTTTGGTTCTGGTTCTCTGCCAGCTTCAGGAGGAAGCAAAAGGAGATAGGTTCTCTTCCTTGCCGGGGTGGCAAAAAGGAGGTTCTTATGAGGGTTTCTCCACCTAGCCGTGGGGGGCTAAAGGAGAGTCACTTTTTGTGTAGTGCAATACTTGGAGGGTGCCTCCAAGGAGTGGACGTAGGTCGAGTCGACCGAACCACTATAAATTTCTGTGTTCTTTTTCTTGCTTCCGCACTTTTAAATTCTGCATTATTTTGTGGTGTGATTTGGTTTATGTGATTTTATTTCTTTGTTTAAAAAGAAGTTTTTAAAATACCAATTCACCCCCCCCCCCCCTCTTGGTTAGTTTTGTACTAAGTTCATAGGGCTTAACATCCCCATCGAACTTTCAAGTGGTATCAGAGCTTGATTCGAAAATTAAAGTTTGAAAACTTTTTGAATTTGATCCATGTCTAACTTTGGGAATCGCAACACTACGGAAGGGTATTCTATTACCCGACCTCCTCTGTTCGATAACCTACCTTTTGATTTTTAGAAAACTCGCATGTCAACTTTTTTACAATATACTGATTATCGCATGTGGATGCTTATTCAAGAAGGTTATTCTCCACCTTCTCGTGAAATTAACGTTTTAAAACTGAAGTTTCTTTTACCGAATGGACTTTTGATGAACGAGATTTAGCTCAATTAAATGCGAAATGTTTGAATTGTTTTTTCTGTGCTTTAAAATCTGAGGATTACATGCGTTTTTCAACTTGCAAAACTGGTAAAGAAATTTGAGATAAATTGTGCATTATTTATGAAGGCACTAATGAAGTTAAACAATCCCGTTTAAACATTCTCTTGCATGACTACAAACTTTTTCGTATGAAACCTCATGAATCGATTTCTGACATGTACACAAGGTTTACTCAGATTGCTACCTCATTGCATGCACTAGGAAAAGAACTTTCGAACTATGAAAACGTTAACAAGATTTTGAGATGCTTGCCTTCGGCTTATGATGCAAAAATTACTGCAATCACTGAATCTAAAGATTTGAACACCTATTCTATTGATAACTTGCTTGGCTCACTCATTGCTTACGAGCAAGGGGTGAATCAAAGAAATCTTGATGCAGGTGAGAAGAAAAAGGAGAAAACAATTGCATTGAAGGTACACAAATCGGATTCTGAATCTTCCGGGTCTGAAAGAGATGGAGTTGCCTTCATCACAAGGCAATTCAAAAGCTTTCTAAGGAAGAAACAAAAGCATCATCAAAGTTGGAGAAAAGGTAAGGATCATAAACATATTAAAGGATCTTCTGATGTTGTTTGTTTTGAATGCAGGAAACCTGGACATGTAAGAGCCGATTGTCCTACACTTCAAGATCATTCAAGCAAAGAAAAGGAAAAAGGTGAGGAGAAAGCTAAGTCTAGGAAGGAGAATAAGAAAATCCAAAGAGGCTTCTGGGCAGAATCTGGTACTGATTCCTCTGAGACTGAACCAGAGGAAGAGACTACAAACTTGTGTTTCATGGGAGAAAACCAAAGTGATGAGGAAGAGGTATGTAAACCAACCTATGATGAATTATTTGAAATCTGTGAAAAAATCCATACATCATATAAAAAACTTAAGAAAACTCATGCTAGCCTAAAGTTAGAACATTCAAATCTACAAAAAGAGCATGAAGTTTTTCTCAAAGATCATGCAACGATTGATTCAAATCACATGGCTCTCCTTGATGAATTTGATGAATTAAACAAGAAGCATTTGGAATTAGTTGATAAAAGTAATGCATTAAAAGCTTCACACACCTCACTTAATGATGATCTTAAGAAATCTAAAGAGATTGAGAAAAAATTGAGGATTGAGAATGATGCATTAAAAAGAACTAACTTGAGAATTCAAAATGATTTGGAAACATGTAAGAAAGCTAGGATGACACCAACTTTTAATCAAAGGCCAGAACCTAGGAAGAGGCATTTTTACTCAAACCATTTAAGAAAACATTTTCCTGGAGTTCAATGTTTTTCTTGTGGCATGCTAGGACACATCTCACACACTTGCACAGTTCACCGCAGTACACATTGGGTGTGGAGACCTAAGATGCATGATTCAATACATACCACATCTGCATTGCACTCTACATTTCCTAAGAAGGAGCCCAAATCTGTTTGGGTTCCTAAAACTGACTGTTGTTGAGTTTTGCAGGAGTGCTCTCACCAAAGACCTCGTGGGAGCATAGGATAACTGAACATAAGGAGGCTTGCAGCTCAATTGCTTAAATCCGTTGCTTTATCACTTGCTTGAAATCTTTAGTTTTTGTATGTTTTTGTGTTCACTTTTTGTTGTCTTTAGGTTGCTTATTTTTTTTTTTTTCTTTTGCTTTTTCACTTTGATCTTTATTTTTTTTTGGCTTCCATATGATGAAACTTCTCAAGCTTTTAAATATTGGAGTTTTTTTGGAGATAGGGTTTAGCTTTTTAAAATTGGAGTAAACTGTTGATGTTTTTCCCTTCTTCTGACTTTGTTTAGTGGCATGATTTTCTTCTATAAAACAAAAGTCTAAACTCAGTTTAACCAATGGCTTTTTAAGATCTCTTTCTAAATCTTGCTACAGTAAAACATCTTATGCATAATAGTAAAAATTCTTTAATATCATTCAAGCTTTTGAAATCTTACCATTGAAGTTATCACGTGATTTTGATTTTTGTGTTGTGGATTGTTCTTCCCTATGTTAGAGAGAGAGCTCCTATTCTCTAATATTTGGAGGATATACTCACAACTAAGTTTTTTTTTAAGGGTATATTAAAGATTTTTTAGCTTGCAAAAGTTAAAAAGGAAAGAGGCCAATAAAGCCAAATTGAAAAGAAAGCTATATACACAAAAGTGTATCAAAAATCAAAAGATGCTCAAAGAGCCAATAAAAGTGACAAGAGGCATAAAATTAGCCTACTAAATGCAAGCTATCATCTCTTTGGTAAAACTCTTAAAACTTAGAAAACTCATTGATTATGTGATACGTTCAAAGATTTGATTTCAAATTCCATGATTGAGAAAAACTATTTTGGTTTATTATTCATGAGATATTTTAGTTGTTAACAAGTCTTTATTGGATCTTCTTATCCTTTTTGTTATTCCGAGTTAGGACTCTGTTGTTTTTAAGAGAATTTTGTACCCTGAAGGATGTCCGATCTAGGGTAAATGGAATCAGTTTTTCTACCCTCTTCTAATTGGATTTTGTTAAACCTCTTGATCTCCTAAAACTTTAAAAGTTTAAATTCATGAAAATAATTCTCATATGATGCCTCCATAAAACAAAAAAAAAAAAAATAGAAAAATTAAAATCCAAAAATATTCGGTGTTTGTTTTATTTTTTTTCTTTCTTTGACTGTTTTTTTTTATTGTGTTATTTTTGTGTCTTTGACTGTCTTTTCTTTTGTTTTATTTTTTTTTAGGGTCTTGATCATCATCATTCTTTTCTTGATTTCAAATTCATGTCACATCGGCCTGGCCGATATTTATATCGTCCTGACCGATATGACAAATTCTTTCCAAAATCCATCTGCTGACCTTTTTCTGTGCTTACTGAAATTCATCGTCCTGGACGATACATTATCGTCCTGGACGATTTGATCAAACTCATGGTGATAGTCCTGGCCGATAGTATATTTGTCTGGCCGATGCATTTTATGTGCATCGTCCTGGCCAATACACTGGACCGTCCCGGACGATCCACGTATCAGTACATTTTGATCTTTAAATTCGGCCCCGGACGATCCATTATTGGACCATCGGCCGGGCCGATCCACTGTTCGTCCTGGACGATACACGTGGCAAGCATTTAAAACGTTTTAACTTCGGCCGGTACGATCAATTATTGTGCATCGTTCTGGACGATCCACCTAATCGGCCCGGACGATCTGCTTTTTCAACGGTCATCCGGACTGACTCCTCGGGCCGATAGCCTGTGTCTAATCGGCCTGGCCGATATCTGATCGGCCCGGACGATTGGACCGCCTTTTTGACCAATCGGCCTGTACGTAATTATTGACGCATATCGGCCTGGACGATTCCGCGATCGGCCAGGACGATATGGCTGTTTCTTTAAATTCAGGCCGATCCAGCCATGATTTTTCACTCTTCACCCTTTCTCCTTTGTGTTTTTGCTTAAGTTCTCTCAAATGGCTGGTGGGAAGCGCGTCCGTTAGACCTCTGGAAGTTCCTCGAGGGCAAGGGTTGACCCTCGTTTCCGTGAAGCAGAAGATGAAGCCGCATATCATCGTTATAAAGAATGTGGAATTATTGTTTCCAGAATTATCAATCCAGTCCACATCTCTTACCCGGTAATGGATCTCTTCGCCCACACTTCCCTTTGCTTCATTCTGTCTCTTGTTTTCCCTTTCAATTCTGAGTTCCTTCTAGAATTTTTTGCAAACCTTCGCATCAACTCTACCTTCACAGCCCTGTCCTCCTATGTGAATCGACGCCCTGTCGAAATCACATACTAGGACTGTGTTGATCTTTTACAGCTATCCACCACCGGAGATAAGCTGCACATAATTGCCCCTGACCCTGATTTTGACTGGTCCACGGCAAATCACTTTCTTCGCCAGACCAATGTCCGTTACCATGTTGGAGAGACTAGCTCTTTAGTCAGAGATGCTAGGACAATCCAACATGTCCTTCGCACCTCCGTCATTCCAAAAGCCGGCGACCGTGTCCACATTACCCCTCTACTTTCCCTCACTACCTTCAACATCATGGCTCATAGGGAATTCAACACTGCGGACCTATTTTTTCGTTACATTGATCACCTAACAACAATTCGCGATCCAGGCCACAGAAGAAAGCCAAATCTAGCCTTAGGACACATCATAGCCTATGTTCTTGAAACTAAATACCAACTTCAATATCCTATTCCACCAAACCTCCCAACTCCCTTCTAATCAAACAATTCCTTCAGCACCCTTCACAGTACTCGTCTCCACCCTGAGGAACCTCAGGGGGCTCGAGAGGAGGAGGCTCCCGCTCCAGCTCCCTTTCCTGACCCTGTCCCTCTCCACCAACACTCACCGGTTGATCAGTTGATTGAGAGATTTGATCGTTGGGAGACCAGGTTTGATGCATATGTTGCTGCCCAGGAGCAGCAACACTCTGAGGACATTGCCCGCTACGAGCATCACCGTGCTGAGGATTTAACTCGATTTGACAGTTTTCTTACTCACCAGCAGCAGCAGCATGACCATGACATCGCCTGGTTCAATGCTCAGTTTACCACCCTTGCCAGTTACTTTCAGCAGCCACCTCCACCTCCTCCATCTGATGATCAGGATCCCTCGTTCTTTTAGTTTGTGCTTTGAGTTATTGTTTCTTGTCTTTTTGTAGTTAGTCTTTCGTGATTTTTTTTCTGCTGTTTCTGGACTCTTTTTTTTGTGATGACAAAAAGGGGGAGTAGGATAGGGTGTGGTAGGAAAAAGTTGATGTTGTAATTTTTTTTTAAATGAATCTATTTTTGTCCTACTTGTGTTTTGCCATCATCAAAAAGGGGGAGATTGTTGCAAATCTATTTTTCATGTCTTATATTTTGATGATTGACAAACACTGCTTTTCTTGGACAGCTTGTTGCTTCTAACTTTTCAGGAATCAGAAGATCGGACAATCAAAAAGGAGCCAAGTTCAGGAATGCGTAGGTTTAGGGTTGAGTCAGTCTGTACTTTTGTTTTTTACTCTTTGAGTCCACTTGTAATAGTCAAAGAGACTGATGCTTTGTAACCCTTCACGCACACACTTGAGAAACTTAGAACTTCTGTTTTTACTCATATCGGCCAGGACGATTTCTTTGATCGGCCTGAACGATCAGCTTAAAACAGAAAGTCTAATTAAGGATTCTTAATTAAGGCAGCCGACGTTAACAGATTGTCCTGGACGATACGTGTATCGGCTAGGACGATAAGCTCAAAACAGAAAGAAGTAGCCGCCATAGACAAGTATGGTATACTGTATCTTTAAATTATCGGCCAGGACGATCCTCGGATCGGCCTGGAAAATATTCACAAATTATGCCATAATTGTTCAGGAAATCAAGGGAGTAATTAAGGATGATTGATACGATCAGATCGTCCTGGATGATCGCAGGATCGGCCAGGCCGATCTAGTCAAAAACCTTAAGTTACTTCAGGACGATCAATATCGGCCAGCCCATATTCAGAGCTATTGTCAGGACAATTTTCCTCTGATTTGAACTGATCGGCCAGGACGATCGTGAGATCGTCCGGGACGATCAAGCTAATTTTCAATCGTCCAGTTTTTTATTCAGGGCTATGCTCTGGTCGATCTTCATTGATTTGTACTGATCAGCCAGGCCGATATCCATATCGGCCTGGACGATATTGTCGGCAACTTGCAATTAATGAGCTCTTTTGAAGCTCTTCTATTTAAGAGCTATTGTTCAACGTTTTTTAAAAACCTTTGGCTGCTGCCTTGACCTGAGAAGACCTTGAGGAGAGATAGAGAGAGAGAGGAGAGAGAGAGGATCTTGTGAGGGGGAGCTTATGAGGGGTTTCACAAGGGTTGCTTCAAGGATCTCTCTGCGTCGTCTTCGTCTAGAGTTTCTCGTCCATGGAAGGGTCGGTAGAGGTAAGGAGTTTTGCTTTTGGTTCTGGTTCTCTGCCAGCTTCAGGAGGAAGCAAAAGGAGATAGGTTCTCTGCCTTGCCGGGGTGGCAAAAAGGAGGTTCTTGTGAGGGTTTCTCCACCTAGCCGTGGGGGGCTAAAGGAGAGTCACTTTTTGTGTAGTGCAATACTTGGAGGGTGCCTCCAAGGAGTGGACGTAGGTCGAGTCGACCGAACCACTATAAATTTATGTGTTCTTTTTCTTGCTTCCGCACTTTTAAATTCCGCATTATTTTGTGGTGTGATTTGGTTTATGTGATTTTATTTTTTTGTTTAAAAAGAAGTTTTTAAAATACCAATTCACCCCCCCCCCCCCTCTTGGTTAGTTTGGGACTAAGTTCATAGGGCTTAACATCCCCATCGAACTTTCACCCCAATTTTCAAAGGGCCATGAAGCTATCATGGGATATAACACATTAGGTGGCTGATGTAAAACCAGAACATGTATCTGGCATCGATGATAATATTTTATAATTTTCTTATAGTCAATAATCATCCTAGGATAGTAGTAAATAAGTATTTTGATTTTTATTTTCATCTTTGGACCCGATTGATGAACACCGCATTGTCCAATATGGACTTTATTGATGATCTTTAGGGCCTCTTATTCATCTAGATGATAGAGCCACATATGATCGAATGTTTTACAGTATAACATATTGTTGACTAGTGCATATGATGAGGCACATTTCTTTATTTGATTGGCAAGTGATCTATCAATGGAGTGCTCCTTCTTGAAGGTATTCAATTAATGGTTGTCTTCAATCTCCTTATTCAATGAAAACTGAAGAGGCATAAAGGACCTCAGAAGTTTATTTATTGATGTGCTCTAAATCTAAAGGAGACATGACTTGACAACCCTACATTTCTCCAAGACCTAACTAAATTTTCCATCATTTTTAGCCAGGACAGAGAATGATTGACATCTTCCAGAAAGATTAGGAATGAATTTTCTTATATATGCTAGCCTACCTTGAAGAGATCTTAGTTGAGTAAGACTCTTTGGAGGGAACATATTTAAGATAGCTTCAATTTTGACAGGATCAATTTCAATAACTACAAAACCTAAAAGTTTCCCTAATGTGATGCCAAAAGCACACATTAAGGGATTCATCTTGAGGTCATAGTGGTGCAACCGCTCGAAGATGATTCTTCAATCATAAAGATGAGCCTCTTTCACTTTGATCTTAAAAACTAAATCGTTGATGTAACATTCTACTTGATCGTGGATTAAGTCATTAAAGATGTGAGTCATGAACCGCTGGTAGGTTGCACTAGCATTTTAAAGATTAAAGGGCATCACTTTATAATAAAATATCCTCATAAGACTTCTTAATGCAGTATTTCTCTCATTATTGTGGTAATCTTGATTTGGTTATATCCAGACGAGCTATCTATCAAGGAGAAAACAACATATGAGGAGGTAATGTCCACCATAAATTCTGGATTTGGAAAAGAAAATTCATCCTTAGGACATGATTTATTTAGGTCTCTATTATCTACCCAAGAGGGATATTTTTCCCCTTAAATAAATCCAATATAAGCCAACTTCTCAACATAAAAAATGACTTTTTGTTCAATCTCCAAATGTATGCATCTAGGAGCTTACTTGATAGGAATGGCATCTTGCAAGATTTGAAGTTTATGGACTACTACTTCTATTACGTATCTGTTTTTAGAAATAGAATTTTGATGATTACAAACACTTCTGTTATACTACGATTGCCTTGCCTACTAACATTTCAGGTCTACAGAATCAAAACTGTAATTTGAACCAGCTCAAGATTGGGTAGACTAGGTCTGAGTCAGTTTGTAAACCTTTTCCATTCTTGAGTCTATTTGTATTAAATATGATTCCTGATGATAAGTAGTCTTGTACACACACACTTGGGAGAATTTAGTCTATTAAATTTAGAGTTCTCTTTTTTGAGGACATCATCGAGAACAATCCAAATATCATCTTGGCCAATAAGTTAAAAATAAAAACCCTAATTAGGGCATCCTTGTTAAGGTAGACGTTATTAAGCACATTATCCCGGATGATATGCTCGAATTAGAAAGAATCACCCGCCAGATCTATTAGGTATTACTTATTTTTGGACATCATCTAAGAAATCATCTTGGATGATGCACACAATTATGCCTAAATTAATTTGATAATTTAGGAAAGCAATTAAGGTTTGATTGATACAATTACATCATCCTGGATGATTGTAGGATCGTCTGGGATGATCAATTCAGAATACCTTAGTTGTTCCTGGACAATCAACATCAGATAGCTTTTATTCAGAGCGATGCTATGGATGATTTTCATTGATTTGAACAAACCATCTAGGACGATCGTGAGATCAGCCTTGAGCATCAAGCTATTTTTTCACCATCTAGACAAGCACTCAGGGCGATTGTCTGGTCGATATTCAATGATTTGAACAAATCGTACAGGATGATATTTAATCATCCTGGAAGATATGAAAAAAATCCTTCTGATCATTCTAAATTATCCTGGCTGATTAAATTTCATTTGCACTAATTCTATAGGATGATATTAATATCATCCTGGACGATAAAGTTAGCAAGTTGCAATTAATGAGCTATTCCAAAGATCTTCTATATAACCTCTCTTATATCACTCAAGAGGGTATCTTTTGCTGCTATCTTGACCTGAGAGAGCCTAGAGGAGAGGAAGAGAGAGGGAGAGAGAGAAGAACTTATGAGGGGGAGTCTGTGAGAGGGTTCATAAAGGTTTCTCCAAGCATGTTTCCAAGTAATCTTCTCTGGTCATCATCCCTTATCCTTAGGGGTTCAAGGGAGGTCTATTTAAATAATTAGTCCATGTTCTTTGCATGCTTCAGGAGGAAGCAAAAGGAGTTAGCTTCTCTGCCTCACCGGTGTCGGTGGAAAGGAAATTTTGTAAGAGCTTCTATGCCTTGCTGTGGGAGCAAAGGGACAGTGACTGAGTTTAGTGCAATACCCGGAGGGTGCCTCCGGGGAGTGGATGTAGGTAGAGCTGATCAAGCTGAAAGTTCATTAAGGACGTTGGGCCCTTATGAACTAGTCCAAAGCTAACCAAGAGGGGGGGGGGGGGTGAATTGGTATTTAAAAATATTTTAACCAAAGCACAACAAAGCTCAAACCAAAATCATCATAGAAAATAAGTGTTGAAAAATTAAATGCGGAAGAAGTAAAAAGAACACAAGGATTTATAGTGGTTCGGTCAACTCGACCTACATCCACTCCCCGGAGACACCCTCCGAGTATTGCACTACCAAAGTGACTCACCTTTTGCTCCCATAGCAAGGTGGAGAAGCCCTTGCAAAAACCTCCTTTTTGCCACCCCCGATAAGGCAGAGAACTCAACTCCTTTTGCTTCTTGCTAAAGTAGGCAGAGAACCTTGATCGGTCGCTGAAGCTTACCTCTCCTAATCCTTCCAAGGACAAGAGACTCTAGTGGAAGAAGAAGTGGAACAAGTCTTGGAGCAACCCTTGTGAATCTCCCTCACAAGCTCCCCATCACAAGATCCTCTCTCTCTCCCTGTCTCTCTCTCTCTCTCTCTCTCTCTCTCTCTCTCTCTCTCTCTCTCTCTCTCTCTCTCTCTCTCTCTCTCTCTCTCTCTCTCTCTCTCTCTCTCCCTCCCTCCCTCCTCTAGGCTTTCTCAGGTCAAGACAGCAGCAAAAAATTATTCAAAACGTTGAACAATAGCTCTTAAATAGAAGAGCTTCAATATAGCTCATTAATTGTAAGTTGCCGATGTTATCATCCCGGATGATAGGTATATCGTCCTGTACGATTAGTGTAATTTAAGGCCAATCAGCCAGTATGATCTGGGATGAATAGAAGAAAGGTGTTCCTATCATCTCGGATGATAATAAATCGTCTTGTACGATTAGTTTAAATCACAAACTATCATTCAGACAATTGCTTTAAAAAGAGTTCTAGACGACTCCAAAATAGCTTTATCATCCAAGCTGATTTCACGATCATCCTAGATAATTAGTTCAAATCAAAGAGAAATTATCCAGAGCATTGCCCAGAATTTGAGCTGGCCGATCCTGGACGTCCAGACCATCGCCTGAAAATTAAGCTGTCTGATAACGATCGTCCAGGAGTAACTAAGGTTTTTTTTAACTGATCATCCCAGCTAATCTTGCAATCGTCCAGGAAGATGTGATTATATCAATCATCCTTAATTGCTTTCCTTAAATGGCAGATTAATTTAGGTATGATTGTATCATATCATCCAGGCCGATACAAGATTGTCCTGGCCGATTTCCATAAATAAAGAATGCTTAAATAGATCATGGTGGCTGATTCTTTCTATTTTGAGGCTGTCGTCCTAGACGATACAAGTATCATCTAGGACGATCGGCTAATGATGACTTCCTTAACAAGATTTCCTAATTAGGGTTTCTATTTTGAACCCAATCGTCTAAGACGATAATAATATCGTTTGGGATAATGTGAGTAAAAATAGAAATTCTATGTCAGACAAAAAAATCACTCAAGTGTGTGTGTATAGGGTTACTTAGCATCATAACACTTCACAGGTTACAACTGACTCAAGAAAGAGAAAAAGAAAATTACAGACTGAATCAGACCTAGTCTACCCAATCTTGAGCTGGTTCCGATTACCGTCTGATCTTGTGGCCCTAAAATGTTAGTAAAAAAGGCAGTCATAGAGAAACAAGAGTGTTTACTAACGTCAAAATCATAATCCATGAAAAGCAAGTTTGTAATAATCTCCCCTTTTTGATGATGGCAAACACTTTGATGATCAATACTAGAACATGGAAAGCTTTCAAATTTTAGAAAAGTACAAGTACAACCATACTTCTCCCCCTTTTTTCTTCTCAAAAAGGAGGAAAAAAACAAAATAAGGCAACTAGAACTAAAAGAAAAACACAATACAGAAAAAACAAACTATAAAAAATAGACACTAAAACTAGAAAAATGAGGGACCCTGATCATCAGACGAAGGTGGTGGTGGTGGCTGCTGGAAGTAACTGGTCAGGGCAACGAACTGTGAGCCAAACCAAGCCATGCCATAGTCATGCTGCTGTTGCTAGTGTACAACACAGGCATCAAAACGGGCCATGTCCTCATCATGCTGCTGCTAGAGGTGAGCTACAAAAGTGTCAAACCGGGTCTCCAACTGATCAAATCTCTCCACCAATTGATCCAGCTGTGAGTGCTGGCGGAGAGGAATAGATTCAGGAATAGGAGTAGGAGCCTCCTCCTCCTCGACCCCCTGAGCTTCCCCATCCCCTGGGTGGAGACGAGTTTTATGAAGTACATTGAAAGAATTGTTCGAGTAGCAGGGAGGCTGAAGGTTGTGATGAGCAAGATATTGAAGTTGATATTTGGTTTCTAGAATATAAGTTATGATGTGTCCTAAAGCAAGGTTGAGTTTCCTCTTATACCTGGATCGCAGATTATTTTCAAATGATCAATGTATCGAAAGAACAAAATAGTAGCATAAAACTCTCTATGGGCCATGATGTAAAAGGTAGTAAGTGAAAGAATTGGAGTGATGTGGACTCGGTCCATGGCTTTTGGAATAATGGAAGTGCAAAGGACATGTTGGATTGTCCTAGTATCTTTGAGTAAAGAGCTAGTCTCTCCAATATGAAAGGGGCAGTTTGTGTGGCGAAGAAAGTGATTTGCAGAGGACAAGTTAAAATCAGGATCAGAGATAATGATATGCAACTTAACCCCAGTGGTGGATAGCTGTAACAGTTCAGCACAATCCTGGTATGTGATCTCCACAGGGCGTCGATTCATATAGGTGGTGAGGGCAGTGTAGGAAGAGTTTATGCGGAGGTTTGCGAAAATATTAAAAAGAAGTTCAAAAGAGAAGGGGACAGGGAGAGTAAGAATAAAGCACATAGAAGTGTGAGTGAAGAGGTCTAATACTAGATATGAGAGGTGGACAGGATTGATTATTCTAGAGAGAGTGATCCCTCATTCTTTGTACTGATGGTAGGCAGCTTGATCTTCTACTTCCCTGAATCGAGGGTCCAGTGTGGCCCTTGAGGAGCTTCCAGAGGTTTGTCGAACATGCTTTTTGCTAGCCATTAGCAAGGAATAACAAGAAAACAGAGAGTAGAAAGTAAAGGGAAATGAGGTGTGAAGAAAAATGGCTAAAATATGGCTGAATTTAAAGAAACGACCGTATCGTCCAGGACAATCGTAGAATCATCCAGGATGATCAGGTTCAATAATTATGTATAGGATGATTGGTGAAAAAGGTGGTCCTAACATCCAGGCTAATCAGATATTAGCAGGGATAATTAGACACAAACGATTGTCCCGAGGAGTCAGGCCGGACGACTGTTGACAAAGCAGATCATCTAGGCCGATTAGGTGGATCGTCCAGGATGATGCTCAATAATGAATCATACCGGCCGAATTTAAAATGTTTTAAATCATGCACCACATGTATCATCCAGAACGAACTATGGATCATCCAGGACAAATAGTGGAACATCCAGTATGATTGTCCAAAAAATGGATCATCCCGGATGATTTTAAAGATTTTAAACATACTGACATGAGGATCGTCCATGTTTATCAGGTGTATCAGCTGTTACAAATCTATTTTCATGGCTTATATTTTGATGATTTATAAACACTATTTCTCTTGGACTGCTTGTTGCTTCTAACTTTTTCAAGAATCGAAGATCGGACGAATAGACGAAGCCAGTTCAGGATTACGTAGGTTCAGGGTTGAGTCAACCTGTACTTTTTTTTCACTTCTTGAGTCTACTTGTAATGGTCAAAGAGACTTATTCTAAGTAATCCTACACACACACACACTTGAGAGACTTAAAATTTCTATTTTTAATCATATCGGCCAGGACGATTTTTACATCGTCCTGGACGATCAGTCTTAAAATAGAAAGTATAAATAAGGATTCTTAATTAAGACATCCATCATTAATATATCGGCCTGGACAATACGTGTATCAGCCAGGACGATAAGCTCAAAATAGAAAGAAGTTGCCGCAATAGATAATTAAGGTATACTTTATTTTTAAATTATCGGCCAGGATGATCATTGATCGGCCTGGACGAAATTCTCAAATTATGCCTTAATTGATCAGAAAATCAATGGAGTAATTAAGAATGATTGATACGATCATATCTTCCTGGACGATAGCAGGATCGGCCAGGATGATCCATTCAAAAACCTTAAGTTACTTCAAGACGATAAATATCGGCCAGCTCGTATTCAGGGCGATGCTCTGGACGACTTTCCTCTGATTCGAACTGATCGGACGGGACGATCGTGAGATTGGCCTGGACGATCAAGCCAATTTTCAATCATCCAGTTTTGCATCCAGGGTGATGCTCTGGTCGATCTTTTGAGTTTTGTACTGATCGTCCAGTCCTATGTCCATATCGGCCTAGACGATAATGTTGGCAACTTGCAATTAATGAGCTCCTTTGAAGCTCTTCTATTTAAGAATACTCTTGTTCAACGTTTTAGGAGACCTTTGGCTGCTTCCTTGACCTGAGAAGGCCTTGAGGAGAGAAAGAGAGAGAGGGAGAGAGATAGGATCTTGTGAGGGGGAGCTTGTGAGGGGATTCTCAAGGGTTCCTTCAAGGATCGCTCTGCTTGTTCTTCGTCTAGAGTTTCTCATCCGTGGAAGGGTCGGTAGAGGTAAGGAGTTAGCTTTTGGTTGTGGTTCTCTACCGGCTTCAGGAGGAAGCAAAAAGAGGTAGGTTCTCTGCCTTGCAGGGGTGGCAAAAAGGAGGTGCTTTGTAAAGGCTTCTCCGCCTAGCTGTGGGGGCTAAAGGAGAGTCACGTTTGTAGTGCAATACTCGGAGGGCGCCTCAGGGGAGTGGACGTAGGTCGAGTTGACCGAACCACTATAAATTTATGTGTTCTTGTTTTCTTGCTTCTGCACTTTTATTTCCGTATTTATTTTTGTGGTGTGATTTTAGTTTTTGTGATTTTTATTCTTTGTGAAAAGAAATTTTTAAAAATACCAATTCACCCCCCTCTTGATTAGCTTGGGCCAGTTCTATAGGGCTTAACATCCCTAACGAACTTTCAAGTGGTATGAGAGCGAGATTAAAAAATTTTAGTTTGAAATTTTTTTGAATTTGATCCATGGCTAACCTTGGGAATCATAACACTACGGAAGGGTATTCTATTACCTGAGCTCCCCTGTTCGATAACATACCTTTTGATTTTTGGAAAACTTGCATGTCAACATTTTTATAATCTACTGATTATCGCATGTGGATGCTTATCAAAGAAGGTTATTCTCCACCTTCTCGTGAAATTAATGGTGTTAAAATTGAAGTTACATTTACTAAATGGACTTTCGATGAACGAGATTTAGCTCAATTGAATGCAAAATATTTAAACTTCTTTTTTTGTGCTTTAAAATCTGAAGATTACATGCGTGTATCCACTTGCAAAACTGGTAAAGAGATTTGGGATAAATTGTGCATCACCTATGAAGGTACTAATGAGGTTAAACAATCCCGTTTGAACATTCTCTTGCATGACTATGAACTTTTTTGTATGAAATCTCATGAATCGATTTCTGACATGTACACAAAGTTTACTCAGATAGTTACATCACTGCATGCACTAGGAAAAGAACTTTCAAACTATGAAAAAGTTAACAAGATTTTGAGATGTTTTCCTTCGTCGTATGATGCTAAAATCACTGCAATCACTGAATCTAAGGATTTGAACACTTATTCTATTGATAACTTACTTGGCTCACTCATTGCTTACGAGCAAGTGGTGAATCAAAGAAATCTTAATGCAGGTGAAAAGAAGAAGGAGAAAACAGTTGCATTAAAGGCGCACAAATCGGATTCTGAATCTTCTGGGTCTGAAAGCGATGAAGTTGCCTTCATTACAAGGCAATTCAAAAGCTTTCTAAGGAAGAAATAAAAACATCATCAAAATTGGAGAAAAGGTAAGGATCATAAATATGTTAAAGAATCTTCTGATATTGTTTGTTATAATTGCAGGAAACCAGGACATGTGAGAACTGATTGCCCGACACTTCAAGATAACACAAACAAACAAAAGATTGAGGAGAAACCTAAGTTCAAGAAGGACAAGAAGAGAATCCAAAAGGCTTTCTGGGCGGAATCTGGTATTGACTCCTCTTAGACTGAACCAGAGGAAGAGACTACAAACTTGTGTTTAATAGGAGAAGATCAAAGTGATGAGGAAGAAGTATGTAAACCAACCTATGATGAACTATTTGAGATTCGTGAGAAAATACATGCATCATATAAAAAACTCAAGAAAACTCATACTAGTTTAAAATTAGAACTTTTAAATTTACAAAAAGAGCATGAAGTTTTTCTCAAAGATCATGCAACTATTGATTCTAATCACATGGCTCTTCTTGATGAATTTGATGATTTAAACAAAAAGTATTTGGAATTAATTGATGAAAATAATGTATTAAAAGTTTCACACACCTCACTTAAATCTGATCTTAAGAAATCTAAAGAGATTGAGAAAAAGTTGAGGATTGATAATGATACATTAAAAAGAACTAACTTGAGGATTCAAAATGATTTTGATACATGTAAGAAAAATCAGATGACATCTACTTTTGATCCTAAGCCAGAACCTAGGAAGACGCATTATAACTCAAATCATTTAAGAAACCCTTTTCCTGGAGTTAGATGTTTTTCATGTGGCATGCTAGAACACATCTCACACACTTGCACCATTCACCGTAGTACACATTGGGTGTGGAGACCTAAGATGCATGATTCACAACTTACCATACCTGCATTGCATTATACTCTTCCTAAGAAAGGGCTCAAACCTGTTTGGGTTCCTAAATCTGACTGTTGTTAAGTTTTGCAGGAGTGCTCTCACCAAAGACCTTGTGGGAGCATGGGATCACTGGACATATGAAGGCTCGTAGCTCATACATGCTCAAACCTGCTGCTTCAATAATTCCTTGAAATGTGTTTTATTTCAGTGTGTTTTATCTCTTCTTTATTTGCATTTTTTTATGTGTTTTATTTTCACTTTGCTTTTTAATTGGCTTTCCATATGTTAAATTTTTTCAAGATTTTTAGATTTTGGAGTTTTGAGGATTGTGTTTAGCTTTTCTAAAATTGGTTAAAGGAAGAAACACCATTGATGGTTTCCCTCCTTCCGACCTTGTTTTAATGGTATGACTTTTTTCTCTAAACAAAAGCCTAACTCACTTTAGCCAATGGTTTTTGAAACTAAGATTCTTTTTATCTTGCTACAAAAAATCTATCTTATGCATAATATTCAAATTTCTTATATATCTCTCAAGTTATTTGAGATCTTGCCCTTGCACTTATCATATGATTCTTTAGTTTTGTTTTGTGTGTTATTCCTCCATATGTTAGAAAGAGAGCTCCTATTCTCTAATATTTGGAGGATGTACTCACAACTGAGCTTCTTTTAAGAGTTTGCAAAAGAGCTTTTAGCTTGCTAGAATTAAAAAGGAAAGAGGCCAATGATGCCAAATTGAAAAAGAAAAATTTATACACAAATGTGTATCAAAAATCAAGATGCTCAAAGAGCCAAATCAAAGATATAAGAGGCATAAAATAAGCCCACTAAAAATCAAGCTATCCTCTGTTTTTAAAACTTTTAAAACTTAGAAGAACTTATGGGTTATATGAGATTTTCAAAGACTTGATTTCAAGTTTCATGATTGAGAAAAATTACTTTGTTAATTTATTTATGATATTTTTTTTGTAAACAAGTTTTGATTGAATCTTCTTTTTTCCCCGATTAGGTTTATTCTGAGTTAAGCCCTTTTATTTTCAAAAGAACATTTGTACCATAAAAAAATGTATGATCTAGGGTTAACATAATCAGTTATTTTACCTTTGTCTTATTGGTATTGGCTAAACTCCTTGATCTTATGGAACTCTAAAGTTTAATTTTTTTATGACACCTCCATATAAAAAATTAGAAAAATTAAAATTCAAAAAATATTTTTTTCGTTGTGTTTTTGCTTTCTTTTACTGTGTTTTTGTCTATTTTTTCTTTTGTTTTCTTTTTTGAGGGCCTTGATCATCACCATCTTTTCCTTGGTTTCATTTTCTAGTCACATCGTCCTGGCCGATACTTTTATCATCCTAGACGATAGGACAAAATCTCTTTAAATTCTATGTGCTGGTCTTTTTTGTGCTTGTTGTAAGTCATCGTCCTAGCTGATACCATATCGTCCTGGATGATCTGATTGAACTCTGTTGCAATCATGATGATAGTCTGGCCGATAGAATATTTCTTCTGGCCGATGCATTTTATGTGCATCTTCCTGGCCGATACACTGGATCGTCTTGGATGATCCACGTGTCAGCACATTTGAATCTTTAAAATTTGCCCCGGACGATCCATTATTGGACAATCGTCCTGGCCGATCCACTGATCATCCTGGACGATACACGTGGCAAAGATTAAAAATGTTTTAACTTTGGCCGGTACGATCAATTATTGTGCATCGTCCTAAACGATACACCTAATCGGCCCGGACGATCTGTCCACCACCTCCATCAGATGATCAGGGTCCCTCATTTCTTTAGTCTGTGTTTTCTGTTGTTTGTTTCCTGTTTTATGTAGTTTTGCTTTTTAGTCTTTTTTTCTCTCTAGTGTGGTGTTGTCTTTTGTGTATTTGGACCCTCTTTTTGTGATGACAAAAGGGGGAGTAGGGTGTGGTAGGAAAAGTTATTGGTTTTGTAACTTTAAAAATCTAATGAACTTTTTTTGAAATTTTCGTACTTGTGTTTGCCATAATCAAAAAGGGGGAGGTTGTTACAAATCTATTTTCATGGCTTATGTTTTGATGATTGACAAACACTATTTCTCTTGGACTGCTTGTTGCTTCTAACATTTTCAGGAATCGAAGATTGGACGAACAGACGAAGCCAGTTCAGGATTGCGTAGGTTTAAAGTTGAGTCAGTATGTACTTTTATTTTTCACTTCTTGAGTCTACTTGTAATGGTCAAAGAGACTGATGCTAAGTAACCCTACACACACACACACTTGAGAGACTTAGAATTTCTATTTTTACTCATATCGGCCAGGATGATTTTTACATCGTCCTGGATTATCAGGCTTAAAATAGAAAGTCTAAATAAGAATTCTTAATTAAAACAGTCGTCATTAACATATCGGCCTGGATGATACATGTATCGGCCAGAACGATAAGATCAAAACAGAAAGAAGTTGCCGCCATAGACAATTAAGGTATACTGTATTTTTAAATTTTTGGCCAGGACGATCATTGATCGGCCTGGACGAAATTCTCAAATTATTCCTTAATTGATCAGGAAATCAAGGGAGTAATTAAGGATGATTGATACGATCATATCATCCTGGACGATCGTAGGATTGGCCAGGATGATCCATTCAAAAACCTTAAGTTACTTCAAGACGATAAATATCGGCCAGCTCGTATTCAGAGCGATGCTCTGGACGACTTTCCTCTGATTTGAACTGATGGGCCAGGATGATCATGAGATCGGCCTGAACGATCAATCCAATTTTCAATCATCCAGTTTTGCATCCAGGGCAATGCTCTGGCCGATCTTCTAAGTTTTGTTCTGATCGGCCAGGCCGATGTCCATATCAGCCTGGACGATAATGTCGGTAACTTGTAATTAATCAGCTCCTTTGAAGCTCTTCTATTTAAGAACTCTTGTTCAACATTTTAGGAGACCTTTGGCTACTGCCTTGACATGAGAAGGTATTGAGGAGAGAAAGAGAGAGAGGGAGAGAGAGAGGATCTTGTGAGGGGGAGCTTGTGAGGGGATTCACAAGGGTTGCTTCAAGGATCGCTCTGCTTGTTCTTTTTCTAGATTTTCTCGTCCGTGGAAGGGTCGTTAAAGGTAAGGAGTTAACTTTTGGTTGTGGTTCTCTTCCAGCTTCAGGAGGAAGCAAAAGGAGGTAGGTTCTCTACCTTGCCGGGGTGGCAAAAAGGAGGTGCTTTGTAAAGGCTTCTCCGCCTAGCTATGAGGGCTAAAGGAGAGTCACGTTTGTTGTGAAATACTCAGAGGGCGCCTCCGAGGAGTGGATGTAGGTCGAGTTGAACGAACCACTATAAATTTATGTGTTCTTATTTTCTTGCTTCTACACTTTTATTTCCATATTTATTTTTTTGGTGTGATTTTGGTTTATGTGATTTTTATTCTTTGTGAAAAGAAATTTTTAAAAATACCAATTCACCCCCCTCTTGGTTAGCTTGTGCCAGTTCTATAGGGCTTAACATCCCTAACAAACTTTCATCAGCTAGGATGATTTTCATAAATGCTTCGACCAGGATGAAAGGTTATCTTCCAAGATGATCAAGATGATTGTAGCAGATGACGATCATATTGTCCAGGATGATATGGGATCGTTCGGGAAGATGAAGTTCAGCAAAGTCAGAAAAGTCCAACAGATGGATTTTTATGTGAGATGATCATATCCTCCAGGATGATAGGAATATCGAGCAAGATGATGTGACAAAATTGGAAGTTTAAAGAAAAGATGGAGATGATCAGAGAAGTCCCAAAAATAATAAAATCAGCTAAGAACAATAATGCTAATACATGAAAATGGCAGAAAAAAATAAAGCAAATAAATATTTTTTTTAATTTTATTTTAATTAGCAAGGCATGCGTATGATAAGTGCTCCAAATAATTAAATTTTAAAGATTTATAAGATCAATGAGTTAAGAAAGTCAAAATATGAAAATGGTAGAATATTCGATCCTGTTAACACTAGCTCGAACTTCTTTCAGGGCAAAAATCGTCTTTTGAAAACAAAATACCTAACAGGATAAACTAATTGGAAAAAAGATCAATTCAAAACTTGCTCCAAAGAAAAATAACTTATAGAATAATATACCAAAGCAATTTGTCTCAATCATGGTATTTGAAATCAAGTCTTTGAAAATATCAAGTAACCCATGAATTCTTCTAAAATTTTAATAGTTTGAAAGAGGGGTAAGCATGTCTTATGTGGGCTCATTTTATGCCATTTGTCAATTTGAATGGTGCTCTTTATGCATCTTTTGATTTTTGATACACTTTTATGTATATATATCATTCAATTTGGCATCATTGTGCATCTTTTTGGTTTTGACATCATTGACCTTTTTATTTTATGTTCTTGCAAGCTAGATCCCTTTTTCAATAACTCTTAAAATATACTTAGTTGTGAGTAGATCTTTTAGACATTAGAGAAAAAAAACTCACTCTCTAATATAAGGAAGAATAGACTACAAAGCAGACTTTAGCAATTATATGATAAATGCAATGACAAGATTTCAATTAACTTGAAAAATATATAATAGGCTTTGAATATTATAAATATAAGATATATTACTGTAGTAAGGCCAAAAAGATTTTAATTTCAAGAACCAATTGTTAATATGAGATAGACTTTTGTTTAGAGAAGAAAATTATACCACTAAAATAGGTTAGAGGGAGGGAAACTATCAACGGTGTTTCTCCCTTGAACGGATTTAGAGATGTTAATCATTGGCTATAAATCCCCAAAATTTAAGAACTAGGAAAAATCATCATAAAGACAAAGAAACCCAAAGTAAAAACACATAAAAAAAAGGCTAGCACAAAAGACAAAAAACAAAAAAAAATGCAAATCAAGAATTTATTAAGTAGCAAGTTTAAGCAATTATGAGCTGCAAGCCTCCATTTTTCCAGTTATTATATGCTTCTCACGAGGCCTTTGGTGAAAGCAATCTTGCAAAAATTAACAACCGTCAGATTCAGGAACCCAAACATGTTTGGGTCCCTTCTTATGAAAAGTAGAGTGCAAAGTATGTGTGTTTCGCTGTGAATAATGCAATTTGGGTTTCCACACCCAATGTGTACTGCGGTGAACAGTGCAAGTGTGTAAGATGTGTTCTAGCATGCCACACGAAAAGCATCTAACACCAGGAAAAGGATTTCTTAAATGGTTTGGGTTATAATTCCTCTTCTTAGGTCTTGGCTTTAGATCAATAGTGGTGTCATCCAATTTCTCTTAAATATTTTCAATTTAATTTTAAACCTCTAAATAGTACTTCTTAAAGCATTATTATCAATCCTCAAATTGTGCTCCATCTTTTTAGATTTCTTGAAATCAGATTCAAGTGAGGTGTGTGAAGTTTTTAATGAATCATGCTCATCAGTCAATTCCAAATGCTTTTTATTTAACTGATCAAATTCATCAAGCAGTGCCATGTGATTTGAATCAGTTGTTGAATGATCTTTGATCAAAATTTCATGCTCTTTTTGTAAATTCAAGAGCTCCAATTTCAAAGTAGCATGAGTTTTCTTAAGTTTTTTGTATGATGCATGAATTTTTTTTACAAATTTCAAACAATTGATCATAGGTTGGTTTACATACATCTTTTTCATCACTTTGATCAAGATGATCTTCCCCCATTAAGTACAAGTTTATTGTCTCATCTTCAGGTTCAGTCTCAGATGAATCTGATGTAGATTTTGCCAAGAACGCCTTTTGAACTTGCTTCTTATAATTCCTGAACTTAGGTTTTTCCTCACTCTTTTCTTTGCTTGAGTGATTCTGAAGTATAGGACAATCAGCTTTCACATGACCTGGCTTCCTGCATTCAAAACAAATAACATCAAAAGATCCTTTAGAATATTTATTATCCTTACCTTTTGTCCAATTTTGATGGTGCTTGTGACTCTTCTTTAGAAAGCTTTTGAATTTCCTTGTGATTAAGGCAATGTCATCACTTTTAGACCCGGAAGAATCATATTCCATTTTGTTGGCCTTCAATGCCATAGTTTTCTCCCTCTTTTTCTCACCTGCATCAAGATTTCTTTGATTCACCTCTTTCTCGAAAGCAATGAGTGAGCCAAGTATGTTATCAATCTAATAGCTATTTAAATCTTTAGATTTAGTAATGGTGGTGATTTTAGCATGAAAAAAGGAAGGCAAGAATCTCAAAATTTTATTCTCTTTTTCATAATTTGAAAGTTCTCTTCCTAAGGCATGCAAAAAAGTTATAATCCGAGTAAACCTTGTATACATATCAGAAATTGATTCAAAAGGTTTTATACATAAAAGTTTATAATCATGCAAGAGAATATTCAAATGAGATTGCATAACTTCATTGGTTCCTTCATAAGTAGTACACAACCTATCCCAAATCTCTTTACCAGTAGTGCAAGTAGAAATACGCATGTAATCTTCAGACTTTAAAGCACAGAAAAAATAGTTTAAACACTTCGCATTAAGTTGAGCTAAATTTCTTTCATCAAAAGTCCATTCAGTAAAAGGCACTTTAGTTTTAATTCCATTAATTTCATGAGAAGGTGGAGAATATCCTTCTTTAATAAGCATCCATATGCGATAATCAGTTGATTGTAAAAAAGTTGACATGCGAGTTTTCCAAAAATCAAAAGGTAGATTGTCAAACAAGGGTGGTCGAGTAATAGAATATTCTTCCGTTGTATTATGATTTCCAAAGTTTGCCATGGATCAAAGTTAAAAAAGTTTTCAAACTCAGTTTTTATGAATCCCGCTCTAATACCACTTGAAAGTTCATTAGGGATTTTAGGCCCTTATGAAGTAGCCTAAGGCTAACCAAGAGGGGTAGGTGAATTAGTATTTAAAAATCTTTTAACCAAAGCTCAACAAAGCTCAAACCAAAATCACCATGAAAAATAAGTGCGGAAAAATTAAATGCAGAAGTAGTAAAAAGAACACGAGATAATAGTGGTTCGTTCAACTTGACCTATGTAAACTCCCAGGAGGTGCCCTCAGAGTATTGCTCTACCAAAGTGACTCTCCTTTTGCTCCCTCAGCAAGGCTGAGAAGCCCTTACAAAAATCTCTTTTTTGCCACCCCCAGCAAGGCAGAGAACCCAACTCCATTTGCTTCCTCCTGAAGCAGGCAGAGAACCTTGATTGATCGCTGAAGCTTACCTCTCCTAATCCTTCCGAGGACAAGAGACACCAGTGGAAGAAGAAGTGGAACAATGATTGGAGTAACCCTTGTGTATCTCCCTTACAAGTTCCCCCTCACAAGATTCTCTCTCTCTCTCCCTCTCTCTCTCTCTCTCTCTCCTCTAAGCTTTCTCAGGTCAAGACAGCAGCAAAAATTGTTCAAAATGTTGAAAAATAGCTCATAAATAGAAGAGCTTTAAAATAGCTCATTAATTGGAAGTTGCCGATATTATCATCCAGGAAGATATGTATATCATCCTGTACGATCAAAGCAATTTAAGCCTAATCAGTCGAGACGATCTGGGATGAATAGAAGAAATGTGTTCCTATCATCCTGAATGATAATAAATCATCTTGTACGATTAGTTCAAATCACAGACTATCGGCCAGACAATCGCTCTGAAAAGAGTTCTAGATGACTCTAAAATAGCTTTATTGTCCAAGCTGATCTCACGATCATCCCGGACGATTAGTTCAAATCAGAGATAAATTATCCAGAGCATCGCCCGGAATTTGAGCTGGCCGATCATGATCGTCCAGACCATCGCCCAAAATTTGAGTTGTCCGATAATGATCGTCCAGGAGTAACTAAGGTTTTTTGAACTAATCGTCTCGACCGATCTTGCAATCGTGTAGGATGATGTGATCGTATCAATCATCCTTAATTTCTTACCTTAAATGCCAGATTAATTTAGGCATGATTGTATCATATCGTCCAGGCCAATACAAGATCGTCTTGGTCAATTTCCATAAATAAAGAATGCCTAAATAAATCATGGTGGCTGATTCTTTCTATTTTGAGGCTATCGTACTGACCGATATAAGTATCGTCTAGGATAATCGGCTAATTATAGTTGACTTAACAAAAAGTCCTAATTAGGATTTCTATTTTGACCCCGATCGTCCAAGACGATAATAATATCATTCAGGACGATGGGAGTAAAAAAAATTGTAAGTCAGACAAAAAAATCACTCAAGTGTGTGTGTGTGTGTAGGGAAACTTAGCATCAGAACACTTCAAAGGTTATAATTGACTCAAGAAAGGGAAAAAGAAAATTATAAACTAACTCAGACCTAGTCTACCAAATCTTGAGCTGGTTCCAATTGCCGTCTGATCTTGTGGCATTGAAATGTCAGTAGAAAAGGCAGTCGTAGAGAAATAAGTGTGTTTGCTAACATCAAAATTATAATCCATGAAAAGAATGTTTGCAACACGAACCACTGTAAATCTCTGCGTTCTTTTTCTAGTATTTTTTTATATTTAATTTCCACACTCTTTATTTTCTTTGAGGTAAATTATGATTTGTGTTTTGAGTTTTATACTTAAGATTCACCTAAGCAAGGAGAAGAGAGAGGACAAACCCAAGTTCAAAAATGACAAGAAGAAGTTCTAAAAGGCATTCTAGATGGATTCTGCATCAGACTCCTCAAAGACTGAAGCTAAAGAGGAGACAATAAACTTGTGCTTAATGGCAAATGATCATCTTGGTCAAAGTGACCAAGAAGAGGTATGCGAACTAACCTATGAGCAACTACTTGAAGTTTCTAAAACAAATTCATACATCATATAGGAAACTTAAGAAAACTCATGCTAGTTTAAAATTAGAATTTTTAAATTTATAAAAAGGGCATGAAATTCTTTTTATTGATCATTCTACAATCAATAGCAATCACATGTCTTTACTTAATGAGTTTGATGCATTAAACAAAAAGCATAATGAATTATCTGATGCATATGCTTCTTTAAAGTCATCCCACTCTAAGCTAGAAAAAGAGTTAGTAAATCTCGAAGCTTCTAAAAATAAATTATTGCAAGTATCACATAACTTTAAAAAGAAGCATCACCACATGAGTAGATCAGTACATCCTTTTCCTGGTGTTAGATATTTTTCATGTGGCATGTTAGGACATATTACACACACTTGCACCATTAAACATAGTATATATTGGGTGTGGAGACCCAAATTACATGATTCACAGCATAACACACATGCATTGCATACTACTTTTTATAAGAAGGGACCCAAACATGTTTGGGTTCCTAAATCTGACATTTGATGATTTTGCAAGATTGCTCTCACAAAAGGCCTCGTGAGAGCATATGGTACCTGGACAGCAGATGCTCACGACACATGACTGAAGATACTAATCAATTTGTTTTATCGGAGGCCAGGGTTGGAAGGAAGGTTACTCTTGGAGACAACACTACCAGGAAAGTGGTGGGCGCAGGTATAATTGGAAACTCCAATAACTTTTTGATTAAAAATGTTTTGCTTATAGATGGCCTGAAACACAACTTATTCAGCATCAGTCAGCTTTGCGATAAGGGCATCATCATAAAATTTTTAGCAAACACTTACATCACAAGCTTAAATAATAATACTAGTTTGCAGGGAAAGTGGATGAATAATATTTATATGCTTGATTTAAATAATATTGAATGTGCTGTTTTATTTTGCTTAAAAATTGCTTCTGATGATTCTTGCTTGTGGCACAAGAGATTATGTCATGCCAGTATGAAAACCGTTAGAAAAGTCACCCAGAAAGACCTAGTTAGAGGTTCCCCCAAGCTTAAGTTTTCAAAAGACCATTTTTGTGATGCCTGCCAATTAGGAAAGCAAGTCCATTCCACTTTTCACTTCATTAAGGACATTAGTACCTCTAGAGCATTATAAGTCATTCACATGGATTTTTATGGACCCATTAGAACTGCCATATTAGGAGGGAAAGTTTATAGTTTTGTGATTGTCAATGACTACTCAAGGTTTACTTAGATTATATTTCTGTCACTTAAAAATGAGTCTTTGATGAGTTTAGAGCCTTCTTCACTTGGATTCAGAAAGTGTTAGGTTCTGAGATCTTGACCATCCATAGTGACCATGGGGGGAGTTTAAAAATGAGAGATTTGGAGTCTTTTGGGAGGATAAGGGGATTAGCCACAACTTCTCAGCTGCTAGGACCCCTCAGCAGAACGTTGTAGCTGAAAGGAAGAATCGGACCTTAGTGGAAGCTGCTAGAGCCATGTATACTGAGTATTCATTTCCAAAATACTTTTGGTCTGAAGTGATAAACACAGCTTATTATGTGTTGAATAGGGTGAATGTTAGAGCCAAACTTGATAAGACACCCTATGAGATCCTTAAGGGTAGGACACCCAATATTTCCCACCTCCATATCTTTGGTTGCAAGGTTTTCATTCATAATAATGGGAAGTCTCACTTAGTAAGATTTGACCCAAATTCTAATGAAGTAGTTTTCTTAGGATATTCTAGTGTTGGGAAATCTTTTAGGATATTTAATAAAAGGACATTAGTGGTGGAGGAGACTACTCATGTAGTGTTTGATGAATCTGATCCTAGGAATTCTAGAGTTGAGGAGGAAGATGATGTTGAAGAGGATACCACTAGAGGTGAAAATTTGGAGAATAGGGTAGAGCCCAAAAACACTAAAGGAGTAGGTGAGATTACCCAAGGAGTAGAAAATGTAGATCTGGAGGAAAGTGTTGAACCTATACACACCTTGCCGAGAGATTGGTGATACTCTTTGAGTCACCCTAAAGAACTGATCTTAAAAGACCCTTCTGAAGGAGTTAGGACTAGACATGGACTTAGGAAGGAAGTGAACCACTTTGCTTTTATCTGAATGACTGAACCCACCAACATTAATCAAGCCCTTTCTGATGAGTTTTGAATATTAGCTATGTAAGAGGAGTTAAGCCAATTTATTTGGAGTGATTTTTGGGAGCTTGTAGAAACACAGAAGGGATAATGTGTAGTTGGAACCAAATGGGTCTTTAAGAATAAAATGAATAATTATGGTGTGGTGGTTAGGAATAAGATAAGATTGATGGCTAAGGGGTACAACCAAATATAATTGATAGATTTTGAGGAGACATTTGCCCCTATAGCTAGATTGGAAGCCATTAGAGTGCTATTAGCTTTTACGTGTTATAAGAGATTTAAACTTTTCCAAAAGGACGTTAAGAGTGCATTTTTAAATGGGGTAATAAAAGAGGATGTGATTGTAGAACAACCCATAGGTTTTGAGAGTTCTCAATTTCCAAATCATATTTTCAAATTAAAAAAGGCCTTATATGGATTGAAGCAGGCACCTAGATCTTGGTATGAGTAGCTTAGCACATTCTTACTAGAGAGGGAGTTTGTTAAGGGGAGCATAACACCACCTTTTTTCCAAGGAAAGTAGAAGATGATCTACTCATTGTTCATATCTATGTCGATGATATACTTTTTAGATCTTCTAATAAGAGACTATGTGACGATCTTTCTAAAATAGTGAGTAGGGAGTTTGAGATGAGTATGATGGGAGAGTTGTCTTACTTTTTAAGGTTTATCATAAGAAAATTGGATGATGAAACCTTTCTGAATCAATCTAAGTACATAAAAGATATCTTGAAGAAATATAAAATGGATAAAGCCAAGCCAATTAATACTCCCATGACCTTCAATGTTCAGTTGAATAAGGACCCAAATGGAAAGTCTATTGATTAAAAGAAGTATAGAGGGTTGATTGGATCTCTACTTTACCTGACTGTTAGATGACCTGATATAATGTTTATTGTTTATCTCTATGCTAGATTTTAAGCTGATTCTATGGAATCTCACCTGACTGCAGTTAAGAGAATTCATAGATACCTTTTAGGGACCCAAAACTTAGAAATTTGGTATCCTAGGCACAACACTTCTTTTGAAATCATTGTATATTCTGATTCTGATTTTAGAATGTAGGGTGGATAGAAAGAGCACTTCTGGGACTTGCCAATTCATAGGATAGTTTTTAGTCTCCTGGTCCAGTAGAATATATAACTCTATTGCACTTGTTACTACTAAAGCTGATTACATTGCCTTAGGGAGTTGCTTTGCCCAAGTCCTTTGGTTGAAGCAACAAATTCTATATTTAAGATTACCTGTAGGAACAATCTCAATCCTTTGTGATAATACTAGTGCCATTTGCATTTCTAAGAATTCTATTCAACATTTAAGGACAAAGCACATTGACATAAGACATCACTTTATTAGAGACCATGTGACCAAGGGAGACATTGAGCTACACCACATGGCAACTGAGAATCCACTGGCTAACATCTTAACTAAACCACTAGCTTTCGACACTTTTAACACTTTAAGGACCAGATTGGGTGTGATTGATATAAATGCATGAACTTGATTCCTACTAATTTTTGATTTGTTACCTGTTGTTTATTTTTCACTTATGTCTATCTTTATTATTGTTTTTGTTTTTTTTTTCTTTATTTTTCATATGCTTTAATTTTTCTTATAATCATTGTTGAAATTGATATTTTATGCCTTTTTTTTTTTAAATTTGTAGTCAATGTTTTACATCTCTTAATCAGTTAAAGAGGGAAACGTCGTTGATTGTTTTCTTTTCTCTAACTTCCTTTAGTGGTGTAATTTTCTTTTTCAAATAAAAGTCTATCTCAAATCAACAACTAGACTATGAAATTGAAATCTTTTTCAATCTTGCTATAATAATCTATCTTATATATGTAATGTTCAAAGTCTTTACTTTACCTTCAAATTTTTCAAAATCTTATCGTTGCATTTATCAAATGATTTTTTATTCTGTTTTGTGCTTCATTCTTCCATATATTATAGAGTTAGTTTCTCTTCACTAATATATGAAAGATATAATCACAACTGAGAGTATTTAAGAATTTTGGAAAAGGGACCTAGCTTGCAAAATTAAATAAATAAAAAAATGCTAATGATGCCAAAATCAAAGATGCGCAATATCGCCAAATTGAAAAAAAAAATAAACAAAGTAAATTAAAAATCAAAAGATGCCCAAAGAGCGCCAAATCAAATTGATAAGAGCCATAAAATGAGCCCATCAAATGCAAGCTACTTCCCTTTCAAAATTTTTAAATCTTAGAAGAATTCATGTGTCACTTGATATTTTTTAAAGGCTTGATTTCAGGATTCTTGATCGTAACTATTTACTTTGATATATTATTTTATTAAATATTTTTCTAAAACCAAGTTTTGAATGGATTTCTTTTTCTTATCCAATTGTTTTTTCTGATTTGAATCTTTATTTTCAAAAGTAGTTTTGCCCTGGGAGAAGTCCGAGTTAGGGATAACATGATCGGTTGTGTTACCAATCTTTTGGATTTTGATGATGTTAATTCATTGACTTACAAGTCTTTAAAATCAATCACATGGACACTATGTTATATTCATGCCTTGATTAAAAAAAAATCCTTTGTTTTGTTCATTTTTATGTCTTTGCGTATCTAATTTTATCATTTCACTTAATTTAATGTTTTTGGGCCTTGTATGATCATCTCCATCCATCCTCTGTCTTAACTTTTTTCTTACATCGTCCTGGATGATATGAATATCATCCTGGACGATCAGTTCAATTCACTTATACAAATCCATCTTCTGGCTATTCTGACCTTTCTGCTCTTTATCGTCCCGGACGATGCATTATCATCCTGGACGATGCATTATCATCCTTGACGATCTGATTGTCTTCTGCTTCAATCATCTTTGATCATCCTAGATGATCCTCTTTCATCCTATATGATGATTTTACTCTTTTCTCAATTATTGGTAATCATCCCATACAATCTACCTATTCATCCTAGACGATACACGTGGAAATATGTTTAATAAGCCTTAAATTTGGCCGGTACGATCCATTATTGGAGAATCGTCCTGGATGATAAACATGTTCATCCTGGATGATACATGTGGTAGTGCGTTTAAATGTTTTAAATTCAACCAGTGTGATCCATTATTATTCTTCATCCTGGATGATCCACCTAATCGTCCTAGATGATCTAATTTTTCAACAGTCATCCAGATTGTTGCCTCAGAACGATCGCCTGTGTCTAATTGTCCCGGATGATATCTGATCATCCCGGATGACATATCCACCTTTTTTGAACAATTGTCTAGTCGTAATTATTGCACCAGTTCATCCTGGATGATTCATCCGATTCTTTAAATTCAGAGCTCCTCCATCCGATTTTCTTCCACAATCTCCTTCTACTAGCCTTCTGCTTCCTCTTATCTTGTTATTAGTTATCAAGGCAGGAGGCAAGCGATCTCGCCACCTTTCTGGAAGTTCCTCAAGGGCAACTATGGACCCTTGATTTCTTGAGGTTAATGATCAAGCGGCCTACTAATGATACAAGATGACTGAAATCACTATTTCCAAGACCATCAACCCAAACATTATGTCATATCCGGTACTCGACCTATTTGCTTACATCTCCTTATGCTTTCTCCTTACTCTTTCTATACTGTTAAACTCCGAGCTGCTTTTTAAATTTTTTGCGAGTCTCCGTATAAATTCTATCTTTTCTTCTTTTGGATCTTATGTGAATCGACTCCCTGTCGAGATCACATACCAGGACTGCGCAAAATTTTTACAATTTTCCACCATAGGGGATAAACTTCACACCCTGTGTTCTGAACTTAATTATGACTGGGCTACGACCAATCACTTTCTTCAAAATTCAAAGGCTTACTTTCACATGGGTGAGACGAGCACTTTGCTTAAAGATGCTAAGACCGTCTAGTATGTCCTTCACACATCAATAATTCTAAAAGCTGGTGATCGCATCCATATTACTCCTCTTCTTCCGATCACCCCCTTTTATATTTTAGCCCATCGCAAATTACATGCTACGGTTTTGATTTTTCATTATATTGAACATCTAACCACTATTTGTGACCCAGGCCATAGGAGGAAGCCAAACCTAGCCCTAGGATATATTATTGCCTATGTCTTAGAATCCAAATATAACCTCCAATATCCCGCTCCTCCAAATTTCCAGCCTACTTTCTACTTTAATAACTCCTTCCATATTCTTCACAGTTCTCGTCTCAACCCAGGGCATGAGAAAGATGAGTGAGCTGAGGAGGAGGAGGCTCCCCCTCCTATTTCTATCCCTACTCTACTTTTCCAGCACTCTCAGCTATATGAGCTGGTCGAGCAATTCAACCAATGGGAGGCATGCTTTGAGACTTATATTGTTGCACAGGAGCAGCAACATGCTGGGGACATAGCCCATTTCAAGAAGCGACATGCTAAGGACTTAGCCCATTTTGACACCTACGTTACTCACTAGCAGCAACAACACGATCAGGATATGGCCTAGTTTTGAGCACAGTTCACCTCGCTGTCTAGCTACTTTCAGCAACCACCACCACCACCTCCTCCTTCAGATGATTAGGGGCCATCATTTTACAAAATTTTTTATGCTATTTTTTTGTTGTAGTTTGTTTATATTTTTTGTTGTTTAGTTTCTGCTTTATTTTTGTTCTACTTTCCTCCTCCTTTTTTGAGATGTCAAAAGCGGGAGTAGTCTGCTACATTGTTAGCTTTGTACTTTGATTCTCATATATAGTTGCTTTGTACCTTGAATCTTTTATATAGTTGATCTGTGTTTTTATTTGATTTATTTTTGTGTTTTCCATCATAAAAAAGTGGAAGATTATTACATATATGTTTTCATAAATAGAATTTTGATGATTACAAACACTTCTGTTTTACTATGACTGCCTTTCCTACTAATATTTCAGGTCCACAGGATCAAGACTGCAATTTAAAATAGCTCAAGATTGGGTAGACTAGGTCTGAGTCAGTTTGTAAATCTTTTCCTTTATTGAGTCTAATTTTTATTAAATGTGGTTCATGATACTAAGTAACCTTGCACACACACACTTAGTAGAATTCTTTCTATCTATTTAGAGTTCGCTATTTTGAGGACATCATCCAGGATGATCCAAATATCGACCTGGCCGATTAGTTAAAAATTGAAAACTTAATTAGTGCATCCTTGTTAAGCCAGCCTTCATTAATCACATCTTCCTGGACGATTTTTATATCGTCCAAGATGATGTGCTCAAATTAGAAAGAATCAGCCGCCAAATCTATTTTGGGATTATTTATTTTTGGACATCGTCTAAGATGATGCACACAATTATGCCTAAATTAATATGATAATTAAGGAAAACAATTAAGGCTTGATTGATACGATCACATCATCCTGGATGATCACAATATCATTCTGGATGATCAATTCAAAATACCTTAGTTGCTCTTGGACGATCAACATCGGATAGCTTTTATTCAGAGCGATGCTCTAGACTATTTTCATGGATTTGAACTAATAGTCCAGAATAGTCGTGACATTGGCCTGGACGATCAAGCTATTTTTTCACAGTCAAGAAAAGCATTCAAAGCGATTGTCTGGTCAATATTCTGTAATTTGAACTAATCGTACATGACAATGTTTAATCATCCTTTACGATATGAACCAAATCCTTCTGATCATTCCAAATTGTCTAGACTGATTGAGCTTAAATTTCACTAATCATACATGACAATATTAATACCATCCTAGATGTTAAAGTCGGCAAGTTGCAATTAATGAGCTATTTCGAAGCTCTTCTATATAAGCTCCCTTATATCACCCATGAGGGTATCTTTTGCTGCTGTCTTGACCTGAGAGAGCCTAGAGAAGAGGGAGAGAGAGGGAGAGAGAGAGAGAGAAGAACTTATAAAGAGGAGTTTATGAGAGGGTTCACAAAGTTTACTCTAATAAAGGTTCCAATTCAACTTCTCCGATCGTCGTCCCTTGTCCTTGTGGGTTCAATGGAAGTCTACTTCAGCAATTGATAAAGGTTCTCTGCCTGCTTCAGGAGGAAGCAAAAGGAGTCAGGTTCTTTGCCTCACCGGTGTCGGTGGAAAGGAGATTTTATAAGGGCTTCTCTACATTGTTGTGGGAGCAAAAGAAGAGTCACTTAGTTTAGTGCAATACCCGGAGGGCGCCTCCGGGGAGTGAACGTAGGTTGAGTTGACCGAACCACTATAAATCTCTATGTTCATTTTCTACTATTTTTCTGCATTTAATTTCCACTCTATTTATTTTCTTTGAGGTAAATTGTGATTTGTATTTTAGTTTTGAATGAAAGCAATTTTTAAAATACGAATTCACCCCCTCTCTTGGTTAGCCTTGGGCTAGTTCATAAGGGCTTAACATTCCTAATGAACTTTCTATGTTAGTAACCAAACTTGTCATTTTATTACATGTCCTAGAAAAGAAACCCTGAAACTAACAAAAAAGTTGAATAAAATCCATAGATTCAACCTCACTCAACAAAAAAACTTATGAAGGTGAGGCGCGGGTCATCCTTTATTCCAAGGTTAATTTCCTTAAGTTCATCAACCTTTGATTTAATTTCTTCTTTAAATTTATGGGTTGCATCCAAAACCTGAAGAATGTTAGAATCATCTAAAGTCTCCAAACAAAGTCTATCGAGTGAATCAACAACTTTAGTAGGGACATTTTTAGATTTAGGATGACAAGTTATCAATAAACAATATTCATCATCATCAAACAAACTTAAGGTATTAAAGCTGATACCACTTATGCAATTTTTATTAAATTTTGAATTTTAGAGATTCTCATGGTATAAGGCTTGACCCTTAGTCCATCAACTCGGAGTGAGACCTTTAGAGATATGAGTTTTAATAACAATAAGAAAGTAGATAAAAGGTAATTCCATTTATTCATTAAAATCTTCCTCCTCAAGGGTTACATCAACTTCATTCCTTATGGAGTAGGTGCGAAGGAAGAACTTGTAAATTTCCTTACTTCTCGAGATAAGTTAGGGGCATCTTAATTACTAATCCTGAGAACCTTTGGCATAAAGTGCACTTAAGGATAAGGATTCAACTACCTTATTAAACATTTCATATAGACTCAATTCAGGCTCATCACTGTTTTTTTTTTGAACTGGTACCCTTTTGGTCACTATCTAATTCTAAGGTGAGATCAAACTGTGGAGGCGGATTTATCTTTTGATATTCAAAAGCAATTCTTGAACCCCTGTTTTGTTAGTCTTCATCATAACATGATTCAAGTTTAACGTAGATTGGGGTTTCTCTTTTTTTACTTGAAGCACAGCCTCAACCACATGATCTTTGGGCCATCCTCCCACCACTTTGAGGTAAAATGTTAGGAGGCCTAAAGACTATGTGCTCAATGTCATCTTTAATATTGGAATTTTTCCTTTTTTGATTCTTGGCTATTTCTTTTTTCAAAATTTGGATTGCTTAGCTTTAGCTTTATGCTTTCTCCTCTTTGAAATTGTTTTCTACCTTTTAATAGGTAGTGGACCCTTTGGGTACGTAGTATGCCGCATCCTTGTAGATCCTAATTTTATGAATATTAAATAATTATAGATCAACTTTAATTTCATACTCAATGTCATCTCGTAGGTACTTGATGCAATGGTGAAGGGTAGAAGGAGCCATCATATACTCATTAAACTATAGCATTCCTAGGAGCACATTAAAGGACATTGCCGAATCGATTATATAAATTTTAACTTCAATTTTTAACTCCCCTATCTCCAAAATGAGAGTAATTAAACCTAAAGCCCTCATCCTTTTTATTAAACCTATGAAGCACTAACTTATAAGTTGAGAGCTTGTTAGTATCATCTCAAAGGTATACGAGGGTCTTTATGTTCATCACATTGACCGATGCATCTGGATCAATGAAAACTCTAAATATATTGAAATTACCAACATTTATAGTGATGTAAAGCAGATGATTGTGATTAATAGTTCCTAGTAATAAATCTTTGTTGGAGATAGTAACTCCTGAGATTTCTTTGAAGTAAAAAGCTTTTTATTCACAAGTCAAAGCTAACTAAGCTAAGTTAATATTTGGGTTGAGAAGTGTTTTAATTAGAGTCTCCCTCATCTATTTTGAAAGGATGAGAGCATCATAGATGATCAACTTAGTAGGCAACTTTCTAAGATGAGCTAAGACTTTGTAATTAACACTTGGAACATTGATATCAGGACCTATTGGATTTAAAGGATAGTTTGATTGTTGAGTGGGGACATGAATTGGATCATTGGAGGCAATTTGATTGCCTTTTTATTTGGGAGGAGCCTAGGGGTAAAACCATTCCACCATGTTATTATACATGCATAATCTCCTCAGAAGAATAAACTACAGAGGGTTTTACCCCCTCCATAGGCGATTGATTATAATTTTCTAAGTGGGAGTCTAAATCCAAGAAGTCTAGCATGATGGGACTCCCTTGAAAGTAAATTTTAGGGGTATCAACTTCTGATAAGACCTCAAATTCATTTTTCCCTTGAGGGGTCAAATTTGGATAGCTGAGTTTTGAAACTTATTGATTGATCTCAGGTGGTTTTTCAATAGAAGAGTTAGTTTGTATAACATTCTAAATATTAGTCATCAAAATTTAAGCTGAATCATTTTTCTTTTTATTTGATTTTTGACCCTTTACCTTTGATGGGACAAAGTAAAAGTCAGATAACACGTTGGGATAACAGTTTTGAGCCACCATCGACCACATGTACACAACTAACATCATAATATTTCCTCTCTACAAAATTAGTGCTCTTTTCATTTGTACACATCTTATTATAGTAGTTACTATAACTACTGGAGATGAATATATCCCAACTTCCTTTTGTAATGCCTCCGGGTCAACCTCCTAGATCAGGCCCTAGGCTCTCATCAGTAACTGTTGAGAAAGATGAAAAGATTTATTATTCAACTTTTAAAATGTCTGGGATAGTGCTATATCCCAACAATCTTCAATAGATAGAGAAGGATTAGAATTTTTACCTGAAATGGATTTGATAGACCGGTGATCTAGATCAAACATGTACTCCTTTGGAATTATGATGTTACCTTAACAAAAATTCTTCTCAAGCAAGTCCTCAAGGACTATGCATTATTCAATTGTTTAGCCCAACATGCAGTGGTAAGGGTAAAAGGTTGGATCTTCCTTTTTATTTGCCTCTTTTAGCTTTTTGGCCTTTCGTAATACAAAATCTTGCTTCTTTTTAAGGTTTCTAAAGATATTTCTCATCGACTCTATTTTAAATAGAGACATACAAGCCACTCTCTTTGAATGTAATGGGGTGAGACTCCATGGGGGTTTCAGAAGTTACTTGAAAGGTTGAGATTTTTGAGTTTGTTGGTCTATAGGATTACTTGATTGAGTAATGACTAGTTTCTTCCTTTTATCAGTAGCTAAAACCATTGAGTAATGACTATAGGATTACGGGTGTCTAGCTTTCTTTTCTTCAAAGAAATCCTTTAAGGATGGCATTCTACAAGCCTCTTCCTATATATTATTAGATTTGTTGAGAACTTATTCAAAGGTTTTGATTGTAAACACCTTTAGAAGAAAAGAAATAGGCCCATAGATATTCTTTAGAAGAAGATCCACTACATATTGCTTATGCAGTTGGGGTTTATATTTCATCAAGATGTTTCACCACCTCAAAATGTACTTAACCTAAGACTTGTCCAGTTAAAATTTTTTAATGATGAGATCATAATGGTTACTCACTCCTGAGCTCCTAAGAATTTCTTTAAGAATAGACCCTCAAGCTCGATGAATGTTTTTATTGAACCATTTGGCAATTCGGTGTACTAGTCAAAAGTAATATCATACATACTACTAACAAAATTGCAAAAGAGTAGATCATCCAACCCTCCTATATTGCAACAGCTCACTTTAAAGTGGGCCAAGTGATCTCTCAGGTTTTATAAACTGCTAAAAACTTTAAACAAAGGTGGCATAAAGCCCTTTGGATAAGGACCTAGATTATATTCCTTGGGGTATGACCTACGCTTTGGAATAGATATAGTTCTTTGAGAGTGGGTTATGGCCTTCTTTACCTCAATCTCAATCATCTAACAGATGTCCTTGTCTACTAAAGACACTGAAAAAAACCTCTTGAATCGTGGGGCATAAATCTGCTTTCATGATATGCTAACTCCTTGTGTGTTTTGCAGGCTGCAACTGCTCGGGTTTAGACTATTCTGCCTTAAACAACTGATTCTACATATGTTTAACTCTTAACATCTTTTTTCTCACTTCTCTTTTCTAAATATTTAATATATTCATTCTTTTCCCTCATCCTAATGGAATTGTTTGAGTCTGATTTGACTGTTGTTGATTCCTCCTCTTTATCGAATCAGTGTTTTGAAGGATCAACATAAAGTCTCAACCATGCAGATATTTCAAGCTGAATCCTTTTTCATCATCAAATCATCAATGTCTGGTTTTAAATCTTTGTCAGCTTTCTTTTTAAGAATGTCCTAAATTTCTTGAACTACCTCATCGACTGATCTATAATAAACTAACTCAATATCGATGGGTAAATACCCCTTATACTATAAAATTTCATCAAATTCTGCCTCATTTGACTAAGAAATAATGTTGCTGATCTTCAATTCTTCGGTATAAGGCTCTACTACAAACTGATCTAACATCTCTTCATCGAGGTTTAGAACTTTCCCTTCCCCTCTGATTGTCTTGGGGTTAGTAGTCACATGGGTGGAATCTTCAATAGGTAGAGGGACATCTTTCATAATTGGTGATAAAGGAGTTTGATGAGTCATAGCTCCAATATCAACTATGGTAATGTCGTTGGCTCCCTGAATAGGGAGCTGGGGGATATTAACTAGTAATATATCAAAATCATCTTGAATTTGTATTCCTATAGATCTGCTCAACTTAACTAGTACATACTGCTCCTCTAGATATATGGGCCTCTTGCCCTTAATATCAACAGGTTTTAATTCCTTGACAATCTCTTTTGACTTGTATATTATAAGGGCCAACTTAGAAAAATTTAAAGTAAGGATCAATGGTCTATCGTTGAAAGGGTGACCCTTGCCTGATCAAGTTAAAACTATCTCCTCCATCTTTGCATATGGGAGGCAAGGCACACAGTGATATCCGTCCACAAATATAGACATAACAGTCTGCTTAACAAATTTCTTATTTCTCTTCACTAGCTGAGGAGTAAGGTACATTGCTTTAAATTTATTTTCTTTCTATAATTCCTTTTCTAGTTTATGTGAAATCACCCCATTCATGTGTCTCACGTATTACTCCTTCTTCTGGCCTGCTTGGGCAGTGTAGGTATGGATGATATTTCTTAACATTCAAGTTTTTATAGTCTGCTTTTCCTTTATATTCCTCTTGACTTAATAGTCCATTGGCCAAGATGGAGTGTTAACTATCTTGGCGACTCTCTCCTCCTCTGCATCAACTATGAGGAGGTTAAAATGACACCCTTTTAGGACTGGAGAAGAGGCAAGGATTGTCAGTTACTCAACAGCCTCAGGTTCAACATCACTTAAGGCGTTCAGCTCAACCATCTTCCTTGACTTGGTGATCTTCTTCCTAACCCTCCTTAAATCTTTCTTTTTGCTTTCTTACTTCCAAAGAGTGTTTTAGTACTAGAAGATCCCTTTCCAAACATAGAACTAACTTCAGTATCAACATCAAAGTTTTGTTTCTTAACATCTATAGAGGGTACAAAAAGGTTTAAGGGTGATAGCTGCCACTATCTCAAGCATGGGGGAATGTCATCACCTTCCCCACTGCTTGCTTAAATATTAGACCATCCTTATTGCCATTAGTGGTGAGGTTAATTATGGTCCCACCATTTACTAACAACCTCAGAGACTTGAAGCCCAACCCAAACTAAATTTTACTGCCATGAATTAGCTCTTCAACATAAAGATTTGGATCAATTGAGAATAAAAGCTTTCCAGCCATTAATTCAAAAGATTATTTATCTGAGATTTGAAAAGAAGATATTGAATTTGAATTTTAAAAGAACTTTAAAGTTTATCATTTATATCAAATTATAAGGACTATAATCCAGTACACAATGATAAAATATAGAAGTTAACTTTGATTTGAAGAAAAAAAATGAAATTTCACTGTATATGTTTAACTACTAGAGGACGTTGTAGAAAATATATAACAACAGTTATCTAGATTTGATTTGATTGGATTTTAAAAAGTAGTTTGAATTTTTGAATGTTGAAATATTTTTCCTCAAGTTTTGAAACTCAATATATTGTATTTAAATTTAACATGATGGTTTACAAATTTAGTGAAAAATAAGGAGATTTTGACCTGATTCTCTTACCTCACTGATTTATTCAGGGGTAAGATGTTAGAGATTGGGTTGCATTGGATATGTTAAGCTATTAGTGGACATTATCGTAAAAATATAACAACGATGATCAATGGTGATTCAAAGGGGAATTTGGAATTTTTTTTGAAAGTTTGAGGATTTGACAGAACTTTCTCAAATTTTGAGACTTAATACAATGATTTTGATTTCAATGTAAAGGTCTAGAAAATTAAAGAGAAATTCTAAATTTTAGTTGACTCTTTCAATATATTGAGTAACTTGGAGTGAAATGTTAAAATTAGGATTTGATTAAAGGTTTTGAATTTGCATTGTATATGTTAAACTACAAGAAATTTTATTAGTAAATATATGACTATTAAAGTTAATTTTAAAGAATTTTGAATATTAAAAAATTGGAAGATTTTCCCTGAATTTTGAAACTCAACTTGTTGAATGAATATTAAATATGACGGTTTACAAATTTAAAGGGAAGATCAAGGGGTTTCATCTCAACTCTTTTACTTGGCTGATTGACTTAGGGGTAAAATGTTTTAGTCTGGATTTAAGAAGAATTGAAATTTGAAGTTGATTTTGGACAGGAATTGCATATGTTAAACTACAAGAGGGTATTGTAAGAGGACATACAATAATGACGATTGGAATTGAATGATTTTTGAAAGAGATTAAAAAATTTAAAAATCTGGTAGCATTTTTCCTTATTTTTGGAAACTATATATGTTGAATTTATATTACATGTAAAGGTTTACAAATTTTGGGAGGAATATTCTGAGATGTCAACACGACTCTTTCAACATGACAAACCTTTTTGGAGTGAAATATCAAAAACCGACTCTACTAGAAGGATAAAAGTTTTGATTCAAGTTTGAAGAGGATATAAATACTCTATCATGTATACCGAATTATAAGAATAATAATCCCATGTATAATGATAAGATATAGTGATTGATTAGGATTTAAGAAATGTAAAATTCTACTAGAGGATTGTAACTTTAATTTTGGGATTAAAGCAATTTCTATAAATTGTAAAACTTAGAATTCTTGATATTTATTTGAGCATGTAAGTTTACAACAACTATAAGAGGGCTTTGAAAAGTTTTGATTGACTATTTTTCTCTACCTATGAACTTGGAGGAAAAATGTGAAAGTTTGACATTAATAGAGGTTTATTGCTCATCTCTTTTTTAACATATCTTAATTGATGTTGGCCACACTCTCCCAAGGGAGAAAGGGGCTATTGGTGGAATTTTTGAAAAAGGGTTTTTTTGAAAGATTTAATCTTATTTGGAAAGTTTTATTTTTTAAATTTGGATTCTCAATATCGAACAACTCATTATAAATAATATATTACCCCTTAAGGAAAAGATATCGCTTGCTAATTGGTTCAGACGATAAAACTTAAAGTGGTCATCCCGATTATAGTAGTTGTATTTAAGTAAAATTTGCATATGATTCTGAGGGGTCAAAATGAGATTCTATCAATGCTCAACCACTATAATTTGGATGAGAGATCATTAATTTCATATTCCATGTCACAATAATGAATGATATATCCCTCCATGGAGAGAAAATATTATCTATTATCGATCGATGGAATATGATGATAAGGATTATTTTTTACTTTATTTTCCAAAAGAAGATTAATTTTGAATTTTGAAAATTGCTTTTGAAAAGGTGGATGTGGATTTTAAATCTCCTAGAAGTGCAAGCTCTCATAGTTAATTACATTATATAAAATCAAAATTTCCTAGGAATACTCTCAATTAAAATAATTGCAAAATTTTGTTAAAAGATTTTCTAAGAGTGATATCAAAGAAGCAAGATTTTGGAATTTAAACTTGGAATGGATAATATAGGAGCACTTATTTTCGAAGTTAAATGAAGAAGGGTAGGAGGCACTTTGGGATTTTGAAAAAATTCAGAAGTGCGCCGACCTAATTTAAGTGTTGTGCTTCAAATTTCAGATTGAAAGTAAATTTAATTTGAGATGAGCATTTTATTAGAAATTTGGGATTGTATTCCTGGAGGTTGGGGTGTTATGATTCAAAATCTGCCCCCGATCCTAGATCTAAATTATGTACCAAATAATGTTTGCCTCAATATAAAATCTAGACTTACCCCATCCTAGGAGCCAGCTGACCACCTAGTCGATTTTATATCAATGAGTTTGGTCGATTTTATAAAAGAGTGGTAAGGATGTTTTTTTATTAAGGTTTTGAAGAGATGGGGCCATCGTCTAGAAATTATCCTAAGTGGCCCTTTAAGTTATTCTAGGTGATAATGCTAAAGATAGAAATGCAATTTAGATTTAGACTCTTTTAAGTATGTTTCTAATATAATGCATGCTTATCGCCTCGACTAACACTTGAAATTTGAATGAAGTAGCTTTAAAAAGGCATACAAATAATTTTACCCTACAGATTGCACATATTCTCTTTGATAAATCTGCACCCTCATAGGGCAGGTGGTCTGCCAAAACTCGCATATGAGGAGGTGTCTAATAAAAGGAATAAAAGAGTGTAGCAAAAATGTTATGCGAACCCTTGGTGTTCCCAAGATTATTTCTTAGATTGTTAGAATTTCTATATTATCTTAAAAAAATTTATTTAAATTTGAGTAGAAGAAATTTTCACACCGTCACTAGTCTTGCATATCGAGGCTAAATAAAAAAAATAACACACAATCACCAAAGAAAAATAAGCAATCGTATACTCAATCCATCAAGTCAAACACATCAAATATAATTAAACTAATTAATAAATTTGCATAGGCAAACTTCCTTTCTTATTACAACCCAAAGATGATGAAATTAAAAGTGTTCGGGCACCACTAAATATAACCTGGATTCTAATCCTAGTACAGATGCAAGTGACTTTGAGTGAGATACTTTGTCTTCATTTACTCAGTCTTCTCTTTTTTGAACTCCTTCCCTTCAGACTCCTTGGATTATTATCACTGAATACCTGAATGGGAAAGAAAATTCTTCTCTTGAAGGGGAGGTTATTCTTCCCACTTTTTGGTATGAAAGTGATCTAAACTTGGGCTTCTAAATGGAAAAAGACTATCACTCTAAGGGTTATATTTTTCTCTTGGGGATCTAAATTTGGATATGTATATCCCAAACTCAAAATAGAACTTTTGCAACTCAATACTCAAATAAATTACATTCATATGAAAATGAAAATTCTAACCTTTCTTGTAAGGTTATACTAAGCATTTAAGAAATCAAATTAATTCTCAAGCAGTTATATATATGTATACAAAAAAAGTAAATACACTTGGCACGCTCTTTTTATTTGTGGGCTATGCAGTTGAAGAAACTGTAGTAGTTATATTTATTTATTTAGCTTCATTTAGTTCTATGGATGAGCGTGGTCACCTATAGAGAACTTAGTGAGTATTCAGATTGTTCCTAAATTAAGGGTTATCTAATCACTAATTACACCATCAATCAATAGAGTGTAGTAAAAGTAAATAAACTCGTAAAATAATTTCAATCACAATATGTAATAAGATCTCAGAAACCCGGCATATAATAGAAAAGTAAATACCAGCCAAGCCTAGATCTAAAGTCGATTGTCCTAACAAACCATCTAATGTGTCTGTAGAAGATCATGTGGCTGGGGTAGATCCTGAACTAAGTTGTTTATTCGAATTATCTCTTGTTTGAGTTTATTAAATGTTGAAGGAGAAATTTATGTTAGAGTTTAAGTATTAATATATTAAAGCTTAATTTGGATATATTTTAGTTGTTAGATGATTGCTATTTTTGTTTCTCATCAAGTCTGTGAAGTTTATTTCACCTTCCTTGGGGCTAAGTTCATAGCCTCAAAGGCCTGGGTTACATAATAGTAATTAAAGTTGATTATGTTGATTTAGTTGGTTAGAAATTAAGGGTAGATTAATCTTAATTAATTTAATTAATTATTTTTTTAAGAGTTAAATTAATTTATATTTTTTATCAATAGATTCATGGTGTTGTGCCACCAGGCTAGAGGAACCAAGTCTCCTTATGACACATAGCCCTATACCCAGGAGTACTCCATCCTAAAAATCCTTTTTAATATAGTTAAATTAAGAATTTTAATTTGATTATGTAAATAAATCTAATTTAATTTTTATTTCTGACACTCCATTAAATTTATTTGTGGTGTTGTGCCATCATGCCCGAAGAACTAAGTATCCTAGGACATGTAGCCCCATAGCTCAGAGTAGTCCACCTAATAAACTTCATCTATGAAGTGGTTATTGCATATTATAATGTTGGTTAAATGGTTTTATTAATTGAAATATAGAATTCTGTAATTTTAATGAATTATTGAGTATTTAGAAATATTGGAAATATTTAATAGCATTAATTAAGGGTCAAAAAGTTAACTTTTTAAACAAAAGTTAATTTTAAAAGTTTTTTATTTTTAATAAATATTAGGCATTACGATGAATAGTTGGATCATTAGTATGCTAAATTTGGCGTTTTCTAGAAAAAGTTATCAATTTTCAAAGTTTTGACTTAAATTTGACTTGAATTTGACCAGATTATTGACTTTTTGACTTTGAATAATTTTATAAGGTTTGAAATTTTCTTAAAACATTATAATTTAATTTGACTTAGATACCTTTAAGTTTAATCATTTTGGAATTTTCTAGAATTAGTTATGATTTTTTGAAGTTTAGGTATTTATTGAATTTTTAAAATTGTTTTAATTAATGGCATTCTTAATAATTTTAACCTAAATTAACTCCAAACTTATTGAAATCACCTTAAAAGACCGTAAATGATATTGGTAGGGATTATCAAGTGTTTAAATATGTTTAATGGTTACCAAGTCAACCAGGTTAACCCATAGTTTAGGTCTGAGCTCAATAAGTTTGAAATGATATTTTGGTTTTATTGGAAGTGGTGCTACGGTCTGGGGAGGTCAATTCAGTAAAATTTAGTGTTTGGACCCTTAAGGGATTATTTGGTCATCCCAAGGGTTATGTTTGGGTCCAACATGTTTGGTTTGATATTTAAAATTTGGAGGCCATTTGATTTAAAATGACCATTCAAACACCTCAGGGGTATTTTTGCCAAAAAGATCTATTTAGTCAACTAGGACTGACTAAGGTTTGGGTCTTGGCTCATTACACTCATAACAATGATTAGAATGCATTATAAGAGGTTTTGAAGCTTAGTTTAATCAACTAAGTTGAAGTTTGGAGAAAACTTCAAAAGTACCCTTTAGGGGAATTTTAGTCATTTTGACCCCTTGTCAATTGAGGGTTATAGTGGGTCCACCAAAATATAGTTTCATGATCAATATGACATAATCAAGGCTCTGAATATGATTAAAGGACTTTGGGAAAGCGTTTAGGTTAGGTCCGACTAAGGGATAGGTTTGGTGGCATAGACCATAAATATTTGAAGATTTTATATCCTTTTGATTTCAATTCAGATTATTAGCTTACAGGTCTTACATTTAACTCAAATTTGAAGGGTAGACCTTAGGGACTTGCCTAATCAATATGAAATTTATAGATTATGAATTGGAAGTCACTTGACTGGGTTTGAAAGATTTGAAAAATCACTTAAAAAGGCATTTAGGACTTGAGTTTCAGACTTTGGGTTTAGTTCTAGTTTTCTAGATTTGATCTAGATTTTAGGTTTGATTGTTTGATTTTGGATTATGAAAATAAATTATAATTATTTGAAATATTATTTATAAGTATATAGGGCTGTAGTTTAATAAGAAATTTGATTGATATGAAATTTAGAAAACTCTGGAATCTTTATTGGTTTGATGTTTAGATTTATCTAAAGTCTGGATTGGTCCTAGAATCTGGTGGAATTAAAATGTTTAGAATCTAGAAGTGTCCTAAGGCCTAGATAGATCCTAGGGGTAAGATCTAGAAAGATCCTAGGGTCTGGATTGGTCTCAAAGAATCCTAGTGTCTAAATAGAATGCATGGTATGGATTAGTCTTGAGGCTAGACTGATCTGGGTTTAGGTTGATCTAGAGTCTTGGAAACGTTTTAGTGACCTCATTCAAAAATTTGGTCAACAGAGACATCCTTAAATGACTCTCAATCCAATTTAAAGCCATGTCCATATATAGTTTGAGGGAAATATATAAAAAAGTTAAACACTTAATAGAAATTTTCCCTCAAATAATGCTTGACCATGCCTTGAATTTATTTTTTAAAGAAAGAGGGTGTCACACTGATTATATAGAACTCTATAATTCATTTATTGGAATTGGATTAAATTAATTATGAATTTCCAAAAAAATTAGGTCAAATCATGACAAAGGTTTTTGTAAATTCATATATAGACTAAGCTTGCATCAAATTTCCTTGGAAAAATTAGGAGAGTTCATCTATTGATTGTAGTATACCCCTGCATAAATTTAGGTCAAGACTATTTATTTGTTTTTATTAAAATATAAAATAAAAATTTACAAAATATTTAAATAAAGTAACGCAATATTAATCAAGTAAACCTAATGTTATCTTTAAAATTAAGTACTATTCATCCAAAATCCATAGAGTTTAAGATCTCCAAAAAAGGATTAAAAATATATTTCCCATGGTTTTGCTCAAGATTATGGTATTTCTTGAATTTATTTGAATAATTTTATGACACAATTAGCTGGTGAAGCTAACTGTGCATGCACTTTCTCCACAATAATGCGAGATTTGGCCTTATATATATATGGTAGTGGTTATTCATATTAGCTTGCTTAAGTGAGTTAACAAGTTGATTAGATCTACTTAATCCTGTGGTTAGACTTGGTTAAAAGGGATCATATGGTAGAGATTGGATCCCTTGATTGAGCTAAAATACTGGTATTACATTGGATTAAAAGTTATATTTCACTCCATATGGTAAAACAAAATGAAAATTTGATCCAATAAGATTAAAGCTATTAGATTTGAATAGAATAAATCAGATAGCTAGGAACTCATCTTGTTCTTTTGATCAACCAAATACCCTAGTCTCTTATTTTGCTTTATGTATTTGATATACTAGATCAAATGGCCTGAGAAACTCTGATTGAGGTATATAAAGGCAAAGAAAGAGTGGGGGTAGTTTTTTTTATTTATTAGCAAGCAATGCTTAAAGATATATTTAGAAACCTATATGATAAACTACAGTTGAGGTTTTACCTTAACATAGGTGGTCTCAAGGTATATTTGAACATTTATTCTTCTCATTGAGATCTCCTCTAAAATTTTGTAGAAGACCTTAAGCTTGGAGGATTATTTGAATTAGATCTGGAATAACTTGGATGGATAATATCTAGGTTCTTCATTGATCTTAGTATCGACGATGGCCAAAGAATAAGGAAATACTGAGAACTATGTATGAATCTTTAGAAAAGAAAAATGAAAAGCTCATAGATCTAGAGAGTGAATGGAATTAGAGTTATGGTTATGTTTTTATTTTACATACCTTGATTCAATTTGAATACTAAGATGAACTTGGATGGTTGGGATCACACATGTATGTTGTCTGGATGCTTGCTAATGGTCCCAAGACATTAGTAAGTAGAGAGAGTGGCTCATAGAAGTAAAAATGTTAGGGTTTCCATTTCCAATGGAGAGGACTAGTTGGGTTGTCTTTGGCTAGACCACTTGCAGGGTTTGGTCAGGTTGAGGTATTCTAAGGTTCTAGAGTGTAGTTGAGTAGATGGATGGGGTTTGATTCAACGAGGGAGGCCGGGTTAGTGAATGGATTTTGATGGCCAGTCAAGGCTATTGATATGGACTCTTAGGGATTTTTTATTATAGGTGAGGTGATTTGGGGAAGTTTGAAGCCATGGTGTATTCATTTGAATAGGATGTTAACCATTTAAAGGCTCTCTTGAAGTTTTAGTTTACTAGTTTAACCTGTCAACTTGTCACAAATGATGAGGTGATGTCTAGGTGTTGGAAAGATATATGTTGAGGTAGATTGGAAGGATATTAAAGAGTAATGCTAAATGTATAAGAAAATGGATGTTGATGTGGTATGGTTTAACCAAGTCAAATCAACCATGGTTTGACCTATGGTGGTCTGGGACATATCTAAATAATGCATTGAAGTAATGGATTTGATTTGAATGATCAACCAAATTTATCTAGGTTGACCAAATTTGACTAAATTGAGGCTCAGTTGACCAGGTCAATTAATGACTACGTCAAGGTGGTTGTTATGTCTACTTTAATAGGGTAATACCTAGGGAGGTTTAGTGAAAATAAGAGTTCATTTTGAGTTCAATTGGAGGTAAATGAGGTGTTCATGATCAATTAAGCTTGCTTGAGCTATCTTAATTAAATTATTTTGATTAACCACTGATTCATGGAGCTAATAATGGATGATTTTATGTATGGGACTCCTTTTGAAGTGGTTTGAGAATGATTGAAGTCAACAATGTCTATGCATTGAGCTAGACATTAAACTAAGTTAGTTGATTGAAGTGCAGGGCTATAATTACCTAATTGATTGTAGCTTGGTGTGTAGCATTATAGACCTTGTTTATTGAAGATTATAGCAGTATTATTGATAGATTATAGAGTTTAAAATTTGATTATAGATTTGACTGTTGTTAATTGATTGATGGAAGTATATATAAAAGCTTGGAAGATTGCAGGGTACTTGAAGTGTTACTTATAGAGATGATTTAATCTTGACAAGAAATTAAACTATTAAAGCAATGAATGATTCTAGATCATGTGATAAGATATATCATATGACTACAGTTTATATAACTATGAGCTGATTGATTGACCGCTTGTGTATGTTGATTGAATATTGACTCTAAATGGTTTATGATGAGTTAAGGTATTAATTAGATGATTGATAGCTAAAAGGTCACAGGCACCTTAATTGTTTTAAGAGTTGAATGTATAACTTTAAGAATTAGTGGATAGGGGATTTTTTTATTCTAGTGTGTCACCATAGGGATCATCTATTCCATTTATCAAAAAGAAGATTTGGATACTATCATGTAAAAGTGAGAAGAAATTTGTGATGAAGGCTACTCTTAAATATATATATGAATTTATGAGTTCTTAGTCATGCTTTTTAAGTTGACTAATGTATTGGAAATTCATTATTATGATGAACTTGCTATTTAGAGAATATCAAGATTAGTTTGTGATCACTTTTATAGATGATATTCTTGTATATTCTTCTTCTAAAGAAGATCATAAAATTATACCTTATGCTTTTAGGAAGTGGAAGCTACTTGAAAAAAATGAATGATCGTTAGGGATGTTAAGCCCTTATGAACTAGTCCCAAGGCTAACCAAGAGGGGTGGGGGGTGAATTCTTATTTAAAAAAAAACATTCAATTAAAACACAATATTAAAATAAAAACCAAGATTCACCATAGAAATCAAAGTGAAGAAAATAAATAATTAAGCAGTAATAAAGGACATAGAAATTTATAGTGGTTCGGTCAACACAACCTACATCCACTCCTTGGAGGTGCCCTCCGAGTATTGCACTAAACTCAGTGTCTCTCCCTTTGCCCCCACAGCAAGGCGGAGAAGCCTTCACAAACCTCCTTTCCACAAACCCAGGTGAGGCAGAGAGTCTAACTCCTTTAGCTTCCTCCAAAAGCAGGCAGAGAACCCAACTCCTTTTACTTCCGCCTGAAGCAGGCAGAGAACCTTGATCAGATGCAGAAGTTTACCTCTCTAGAACCCCCATGGAACTAAAGATGTCAATATGAGAAGATGACGATGGATCCTTACTTGGAGCAACCTTTGTGAACTTCCTCACAAACTCCCACTCACAAGATCCTCTCTCTCTTCCTTGCTCTCCCTCTTCTCTTGGCTCTCTCAGGTTAGAACAACAGTAAAAGATGAGCTGTTGGGTAGAATAAGAGCTCTTAAATAGAAGAGTTTTGGAATAGCTCTTATTTTATACAAATCGAATTTATCATCCAGGATGATGTGGATATCATCTTGGACGATCAGCATAAATTGCTCTCAATTAGCCAGGACGGTTTGGGACGATCAGAAGATTTTTGTTCATATCGTCCAGGCCGATATAATATTATCATGTATGATCAATACATATCCTTGAATATCATCTAAATAATCACACTGAAAGGATGTCTGAATGATGAAAAAATAGCTTGACCGTCCAGGCCAATCTCACGATTATCCTGGACGATTAGTTCAAATATGTGAAAATTGTCCACAACATCTACCTGAATAGAAGCTATCAAATATTTGATCGTCCAAGCATCATCCCGGATGATCCTGCGATCGTCTAGGATGATGTGATCATCATAGAATAAAACCTTAATTATATTTCTTAATTACAAAATTAATTTAGACATAATTATGCTGCATCATCTAGAACAATATCCTGGATGATGTCCAAAAATAAGGAATACTTAAATAGATTTGGTGGTTGATTCTTTCTTATTTGAGCCTATCATCTGTACCGATACGAATATCATCCAGAACAAAGTGCTTAATGATGGCTGCCTTAACCAGGATGTCCTAATTAGGGTTTTTATTTCTGAACATAACATCAAGGATGATTTATGGATTATCTCAGATGATGTTACCAAAAATAGTAAACTTTATTAAATAGTAATTAATTCTCCCAAAGTGTGTGTGTGCAAGGTTACCTAGCATCAAGAACCACATCATTTACAATAGACTCAAGAAAGGAAAATTACAAACTGACTCAGACCTAATCTACCTAATCTTGAGCTGGCTTGAGTTGCACTTGATCTTATGGACCTAAAAAATTAGTAGGCAAGGCAGTCGTAGAAACAAAAGTGTTTGCTATTATCAAAATTCTATTTCTTGAAATCAGAGTCACAACAATCTCCCCCTTTTGATGATGGAAAACACAAAAGTAATTAAAGTAGTTCAAGAACAATTTAAAATAAACAGTGAGAAGAAATAAATACAGTTTTAACTATCTAATAATAGAATCAAACTTATAAAGCAACCTGTATAACTAACTACTCCCCCTTTTGACATCACAAAAAGGTGGAGGAAAGTAAAACATAAACAAAGCAGAGACTAAAAATAGAGACAAACTATAATAAAAAAAAAACATAAAAGAAATAGACTAATAAAAAGATGACCCTGATCATTTGATGGCGGTGGAGGTGGTGGCGGTGGGTGAAAGTAACTGGAAAGGGTGGTGAACTGCTCTTCAAAGCAGGTCATATCCTGGTCATGCTGGTGCTGCAGGTGAATAATATCCTTAGTATGTTTTTGCTCCTTTGCAGCAATATATTCCTCGAAGCGAAGCTCCTAATAGTTGAATCGCCCCACCAGTTGATCCAGTTGAGAGTGCTGGCAGAACAGAGTAGGTGCAGGAGCTACCTCCTCTACAGCTCCTTTGGATTCCTCATCCCCTGGGTGGAGACGAGTACTGTAATTAGTATGGAAGGAATTACTCATGTAGAAAACAGGCTGATAGTCAGGTGGTGCATGATATTGGAGGTTATATTTTTATTCTAGAACATATGCAATGATATATCCTAAGGCAAGATTGGGCTTCCTCCTATATCCTAGATCTCGAATAGTAGTTAAATGCTCAATATAATGAAAGATCAAGTAAGTGGCATTAAATTCATGATGGGCCAAAATATAGAAGGTGGTGATTGAAAGAAGTTAAGTAATATGAACATGATCACCATCTTTTGAAAGGATAGAGGTGCGAAAGACATGTTGGATTATCCTAGCATCTTTAAGTAAGGTGCTAGTCTCGCTAATGTAAAAGTGAGCATTGGTGTTTCATAGAAATTAGTTGGCTAGAGCCTAGGTGTTGGTCAGAACACAAGGTGTGGAGTTTGTCCCCTATGGTGGAAAGGTGCGAAAGTTCTGCACAGTCTTGATATGTGATCTCAACGGGAAATCAATTCACATTGGATTTGAGGGAAGTAAAAGAAGAATTTTTGCGAAGACGGGCAAAGAATTCAAAGAGTAGCTCGGAGTTGAAAGGAATAGTAAAAGGTAAGGAGAAAACATAATGAGGTGTGAGTAAATAGATCAAGTATTAAATATGAGAGAATGTTTGGGTTGACATACCGAGAGACAATGATTTCGACCATCTTGTATCTTTGGTAAGAAGCTTGATCGTCAGCCTCAGTGAATTGAGGGTCCAAAGTCGCCCTCAAGGAACTCCCAGAAGGATGGCAAGATCGCTTTCCTCCGGCCATTATTAGAAAATAGAGCACAAGAGTAAGAGCACAAGGGGGTTTGAGAAGATTTGAGTAAGAAAAAATGGCTGAAAGGCTCGATTTATAAAGAATCGGCCTGATCGTCTAGGATGATCATAAAATTGTCCAGGCCAATCGGGTATAATAATTATGTCTAGGTTGATTGGTCAAAAAGGAAGTCCTATCATCTAGGATGATAAGACACATGCGATTTTCCTGAGGAGTCAAGATAGATGACCATTGAAAAAGAATATGGTCTTGGCCGATTAGGTGGATTGTCTAGGACGATCAACAATAAATGATCGTACTGGCTGAATTTAAAGTGTTAAAATGTATTGCCACGTGTATCACCTAGGACAAATATGTGGATCGTATGGGTCAATTTTTGATAAATTGAGCAAAAAGTGAATAACATCGTCCAGGATAAAAGAGAATCATCCAGGACGATTATAGATGATTGAAGCAGAAGACGATCAGATCATCCAGGATGATAAAGCATTATCCAAGACGATCAGAAGCAGAAAAAGTCATATCAAACATTTAGATGAGAATTCAATGTGAGTTGAGCCGATCATCCAGGATGATATAAATATCATCCGAGATGTTGTGACAAAAAGGTTTAAATTTAGATGATGGATAGAGATGATCATAGAAGGCCTAAAAACATAACAATAAAGGTAAAAGAGAAATTAAGATAGAAAGACAGAAAAAAGAAGATACAAATAAACAAAACAAAAAAAAAGTTATTTTATCATTTTTTTAATGTTTAATTTTTTTTAATTTAAAAATAAGGTATGAATATAATAAAACCTCCAAGTGATTGAATTTAAGGACTTAAAAGACCAATGAGTTAACATCGATGAAATAAAAAAATAGTAGAATATCCGATCCTTCTAATCCTATCTTAGACTTCTCTTAGGACAAAATCATCTTTTGAAAAAAATAGACCTAACCCTGAACCAACCAATTGGATAGAGATCTGTTCAAACCTTGGTTCTAAAAAAATTATCTTATAGAATAATATACCAGTGATTTGTCACAATCATAAAATTTGAAATCAAGCCATTGAAATTATCAAGTGACACATGAATTCTTTTAAGATTTAAAGGTTTTCAAAATGAGGGTAGCTTTTCTTTTTATGGGCTCATTTTATGCCTCTTGTCAATTTGATTGGCGCACGTTGCACATCTTTTGATTTTTTATACACTATTTGTATTTTTTTAATTTTTGGCAATCATTGCGCATCTTTTGTTTTGGCATCATTGGCCATTTTTTTTATTATTTTTCTAAGCTAGATCCCTTTTGAAAACTCTTAAATATTATTAGTTGTGAGTATATATTCTAATTATTAGAGAAGAAAAACCTCACTCTCTAATATAGGGAAGAATAAACTACAAAATAGAATCAAATTCATATGATAAATGCAACAATAAGTTTTCAAAGAACTTGAAATTAATATAAAGACTTTTGAACATTATATATATAAGATAGATTACTGAACTAAGATAGAAGAGATCATAATTACAAAGTCCAATTATTAATTTGAGATAGACCTTTATTTAGAAAAGAAAATTACATCACTAAAAGAGGTTAGAGGGAGGGAAAAAATCAATGGTGCTTCCCCCTTTAACTGATTTAGGGGTGTTTATACATTAACTATAAAATTCCAAAAACAAAAAATTGAGACAAAATATCATTTCAAAGAAAAAAAAACATTAGAGATGAAACAAATAAAAAATTATTAAACATAAAAAAAGAAAACAATAATAATCAATAAAATAGTAAACATGCAATCCAAAATTTACCAAGCTGCAAGTTTAAGCAATTATGAGCTGCAAGCCTCTGTTGTCCAAGTATTATATGCTCTCATAAGGCCTTTTGTGAGAACAAGCCTGCAAAATGATCAAACGTCAGTTTTAAGAACCCAAACAGGTTTGGGTCCCTTCTTATGAAAAGAAGAATGTAATGCATTTTTGTTATACTATAAAACATATAATTTTGGTGTCCATACCCAATGTGTACTATGGTGAATAGTGCAAGTGTGTGAAATGTGTCTTAGCATGCCACATGAAAAACATCTAACTCTAGGAAAATGATTTAATAATCTGTTTGGGTTATACTGCCTCTTCCTAGGTTTTGGCTTTACATCAAGTGTTTATGTATTCCAATTTCTCTCAAGTGTATTCAATTTAGCTTTAAATCTCAAGTTAGCACTCTCTAAAGCTGCATTATCAACTCTTAAATTGTGCTCCCTATGCTCAAATTTATCAATGCATCTTTTAAAATCAGATTCAAGTGAGGTGTTTGATGCTTTCAATGAATCATGATCAATAACCAACTCAGAGTACTTTTTATTCAATTCATCAAACTCACCAAGTAAGGACATGTGATTGCTATCTATTTGGAGGTGATCTTTAATTAAAACTTAATGCTCTTTTTGTAAATTCAAAAGCTCTAATTTCAAACTAGCATGCATTTTCCAAAGTATTATATATGATGCATCAATTTTCTCACATATTTCAAGTTGTTGATCATAGGTTGGTTTGCAAACCTCTTCTTAGTCTGACTGTTCAAGATGATTATCGGCAATCAAACACAAGGTTATGGTTCCCTCCTCTACTTTATTCTCATAGGTGTTAGATGCAGAATCCGACCAGAATGCCTTTTGGAATCGCTTACTATCCTTCCTGAAGATAGGTCTCTCCTTACCCTTTTATTTGCTTGAGCGATCCATAAGTGTAGGACAATCAGTGTTGGCATGTCTTGGTTTCCTGTATTCAAAACAGACAACATAAGAAGAATTTTTATAATTTGTGCTATCCTTACCTTTTTTCAATTTATGATGATGATTGTTGTTTTTCCTTTAATCTTTTAAATTTCCTAGTGATGAAGGCAACATCATCGTTTTCAGATCTGGAAGAATCAGTGTCCATGTTGTTGGCCTTTAGTACCAAAGTTTTTTCCTTCTTTTTCTCACCTACATCAAGATTTCTTTGATTCACCCTTGTTCGTAAGCAATGAGAGATCCAAATAAATTATCAACATAATAAGTATTTAAATCTTTAGATTCATTAATTGCAGTGATCTTAGCATCAAAAGAAGAAGGAAAGAATCTTAAAATGTCATTGATCCTTTCATAATTAGTTAGATCTCCTCCTAAAGCATGCAATGGGGTGACAAATTGAGTAAACATTGTATATATGTCAGAAATTAATTTAGAAGGTTTCATACAAAAAGTTCATAGTCATGCAATAGAATATTCAATCTAGATTGTTTAAATTCATTGGTTCCTTCATAAGTTACACACAATTTATCCCAAATTTCTTTATCAATTATACAAGTTGAAACACGCATATAATCTTTAGATTTTAAAGCACATGAAAAATAGTTCAAATATTTTACATTAAGTAATAAAACCCTATCATTAAAAGTCCATTTAGTAAAAGGAAGTTCAGTTTTAATTCCATTAATTTCATGTGTAGGAGGTGAATATCCTTCTTTAACAAGCATCCACATATGATAGTCAATTAATTGTAAAAATATAGACATGCATGTTTTCCAAAAATCAAAAGAAATATTATCAAACAAAGATGGACCTTTAATAGAATATCCTTCCATTATATTATGATTACCAAAGTTAGACATGAATCAAAATTAAAAAAAATTTCAAATTTAATTTTATGAATCCTGCTCTTGTACCACTTAAAAGTTTATTAGGGATGTTAAGCCCTTATAAACTAGTCCCAAGACTAACCATGTAGGGGGTAAATTGGTATTTTAAAAAAACTTTCAATTAAAACATAATCTTAACACAAAAACTAATATTCACCACAGAAATCAAAGTGCGGAAAATAAATGTGAAAGCAGTAATAAAGAACACAAAAATTTATAGTGGTTCGGTCAACCTGACCTACATCCACTCCCCGGAAGTGCCCTCTGAGTATTACTCAAAACTCAGTGTCTCTCCTTTCACCCCCATAGTAAGGTAGAGAAGCCTTCACAAACCTCCTTTCCACTAACCCAGGTGAGGCAGAGAGCTTAACTTATTTTACTTCCTCTAGAAATCGGCAGAGAACCCAACTCCTTTTGCTTCCTCTTGAAGTAAGCAGGGAACCTTGATTAGATGCTGATGTTTAACTATCTAGAACCCCCAAGGAACTAAGGACATCGACTGGAGAAGATGATGACGGATCCTTGTTTGGAGAAAACTTTGTGAACTCCCTCACAAACTCCTTCTCATAAGGTCCTCTCTCTCTCTCCCATACTCTCGCTGTCCTCTTAGCTCTCTCAGATTAGAAATGTAGTGAAAGATGAGCTCTTGGGTATAACAACAGCTCTTAAATAGAAGAGTTTTGGAACAGCTCTTATTTTATATAAACCTACTTTATCATCCAGGATGATATATCCTAGATGATCAGCATAAGTTTTGCTCAATTAGGCCAAACAGTTTGGGACAGTCAGAAGATTTTTGTTCATATCATCTAGGCCGATATAATATCATCCTGTATGATTAGTACCAATCCTTGAATATCATCTAAATAATCACACTAAAAGGATGTCTAGACGATGAAAAAAATAGCTTGATCATCCAAGACGAACTCACGATCATCCTGGATGATTAGTTCAAATCCGTAATAATCATCCAGAACATCACCCTGAATAGAAGCTATCCGATGTTTGATCATCCAAGCAATCATCCTGGATAATCTTATGATCGTCCAGGATGATGTGATTGTGTAATCAAACCATAATTACTTTCCTTAATTACCAAATTAATTTAGGTATAATTATGCTGCATAATTCTTTCTGATTTGAGCCTATCATCCTGGCTGATACTAATATCATCCAAGATGATGTGCTTAATGACAATTGCCTTAACTAGGATGCCCTAATTAGGGTTTTTATTTTTGAACAGATTATCGAGGATGATTTATGGATCGTCTTGGACGATGTTACCAAAAATAGTAAACACTATAAAATATTCAGAAATTCTCCCAAATTGTGTGTGTGCAAGGTTGCTTAGCATCAAGAACCACATCATTTAAAATGGACTCAAGAAAGAAAAATTATAAACTGACTCAAACCTAATCTACCCATTATTGTGCTGGCTTAAGTTGCACTTGATCTAGTGGACCTGAAATGTTTGTAGGCAAGGCGGTCATAGAAATAGAAGTGTTTGTTATCATCAAAATTGTTTTTCTTAAAATCAGAGTCACAACATAAAAAACCTATCTGAAATATGATTTGGAACATATTATTATTATATTTATTTTGAAGATATATAAAAATTATATGTTTAGAGTCAAATGTGCAATTTTTAATGATCATTAGAGTTATAAGTATATATTCACTCTAAATATTTTAAATTTTAGGCAAATGTTATGACTTAAGCTGATTAAAGATTATGATTTGACTATTCAATATTAGCCTAATATGGTGAATGTGGTAGTGAATGCTCTATATAGAAAGACTTTTGGACTATTATATATTCACCTTTCCTCTAATGATTTTTGGATTTGGGATATGAAGAGAACTTAGTTTGTCATTGTTACTCTCATTTTTAATGATTCAAGTTTTCTAACATAGATGATTATAAAATCATCTCTACAAAAAAGAATAAAATACTTTTAAGTTGAATACATAATATTTGAAGATGATCGATCAGGTCAAGTTGGTAAGAAATGTAAACTATGAGTATGTTATTATAGTGTTAGCTTATACAAGAATAGATTGTGAGTTCATAATTTTTGAAATCGATGGTGAGAATTTTTCCATGAGGCTCAATATTCTTATTATTCTATTCTTCTAGAAAACATTAAAAATTTATGGTAATCTTAAAGGTATATTTTGGTGGCTTGGATTGAAAAAGGATGTATCATATTTCATTTCTAAATGAGACGCTTGTTAGTTAGACAAAGAAGAACATCAATGACTAATCGATTTTCTTCAGCCGTTGCCTATTCCAGAATAAAAATGGGAAGAGGTGACTATAGACTTTTTTATTGGTCTTCCTAGGTCAAGGCAAGGCCATGATGTCATCTAGATTATATTACATAGTCTGATGAAGTTTGGCCGTTTTATCCCAATTTGACACTATGAATTTGTGGATAGATAACCACAGATGTACATGCTTGATATTATTTAATTACATTGGATAAAAAAGGTGATTGTCTCTTTTTAAAATGGCATGTTGACCTTTAGGTTATAGAGGGATACTAAAAACAATTTGGGTATAAAACTATAGTTCACAACAACTTTTCATCAATAGACTAATCGATAGTTCGCGATAACTATTTAGGCACTAGAGGATATTCTAAGGTTTAATGTTTTAGATTTTTGAGGTGAATGGGAGGATCATATTATCCTAATCAAGTTTTCTTACTATAACAACATTCTACAAAGCATATATATGTCTTGTTACGAGTCTATGTATGATAGGAAATATAGAACCCCATTTCTTTGTATAGATGTAGGTGAAATAAATCTTATTGGGCTAGCTCTAGTTGGTGATGTTATTTAAAACATCCATATGATCATAAAAAGGCTAAAAGTTATGCAAGACAAATAAAAACATTATTATGAAGCTAAGAACTAAGCAATAGAGTTTTAGGTGGGAGACTTTGATACATAAAAATAGGCCAATTAAATACATCATTATGTTTGTCAAAGAATGAAAGCTGAGTCCAAAGTATGTCAGACCATTTGAATAACTAAAAGAATTGGGAAGTATGTATAATGATTACAGTTGCTAGAATTTGTTTGATTTTCTTAAAATATTCCAAAAATCTCTTATGAGGGAATGACTATATAATTTTAGAAGTTGAATAGATCTAGTTGAAGTTGAGATGCATCTGAATAAGAGCTATAGAAAGGAATCAGAGAATAGAAAGGAATCAGAGAATATTCCAACTTATTATGTTAGACAGTTAATGAATAAGCATATTATAATGGTCAAGGAATAGTGAAACATAAATCTGAAACGAAATCCACTTGGGAGAAGGAATTCGAGATGAGGTTGTTAAATGTTGACTTATTTTTTTAATCTAGATTTTAAAATGTCAAGGATGACATTTTTCTAATGAGGGGGGAGTTATAACACCAATAAAATTAGTGTTAAGTTATACATATTTTGAATATACATAATTTGAGGAAATCCAATGAATTGCATTTAGAACTCTTTTATATGTAGCTAAGTATATTTTATGTGGATGTCAAAGTTTGTATATGTTCTAAAGCATGTCTAAGAGGGCTTATTTACATGTTATGGAAATATGGAATTTTTTTCTATTGGGTGTTATTGCACTAGTGTTGGAACCAAGATCACACTACGCTCTCTAAAAATTATGAAAGTAATTCATATCGCGATGGTGGGTGTGGCTTTGTAGCATTATATGCTTTTTGAGCAGTAGTGCATTCTTGCCTGACATTAAAGATTTATATTAATTTTAGAAATCAGTATATTTAAACTTCTTTTATTATAATGCAATGAATTTTATGGTTAATTGATAGGGAAGTGTTATACTAAGGTGATCTAGTGTTGGTGGAAGAAGTTCAGATATGATGTTGAATGCACACTTTAGTGCTGAGGGAACATTTTGGTGTCCATGGAACATTGTGGTGCTTTATACACAGTTTGTTTATTAGGTGTCATAAGGGTCATAACTCTTTGAATTAACTTTGATGGGAGGGAAAACAAGCAAAATTCTCTAAATTTTATCTAATGGAAGGAGTAAGTTTAGAATTCTTTAAATTTTGTATGATATGAAGTACTTATATATTTATTTTCACAACAGCTTTATTTGAATTCTTATAATTGTAATTACTATTTTTTCCACCATAGTAATTTATTTGATTGTTTCTAAATAATTTGTTAAATGCACAATAAATGATTTAAATGGAAATTTAAATTAAAAAATGTGGCCTGTTGATTTGTGTTAGCTAACGATTGTTTTGCCTTCTATTTTCAATGTTTCGAGGGGAAAAACCCTATTTAGTAGTAATGCTTCAGATCATATTTGAGTATTTAAAGGTATTTATTGTCAAAATGTTTTACAGTAAAGACTAATTATTTTATTTTCTTTTTTCTATGTTTAAGTTTATAGCCATGTAATATATATATATATATATATATATATATATATATATATATATATATATATATATATATATATATATATATATATATATATATATATATATATATATATATATATATATATATATATATATATATATATATAAAGGAAATTTTGCAGATGGGTTTATTTGCTATATACTTGAAGTTAATAATAGCTCTAGAGTCCAAGTGTTATTTATTTTGAAGTTTAAATTTGATGAAGAATTTTGAATTATTTGTAAATCTTAGATCTTGTGGTTGACTTATTATAAATAAACACAATAGGACATGACTCATTTTTGGGTCTTATCAAGTTTGGTTGTGACATTTATGATCTAAACCCTTTAATTATTTTTTACAAAAGTTGCAAAAAGTTAAAAAAATTATTTATAAATGCTTCTTGGCAGATTTAGTGGAAAAGAAGACGTGCTAGCCCATTGAGAAGAAGGTGATAGTGGTTGATGTAAGTGAACTACTTAGAGGGGAGTCTGGTAAGGCTATAAAGTGTAATTTTTTAAGATAAGAAGGATAAGCAAATAATTGGGTTGAGATTTGAGAAATGAAGGTCAAGAGTGTCCTTTCCTCAAGATTTGAAAATAAACCTCTCATTACAAGGCACACTATGATACTCTCAACATTATATGGAATTATTAGGCACGATGATGGTGAGCTTCATTCCTGAGGTAATGGCTTCCTTTCTTTAGTGCTAAATCATTGATAATAATGACCCCATGCTAGCTTACTCAAGGTTAATTTGTGGATTGAAGATTTTTTATTTTTGAAAGTTTCATGATTAAGCATTGAGTGTTACCAGCCTCAAGAATGCCAAGAGTCCACCAAACCTTTAGAAAACTTATAGGTTACTATTAAAAATGTATTAGGTACTAGTATTGATATAACTGGGTTTTATATAAGGACTATGGACCTCAATAACAAGCTACTTGATATCTCTATTATTTATTTTACAAAGAGATGCCCCTTATTAATGCTTCCCTTTATATATTAAGGTTGGCTTTTTTGGTGTTGAGTATAATGAGATAGAACTTAGGGAATTCTATAGGAGCCCATTAGGTGATGAAGATCCTTAAGGCTTTAGAGGGCAAGTATGTAGGTGAGCAAGTGAATCCATCATAAGTTTAGAAAATCCTCACCACTATGCATTTAAAAACTCTATTAGTTCATGCTCCCACCTCTCCTGCTGGTGTCTATGATATTATGATTCCTACCTTAGTATCCTCTTCTTTGGCTGCTCCTATTAAGCAAGTTCTTGCTTTGGAGGAAGAGCTTGGCAATGCCATAGTTCAGTCAGAGGGAAGGGTTATGGATTATGAAAGAGTTCAAAATTCATATCAATTAATTATACTCTCGAGTCCTGTGCTCTTACAAAAATGTGGCAAACTAGGTTTCCTTCCCAGTGCACCTTTCCAATTGATGTAGAGGTCATTTTGATAATTTTTTCTTATTTTTTAACTTTCTCATATTTTTTTTTTATCTCATCATTTTGGATATGTAGTTTCTTCATTCTTTTTTTGGTGCTTGGATAATGGTGACTCTGTCGTCATCAAACCAATTGAAACGTTAGCTTCCTTCTAATCATGATGGTATGATTCTGTCTTTTAAATATGTTATTATCGGTTGTTCTTCTTCTTCCTCCCAAAAATAAGATTTGGTACAAACCAGCTTTAAAGGAGTTCCAGGTTGATGTTCAAGAAGAATGTCATCCATAAACTCGTTGCACCATTTGTATTCATCTTATTGGGTAAAGTTTATTTTATTGCATACAAATCTTGATGTTATACAAAAGTTTATTTTCAATCTGAAACTCTCTAGGTCTTTCTTTTTAAGATAGTTGGATGCGCGTCATATTGTGATACATCTTTCTAATGACTTAAATTATAACCACAATTTCTATAGTAGAGCGTATTAAATTAAAGGTTGTCAAATGCATTTGCTTAAATTTATTCCTAACTTTGTTGTGAAATAGGAATCACCTATAGCTTTGGCTTGGATTTCATTCCCAAATTTGAGGCTTTACATTAGAAATGATCTTTGGTAGACCCTTATAGCCGGATTAGGATATTGCTAATGTATCCCGTTCATCCAAGATCCATGATAAGGAAATTTGGCTTGGATCAAAAGTTTCTGGATATTTCCGAAAAGTTGATTTGATAATTTGCCAATTTGTTGCACTTATTATAAAATGCATGGTCATTGTGTCTTTGAATGTTTTATCATACATCACCAGTTATGTAAGACAAAGAACACTTCCAAAGACTTGAATGGTAAATATATTTTGGGTGATTCCTTACCTCATGCTCATTCTAGCCCAATGCAGGAAGTTAACATAACAACTCATATGAATTCTCAACTTGATATCATGGAGAACGTGTTATATTCTACTTTGAATGTTAACAAAGCTCTTACGGAATTTAGAGAATTTGAAAATGATTGACATAACAATATGAATGATGATATCCATCCTTTTTCTACATAGGGAGTGACCCATGTCCCTTCTCACACTATTATAGATAATCCTTGAAAGGTTTCTAATGTTCTAGTTAATGTGGATGAGCAAATGATGGATATTATTCATGAACATAATCAATTTACTCTGAATTCTTATTTCTCTTATGTTACTAATAAGAATCTAATTGATTTTGATTTCATGTATAATAATGTTAAAGACACAAGTATTGAACTGTCCCATACCATTACCAATGTGACAGAAGAAACTATAGAGGAAGGTGAATTGGTCCAGGATGAATAGATTGGGGAAGCTATGGAAATGTGAAATGGTAACATGAGAGAAGGAGATCTTCAAATTAGTGGAGTTTGGAAATGGTAGTAAGGATATTTAATCTCTTTGTCATGATGCTCTTGATATTGATGGTACTCCTATGGGTTTAACTAATGAAAGCATACTTAGTAATGTGCATGATTACACATTAGTCCAAAGTAAAAAAAAAAAAAAAAAAATCTAAAAGTTTGAATGCTCAGTCTCCTAATAGTAGCCATTTGCTAACTTAAAACAAAATGCATTTTAATGATTAGGTCCATTGTTTGGAACATTAGGGGTATTGGTCGCCCTTCTTCTAGATTGAGGGTGAATAATTTATTTCATATTCATAATTTTTCATTTTTTGTTTTAATTATCCTCTGATTTCTTCTACTAAACTTGAACACATTGCTAGGTGTTTAGGATTCATGCATAGTTTGGCTTATATTTCTTTTAAAATTTGGATCTTTTGGATATATCCTCTCATCATTTATATTATTGGCGACTTTACTAAACTCTTGCATTGTAGTATTGAGTTCATGCAATTTAATTTTTATGCTTATCTTATTTATTCATCTTCCTCTCCTTTTACTAGAAAAGAATGATGGAATACACTTAATGAGTTTAGTGGTTTAATTAAGTCTCCTTGGCTTATAGGAGGTGATTTCAACACCATCAATTTCTATTTGAAAGGCTTGGTGGATCTAATCCTATTTATCAAGATTTGGATGACTTTAACAATATGATTTTGGATTGTAAGCTGGTTATTATTGGTTTTACTAGAAATCCTTTTACTTGGAACCGCTGTAATATGTGATAACCTTTAGACCGTCTTCTTTTTAATAACATATGAATTATTGCTAGAAAAAACACTATTGTGGTGCATCTGAGTAAAACTTTCTCTGATCATTCTCCTCTTCTTTTTGGGCTTAAGATGAGGCACATGAGTATCTCTTCTACTTTTAGATTTCAAAATATGTGTTATTATTGCAATATATTTTAAACATGGTTCATGAAAATTTGCATGCTCCAATGTATCTTGATAATTCTGTTATGGGTATGCAAAGGTTATGGTTCAAGCTTAAAAGTCCTATTTTCAAAATTAATTGGTGGAATAGAAATGTTTTCATAAATATTTTTGACAACAATCTAAATGCTAAAGATAAGGTTTATTCTATTGATCTCATTTGCCAATCTAATCCTTCTAAGGATAATTAGAAGAGTCTTCAAGAAGCTAAAACTACCTTTTTAAACTTCAAGAACAAGATGAAACATAATGGAAAAAAATCTGCCAACAAAATTAATTGAAGGAGAAAACAATGCTAAAATTTTTCATGCCCAAGTCAACAAGAATAAAGATGAAAAGTTTATTCATAAAATTTGTTTGCAGGATGGGACCTCTATTGAGGATGAGGAGCGGATTTCTAAGTCTGCCGTGGATCAGTTTACCAATTTATTTAACAAGAATATTGAGTTGAATCATATTAATCACCCTGAATTCATTCCTTATATCATTAATGAGGTGGATAACATTATCCTTACTAAACTTCCTTCTTTAGAGGAAATCAAGAAAATTATTTTTTTTGAAATGAATGTTGAATGTGGTTGGTGAAAGTTCGTTAGGGATGTTAGGCCCTATGAACTAGTCCCGATGCTAACCAAGAGGGGGGGGGGGTGAATTGGTATTTTAAAAAATTCTTTAAACACAAGAGCAAATATCACAAACCAAAGTCACCACAGAAAAACAAGTGCGGATGTAGTAAAAAGAACACAAGGGTTTATAGTGGTTCGGTCAACTTTACCTACGTTCACTTCCCGAAGGTGCCCTCCGAGTATTGCACTACCGACGTGACTCTTCTTTAGCCCCCACAGCTAGGCGAATAAGCCCTTACAAAACACCTCCTTTTTGCCACCCCTGGCAAGGAAGAGAACCCACTCCTTTTGTTTCCTCCTGAAGCAGGCAGAGAGCCTCGATTGATCGCTGAAGCATATGTCTCCCAACCCTTCCAAGGATAAGAGACTATAGGGAAGAAGAAGTGGAACAATGCTTGGAGCAACCCTTGTGAACTCCCTCACAAGCTCCCCCTCACAAGATCCTCTCTCTCTCTCTCTCTCTCCCTCTCTCTCTCTCTCTCTCTCTCTCTCTCTCTCTCTCTCTCTCTCTCTCTCTCTCTCTCCTTTAGGTTTTCTTAGGTCAAGACAACAGCCAAGGATGTTCAAAAATGTTGAACAATAGCACTTAAATAAAAGAGCTTCAAAGGAGCTCAATAAATGCAAGTTGCCGACTTTATCATCCAGGACGATAATAATATCATCATGTACGATCAATTCAAATCACAGATGATCGGCCATAGTATCACCCTGAAAATGATTTGGACGATTGAAAATTGGCTTGGTTGTTCAGGCCGATCTCACGATTGTCCCGGACGATCAATTCAAATCAGAGAAAAATTGTCCAAAGTATCGCCCTGAATTCGAGCTGTCCGATCCTGATCGGCCAGAACATCGACCTGAATTTATGCTGGCTGATATTTATCATCCAGGAGCAACTAAGGGTTTTTGAATAGATCATCCAGGCCGATTATGAGATCGTTCATGATGATGTGATCGTATCAATCCCCCTTAATTACCTCTTTGATTCCTGGATCATTTTAGGCATAATTTGGGTAATATCGTCAGGGCCGATATCACGATAGTCCGGGCAGATTTCCAAAAATTCAGAATACCTAAATTGATCATGGCGGCTATTTCTTTCTATTTTGAGCATTTCATCTTATCCGATAAATGTATCGTCTAGGACGATCAGTTATTTACGGCTGCCTTAACTAAGAAACCTGATTAGGGTTTTTGTTTTAAACCATATTGTCCAGGATGATATAAATATTGTCCTAGACGATGTGAGTAAAAATAGAAATTCTAAATCACTCAAGTGTGTGTGTAGGGTTACTTAGCATCAAACACTTCAAACATTTACAATTGACTTAAGAAAGGGAAAAAAGAAAATTACATACTGACTCAACCCTAATCTACCCAGTCTTGAGCTGGTTCCAATTTCCGTCCGATCTTTGAATCCTAAAAATGTCAGTAGTAAAAGGTAGTCAAAGTGTTTGCTAACATCAAAATCACAATCCATGAAACAAAGTTTACAACAGTTGGGTCTGTACTAAAAAATTATTTCAAAAAGCTTGGAATATTATTTGTAATGACTTATTTGCTACGCCTTTAAATTTTTTTAATGGCAACCATATTCTGGATTTTTTTTGCAACTACCTCTATTATTCTTATTCCAAAGAAGGTGGCTGATAATAATTGGCATGAATTTCATCCTATTAGCCTTTTTTGTTTTCTTAGCAAAGAACTTTTTAAAATTTTTATGGAACATCTATCCCCCTTGCTCACTAAAATTATTTCACAAAACCAAATGGGGATTGTAAAAGGGTAAACTATATTTGATAAAATTTTATTGGCAATTATTTGGATCTTAAAGTTAGAGGTTGTATCATTATTCTTAAATTAGATATTGTTAATGTTTATGTGAACATCAATTAGAATTTTTTTTATACTATCCTGCAGTTATTTGGTTTTAACTCTTTCTTTTTTAATTTAATAAATAATAAAATTGTAGTCTATTTTTTTTATATTATTGTTAATGAGAAAAGTAATTGCTTTTTTAAGGCTTCACATGGTATTAGGCAAGGGGATCCTATTTCTCCAGCCCTTATTATTATTATTGTTGAATATCTTTTTAGAAGTGTTACTGGTTTTTTAAATGTCACACTAAGGTACAATACCTTAGGCGTTTGTGCTACATCTCATTTATGCTTCATTGAGAACGTTATTATTTTTTATAATGGTTTTAAGAATAAGGTTAAATTCATTATAAACATTTTTAACAATTTTGAGATAATTAGTGGTCTTAAACTTAATAAAACAAGTTCTGCTTTATCAACAATAAGAATTTGCCTAATTATCACATTAATGCTTTTAAAAATATCACTAGTTTTAAGCAAGGATTTTTACCTTTGAAATATCTAGGTGTTTCCCCATTTAAAGGGCATAAGAAATCATTTCTATTTGAAGATTTTATATCTATGGTGCAAAATAAGAATAATGCTTGGGAGTTTAATTTTCTATGTTTTGGTTAAAGATTGGTTTTGATCAAGAGTTTTCTACGGTCTTTGCCTATATATATTTTTTAGACTATTCATCCTACTATTAAAATGTGTAACATAATTAAAAAATTGTTTTTATTTTTTTGAAAGCTATAGAAATTGCATTAAAATGGAACAAACAGACTAATTACAAAGGCTAGAATGTTAGCAATCCTCCTTGATTAACTCAAGCAAAGAAGAAGTAATGTTACCTAAAGAGAAACTATCAAAAGTAGAACTACTATCTAGTGCCAAAGTGGCACAAAAATCAGCCACTCGGTTACAATCCCTATTAACATGATGAAAAATAATTTTATTAAAGTCCTTAAGGAAGAGAAGCTCCTTAATCATCCAATTCTCCATTTTCCACTCCACCTTCTTCAAGGAATTCTGAATGTGTGTAATCACATTGATATTATCACTTTCAATTATAATGCCTTTGCTTTCCAACAACCAATTTTGGATGAATTCTCTTATTGTAAAAATAGCTTCTAGCTCAACTTGAGCAATATCCCAATGTATAGTATTCTTGCTGAATGCAAAAAAAGTTTACCTCTGTAGTCTCTGAAGATCCGACCAATGCCGGCCCGATAAGAAGGGAGCCAAGAAGCATCCACATTAATCTCTATCCAGTCTAGCAGTGGAGGGTGCCAAGTTATAGTAGACTCCTGAGGGAGATTAGTACCCCAGCTATCTAGATATATATTAGATTTAAATGGAGAGAAATATGACATTTTCCGCCACCAAGCTACTAGTCATAGCAGCTCTACCGTGCTTCACTAAGTTGCGATTTTTCCAAGACAAAAAAACTGTTGTGCAGTAAAGTCTCACCATACTCTTATTCTTGGCTAAACTTCTCCTCATTTCCTCTAAGCAATCATCCAGGGAATGAAACTTAGGAAGAGAAAATCCCCAACCTTGAATAGCAGAAAAAACCTCATTAAGGTATTTGCAATGAACCATAATATGTTCATAATTCTCTACCTCTTGACACCCTCTAGCACAAGAGTCATCACTAGCAATTCTTCTATACTTGAGGAAATGATTGGTAGGAATAGCAAATTTGTTTAGTCGCCACCAAAAAAGTTCCACCTTTCTATTAAGCTTAATGTTCTTCAACCACATACCAAAACCTCCATCATCATCCATATATTTATCTCTAAGCACAAAATCATATGCCAAGGCTGATAAAGATCTACCCGACAGCTTACTGTTAGTTTCCATCCTATCCTTCTTTACCACTATATCAATTTTAACTTGCCTGATAAGCAATATCAACTCTTCATGGAAGACCATCTTAAGTTCTACATCATCCCACTTACCCTCATCAGAGATAAGTTGTTGAACCATCATATCTTCCTAGGATATGCAATCCACAAAAGTCGGCCAAGCATTTAAACTTTTGTCTAAAAGCCAAATGTCACCAAGCATATTAATTTGCTCACCGCTTCCAACCTTCCATCTCACAATATTTTTAAGCTGTATTCCACCATCTTTAAGTATTTGCAGAGAAGAAGATGCATTTTTTTTACAGATCCCGTACAGGACCACATCTCCATACTTGGTTGTAACAGTTCGGTGAAGAAGAGTCATTGGGTTCTGGATAAATTAAAAAAAAATTGTAAAGGAAAAAGCCATAATTTAAAAATAACCTGGACTTCTTTGAGAAATTGTTGTGGTGTTTCGGAGGAAGGTGCTTTGGGTTAAAAGAATTTGGTAGATTTAGCTCATGCTTTTTCTTTTAATTATGGTTTAATTTTTGCACCAAACTAGCCTTTGGTATAAATTCATGAATGCAAAGTATTGTGTTGGCAAACATCCAACTATTTGCTCTTACAATAAGAAGGATTCAAGAGTTTGGAAGCATTTGTGCAATATCAAATGGAAAGCTGAACCACATACTAGTCGGTTATTGGCATTGCTAATTTGTATCTTTCGGCAGGATCTTTAGTTAGGGACTTGTTTCATTGAAAACATGCTCAGTACTTCTTCTATTATGACTTTCAAAGTTAACTCATTTATTGATAATAATTTCTTGGACTTTAATAAATTAGTTGAGGTTATTCCTATTACTATCATCAATAAGATTTTGAAAATTCATTTAAACGCTGATACTGAAGATATCTTTTTAAGTAATATGAATAGTAATGGCATTTTTAGGGTTAAGGATGCTTGGAATACTATTTGAACAAGGAATTCTAAAAAAAGGGAGTACTATCAATAAAGCTTTGAATATGATTTAGCATAAAAGCATTCCTACTACCATCTATACATTTATTTGATGCATTATGCATAAACATGTCCATACGAATGAGAATTTATTAAAAAGAGGTTTTGTTTTACCTTCTAAATGTTTATGTTGTTATCATGCTGAAAATAAGCACCATGTGTTTATTTCAGGTCACATTGCTGCTAAGATTTAAATTTATTTTGATGACATTTTTAAAAATAATTATTTTCATTCTAATATTCCTATCATGGACATCCTCAATCTGCGGTTCACTAATTAGAAAGGTCATATTACAAATCTCATCCCTTCTCTTATTCTATGGTACCTCTAGCTTGATAGAAATAATTTTCTTTTTAACAATATTATTATGAACCACAAACATATTATTAGGAGTATTAAAGACAAAGTGTGTAAATTATTCAATGTGAATCTTTTGGCTACTAAGAATTTTAAAGGTTATTGTTTTATTGTTCAGGATTTTGGTATTGCTCTTTAGGAAAAAGTTAGCACTAATACCCCAAAGCTAATTTATTGGTCAAAACTTCTCGAAAACATGTTTAAACTTAATAATGATGGTTTTGTGAAAGATAATGTTTAGTGTGGTATCATTAGAGATTTTTGTGGTAACTTTGTTTTTTGCTTTTGCTAGTCCTGTACCCAAAGACTATGTATGTTTTATTGAACTATCTTCTAGTTTATACAATTTTAAATTATGTCTTTCTCTTGGTATTATTAACATTTGGTTCTAGTTTGATGTAATGTACATGTTCTTTTGCTTAAAAGACAATTTAGAAAAAGGTTTGCAATCCTGAAGTTTTCTACATTATTAGGGAAATTAAACAACTTTTGATGTTCTTCAATGTTATGTTGACTCTTGCTCATAGGGAATGCAATACTTTGGCTGATTGGTTAGCTAACCATGGCTTTCATCTTGAATTTCTCATTAATATACCTTTTAACTACTTGCCTAGTTTTGTAAATGGCTTCATTAGAATAGATAAGCTTGGTTTTACTTATGTTAGAACTTAGGTTCTATTTCAGTCAGTTTTGGTTGTTTTGTGCCTTTTTTTGTGGCCTCTTCTTTATGTTAATTCTAATCTCTAGGTTGTTTTTAGTAGTCATTATTTCAGAATTATTGTCTGTAGGAATTGGGGTTTTCTTCTAGCAATTATTGGAGGCAAAAATAAGGAGAAGTTGTGTAGTCACTTGGGCTTTATTTAACTTACTATTTAGGTCATCAAAGTGTTTTGTTACATTTGGTCATTTCTTGGGCTATTTATCTTTTGACTTTGGCTTTTGTCAAGCTATGATTGTATCAAATTCTACTATGATTTTAACCCTTTATACTACTAATGTATTTCCATAATGGAGTTTCTTGGGTTATCCTTCATTATATGGACTTTGGTTTACAAGTGCTGGCTTTATTTGTTTGTTGGTTTTTTTGTAACTATACTTAGTTCCTTATTTCCCATGCACTATCATGAGTTCATTGTGATTATTATTAGTGGGTTTTTTTGGGACTATTGGATGAGGAATTGTTGCTTTGTGGCTAGTATGATTTTTTTTTTAATCTTATTGCTACTTTGTCTATTCTTTTGCTCTGGTCGGGGTCTATGTGAACCTGAGTAGGTTTGGGTTTAGATTGGAGTGGAAATTGGGTTTTTATCATGACGACATTACAAATACTTCAATTCTAATCTTGTATGGCTTTTCTCTACATAGATGCAATGCTGCTTGATTTTGGCTTTATTTTTGCATTAATTATTAGACTCTTTTGATTCTCTGTGTTGTTCTTGTTATGCTGTCAATCCTTATTGATATGGTTTTGAGGATTGGCATCCTTTCCTCTTATCTTATTATTGGGTTTGGGTGTGGTTGTTATAATTTTAATTTCTTAGAATCCTAGAATCAAAACTTTATGAACTATATCACTTTCCATTGTAGCTAGTACGAGTTTGTTTGGCTATATCATTTTGGTATGGGTTGTATTAATGGGGGTTGGGGTCGTGGCTTTATTTTGGGTTCATTTTCCTTAAGCATTAATTTGATGGAAATGGCCCTTATGATTGTGGTTGTGGCTTTATTTTTATGCGTCTGCTTAATTACCTACATTATTATAATGGTAATATGGACTGCCTTTCTTCCACGTTCGTCTGTCTGTCTGTGTTGATTATTGCTTATGGTTTTATTCAATTAGAGTGCAGCTGTAGGAATTTGGTTACTTCCACTTCTAATGAGCTTATTGTGCTTAGCTATTTTAGTTTTTTTTTAATAAATTCTCCATCTACAGCTTGTGCATGACATCTAATAGAATACATATTATGATCCTTGCCTTTTGTTATCTATGCCATTGCTATATCTTTTTTTTTTTATGTTTGGATGTGCTATTATTTGTTGGAGGTTTTTAGTTAGCTATAGTAGCTACAATTTTATGATTAACTTATACCTGTTATTTAGTTTATTGGAGCATTGGCAGAGGTTTTCTATAAATTTTAAGGTGTTAGATTGTTGACCTCATTTTTTTTGAGGTCACTCTTAAATCCTCCTTAAGTTCTAGATCCTAGGATCTTCCTAGTTCCTAGCCCTTAGGCTCAATCCAAATCTTAACTCAATCCAAACCCAGAACTCATAGGCTAAAGACTTAGGTCCTAAAGCCATTTCTAGGTGATTTTTCCATCACCTTGAAACCCAGTCTTTTGACCTCTGATTCAGGGTCTATCAATTTCTTATTGATGTGACATGACTCTAGAGGCAACCCTCCAAATTTGAGCTCATTTGGATGATTCTAACCCTTTAAACTTAATCCAACTCCAAATGTTTCAAAACCTTTGAATATTTACAATCCATGCCACTAGGCCTTTCACCTAGTGGAATTTGACTTTGGATCCCCCTCCAAATCTTTGGATCCCTCTTAATACCTTGATATTAATTTATTAAGAAATGATCTACATATTTTTAGATTCAATTTGATCAAGAATTGACTTGAGTCCAAAATGACCAAAATACCCTTAAATGGAGATTTTTGGACTTTTGGCCTAAACTCAACTTGATTTGACTTATCAACCTTTGAAATCTTCTTCAAATATCATTCCAATGGATCCTAAATGACTTTAGGAACACATGGAATCCAAACTTGACTCATGGTTTGACTAGGTCGACCAAGTCAATCATGGTTGACCAAATCAACCTTTAACCAACACACTTGTCAAATTCAATTATTCAACCCATTTGAATCAAATCAACCTTTCAAAATCATTCAATTGGACACCCATGACATGTCCAAAGACTTTCAAGTGAATCCTCATATTAGGTTGACTTGGTCAACTCATTTGGAGAGGTCAAAACCCTCTTTAACTTAATGTATTTACTTAAAAATTCAAATCCTTAATCTCAAACTCTTGGCCACATCATCAAGCCACCTTGGAAATCCATGGCTTAGTCTAGAACCTGCTCAAACATGATGTGATGTGACACATTTCCTCCCCCAATAGAGCTTAAACCAACCCCCTTTAACAAGGCTTGGCATTGGTTCATCCAAATGGGGGAAAAGGTGTGGTCCCTCTTCCCATGGACCAAGAGATGTCACTCTCAACCACCAACCCTATTCCATAGCTTTGGGCAGCATAGGGGACACTTGGCACTCATCCAAAACCACTTTAAATCAAATCTCAACCATCCAATCGAAAAGCCAAAGGTAAAGTGGGGGAAAACTTGACCAAAAGGGGGCTTCTTCATCATTCCCTTTGATATGATCAAAATCTCCAAACTCCAGCAGCCCTCAACCTTCCAAGAGCTCCTCCCATACACTCCAACTCATTACAAGGCCTTCCCAAGCTTTTCCCAACCATTTCCAAGCCTCAAATCACTATTTTAGTGAGGAGAGAGGATTCTAGAGAGAGAAAGATGACTTTCCAATTTAACTTTTGATCCAGCAAGATCCGGCTTTTGGAGTTTTCATCAAATTTGTAGAGGATTGCTGCAGCTTTCCAACAAGCCATAAAGAGTAAATATCCGACGGTTGGATTGTAAGTTATGCTCATTTTACGTTTACAATTCAATTTGAAACTGTAGCGATTTTACATTGAATGGAGCCTCCAAACTCCAGGCATTGCAAGATCATATTGCCCTCTAGCTACAGTTTAAATTTCATTCAATTTCGTATTTTGAAAGATATGAGCGTTTAAAGATTTCTATTCAAAATGAATTAGAGATGATCTGGACCGTCCTATCGACGATCAGACGGCTCAGATCTGGGTATACCGCGCGGCTTCCTCCAGGTTTGAACGTGGGTCATCACACGGTATGGGAGGGTGACGTGGCGTCACGCCACGCCGCCACGTCACCGTCAGCTGATTTGACCCAAATTTGAATAAAAAATGCTTTAAATGCTCCAAATCTTAAAGAATTCACAGAAAATCGAGTTCTCCACCAAATGGGGCTTTCTTGGGCTCGTTGGAAAGATAATCTAATGTAGTATTTATTAAAATTAAAATTATATTGATTTGATTTCTTTATTGTGAGATATTTGAGTTTATGTTAATTTCATTTATTGCTATTTTCTCACAATCCAGTGATCAAATGATGCCCAAATTTTGGTGGATGATTATTGAGTATCTTAGGCATGTTTAAATTTTACTCAATTAGAAGGTCATTAGGTTAGAAAATCGAGCATGTCAAATTTCAGCCCCTTTAAGGACTTAGAAAATTCAATAAATCATCATAAATTTATATTAATTTCAAAAAATAACCATAATACCTCTAATCAACCATATTTAAACTCTTAATCATTGAAAATTGAAATTACGTTAATTTGACATTAAAATCCACTTTAATTTAATTTTAATCAAAATCAATATTTAATCACTTTTAATTAATTAAAAATTATTAAAGATCCCAAAAAAATCTTTAAACACTTTCTGACCTTTCCTTAGATCATTTATGATCTTTGGAGTTGATTTTAAGAAGTTTGGGACTCATTTGGGATCAAATCACTAAAATGATGCTTAATTGAATCAATTTAATAATTTCAATAAATACCCAAACTTCCAAAATTCATAACTAATTGTAGAAAATTTCAAATCAATAAAACTCAGTGGCTAATGACTCTAATTAAAATCTAGTATTTTTTAAAAATTTCAAACCCCCAAAATCTGGTCAAAGTAAAAAAGTCAACATTTTGGTCAACTCTAGGTCAAGAATGGGTCAAAACTCTAAAAATCATAACTTTTGATAGAAAACTCCAAATTGAGTATTCCAACTGTCTAACAACTCATAATAAGGTCTAGTATTTGTTAAAAATCTGAAACCCTTAAGATTAACTCTAATTTTAAAAGTCAAATTTTGACCCCTTAATTAGCATATCCGGATGACCTCCAAAACTTATTAACTCCTCCAAATTTCAGAATTTTCTTAATAGGTTAATAAAATTCCCAACTAATCTATTAAAATCAGCAACCAACTCCCTTTAATATCAATCCACTCCTTTAATTCCAACCAATTTAAATAACTTAATCAACCCCGATTGCTACTGGGTAACCCAGGCCTATGAGGCTATTAGCTTAGCCCCAAGGAAGGTGAAATAAACTTCACGGCCTCGGTGTAAAATAAAGGTAGTAATCAATTAACTTTTAAAATATGTTTAATTAAAATTCTTAATCTATTAATACTTAAATTTTAATCTAAATCCCTTTTAAACCTTAACAAACCCAGACTTTTAGACAACATCAACTAATCACCCACTTTAGGATCTACCCCTGCCACACGACCTTCTACACACACTTTAGATGATGTGCTAGGAAAACCAACTCTAGATCTAGGTTAGGCCGGTATTTACTTTACTGTTGTGTGCCGGATTTTTCGTAGTTTTCACTGCATGTTGTGGATGAAATTATCTTGCTGCGTCTGCTTACGTTTCTGTACTACGTGGATGGATTAATATGTTTGGCAACTAAATTACCCTTAGGTTCGGTACGATCTAGATGTTCACACAGTTTTCTGCAGGTGGCCATGCTCATGCAGGGCAATAAAATGGGGCTAAATCAATAAAAAAAAATTATCAATTGTTATAACTGCTTGCACAGGTGCTTCAGCTGCTAACGCCCCCAAATAAAAAGAGTGTGGCCAGTGTGTTTTACTTTCTTTTTTGCACATATATAACTACTTGAGAATAATTACTTTTTATTTATTAACTGCTTAGGATAATCTTGCAGTAGAGTCTAGATTTTTGATTTGATATAAATATAATTTGTATAAGTGTTAAGTGTTGTGAAAGTTAGATTTTGAATTGGGATACATACATCCAAAGCTTGGACTCCAAAGAGAAAAGGATACCCCTTAGGGGAATAGTCCTTTTTCTATTTAAAGATCCAAATTTGGATCACTTCTTTCCTATCCAAAGAGGAAAGAGTGGCCTTCCCCTCAAAGAAAGTGCCCTCTTATCCATTTGGGTAGTTCACTATGAAGAATCAAAGGAGCTTGAAGCAAAAGGAGCTCGAAGAAGAACAAGACTGAAGATTTGAAGATTGAGAATATCCCACTCAAAACTACTTGCGTCATTACTAGGTTTAGAATCCGGTTTGTTGTCAGTGGTGCCCGGCCACTTTACTTTTTGCAAAACTCTGGTTTGTAATAAGCAAGGCAACATTGCCTATGGACATTTATTGATTAATTAGTTTATATTTGACATGTTGAATTGAATGCCTTTAGGATTGCCTATTTTTCTTTATTTTTTGGCGTTTGTGTGCTGCTTTTGATTTTGCCTGGATACGGGAGGCTCGTGAGGGTGTGAAAATTTTTTACTCATAACTTTAAAAGTCTAAAATTTTAGTGAGTCTAAACAACATAGAAATATAACGAATCTAGGTAATTAGCCGGGGATCGACCCCGGGGTCGCATGCATATTTTTGCATTACTCTTTCCTTGCTTTAGAACCTTCCCCGCCTGCGGGTAGAGTCCGGATAGTATGACCTAAGAGAACGAGGTGCCGGACCTGGGGAAGTCCAGTCTTCCAAAAAAAAAATTATTTTATAACACTGTTTTTAAAATTTCAAGCATACTTGATTTGGAAGTTGTCGACCAGCATGCATTGCATTAGATACAAATTAAAAGAGTCAAAATTTTAATTTCATAGTCCTTAGCATTTTGCACCCAACATAAGTCAAATGGGCCAATTAGGAGAATCTCTAGATGTCAGCCTCAACTCTCCAAAATCTTAAACAAAATGTCCCTACCACTCTTTCATAAAAGACCGGACTCATTTCATTTAAATCGATTAGGTGGTTAGCTGGCTCCCCAATCTAGGCCGGGGTAAGTCCAGATCTTGCACTGCATTAGTTAGGATCGGACAACTGTGGTTTAGTGTTCAAAATAGATTTAGGATCTGGGGCAGATCTTTGATTATAAGACCCCAAATTTCGGGAATATAGTCCCAAATTTCTAATAAAATACTTAACTCTAATTAAAGCTTCATTTCAATCCTAAAACATAAAGCCCAACACTTAGATTAAGTTGGGACACTTCCGGATGGTTCTGGAATCTCAAAGTGTCCCCTACCTCTCCTCCTTTGATTTCGTTAATAACTGCTCAATTTTGATCCATTCCCTTTTGAGTTTCTAAAATTTATCTCTTTTTGATATCACTCCTAGAAAATCTAATAAAATTTTGCCGTTATTTTAATCGAGAGTTTTCGTAGGAGACCTTGTTTTCTTACGATGTAATTAACTACGAGGGCTTGCGCTCATCAGAGATTTAGAACCACACACGCACCTGATTTTAAAAATTGATTTTTCAAAACTCAATTGGATTTCTTTGGGAAAACTTAAAATATTAGTGATCATTATTATCATATTCAAAGAATTGTCATCGAATGATATTTTCTCCCTTCGGGGAGATAAATCTTTCTTTGATAAGGCTTTGGATGTGAACCTAACGATTACACTTCTTGAATATTATAGCTGGATATTCAGTTGAACCTCATTTTGACCCTTCGTGGCCATATGAAGTTCTCTTTAGCATCCGGTCATAATATTCAAGATAAATTTCATAATTCTAAATCTGAACGCCGTTATGAAATTTTATTTTCATCTTTCGAGGTGATATATTCTTTCTAACAGGATGATTCAATTTTAGAATTAGAATTTAACTTTAACTCCCAAAGAAAACCAATATTTTTAAAAACATGTTTCCAAAATTCCACCAACAAAAAATGGCACGCCCGGTGGGACTAAATCTCTCTCTCCATCTTTAATATTGGCAAAATTTTGTCTCATCGGTAGTCTTAACTACCCTTCTTTCGTTGGTACCTCTACCCATTTCTTCCTTGGGTGAGTATGGCCAACATCAAAAAGACATGTCAAACAGAGAGGTGAGCGAGGAAACCTTTGTTCAAGTCGGGCTTTGACATTTTGCCTCCAAGTTAATTGGTAGAGCAATAGGGTCAAGTCAAATTCTTTAAGATCTTCCTTAATGTTGCAAACTTGCATATCCAATTAAATCTCGAGTATGCTTAGTTTCACATTCTATGGATGACCCTTCAGTCTCAAGATCAAAATTCAACTCTCTTTAACAACTCCAGGCTTTAACATTTTTGCCCCTAAGTCAATTGGCGGAGTGAAAGGGTCAAGCCATACCTTAGGATCTTCATGTCAATTCTGTAAACCTATATATTTGAATAAAATTCAATATGTTGAGTTTCATAATTTGAAGAAGATCTGTTATTTTCAATCCTAAAATTCAAATCTTCTTAATCAAATCTAAGCTTTGACATTTCATCCCTAGTTAATTAGTGGAATGAGAGAGTCAAGCCCAACTCTTGAGATTTTCTTGTCAATTTTGTGAACCTTCATGTTGAGTGAAAACTTAATATTTTGAGTTCCAAAATTTGAAGAAAATCAATTGATTTCAAGATTCCAATTCCATTTCAAAATCAATTGATTTAAATCACCTTTCCTTAATTCAAGGAAATCAAATGGACCCATATCTAAGGAAGGGAGGTTGTGAGAATGATAGCGTGATATCCACTTTGCTCTTTTGACTATTGCACAAAAAAGATCTGCCAAATCTAAATTGAGCAATAAACAGTAAAAGACTATAGGCCCCCAATTAAGGGTTATGACCCATCCACTCTATTGGATGATGTTAGGTCATGTTACTATATGTTCCCTACTATATCATCAATAGAGGAGGAGGTGCATAAACCACCCAGGGTGCCACTCTCATAATTGCTAGGTCACTAGTAATTAGAGAGGAGAATAATAATGGATCTGAGACCTTGTCAGATAGTGACACCATTTTAATTTAACTTCTAAAAGGGGTCCTATCGCGATAGATCCTTAGAGTGAGATAATGCAGCACTAGTTAGGGATGGTGCAGATCCCACAACAACCTCTTTCTTTTAAGAGATTGTGGAAATATAATTTATATTGATAAAGTCTTGCCACCTGGACATACTATTTTGAAGGAAATCATATTATTTCTCAAGTGTAATGGGTCCAAATTTTTAAGATAGTTGATCCTTCCTTTTAATGAAAATTGACCTCTACTTTAAATCAAAAAAATAGGAGAGAGTTGTGGTTGACTCCACTAGATTATTAAAGGGCCTTCTCTCCCACCGCTTCTGCAGGTTGATTTGATTTTTGAATTGAAATTTGTATCAAGCTTAAGTTGGTTTTTGAAATGAAAATCTTCTCAGTCTTCTCGCAGTTTTCTATCTTATAGGCTTCTCTTACATGTTCTAAATCTATTCAATGATTTTTTAAGTCAAGCTGATATTTTCTTATCAAAAGATTGGGTCCAATTTGGGGATTATTCTTCCTTGGATAAGAGAATGAATTCCCTTCTCTTATACTTGCGATATAATCCTGGATTAAAATAAAAAAGGAGCTATCATGTTAAGGTATTAAAGAAAGTGAAGCCTCTTATTAAAAAAAAAAAGAGAAGAAAATTCAAAGGAAGCATAAAGTGCATTAAAAAAAAGTGCGTAAAGTGCGCCAATGAAATAAAAAGATGTGCAAAGCACGTCACAAAAACAAAAGTGAAAGAGGCTTCCTTCTTTTTAAATCTTTAAATTTCAAAGGTCCCGATCACCCTTAATAGCTTGACTTTGTAAAATTTTGAATCTAGATTTATTGTCGTGCATAAACAGTTTATTAGTTAGAAAATTCTATGCAAGAGAATTAAAAAGATTAAATTTCTCGATCCAACTTAAATCCTTTTGAAATTGATTTTAATTCAAAATTTCTATAAGGGGAGAACCTAGTTCAATTTCTATGAAATTTGATCTGGGTCAACAAAATCCAAAACCCTTGGCTCTTTTCGGGTCAATTGGAGTCACTCTACTTCTCACTATACTTTTGAATTTGTTCCCACTTGTCGTTCTGACAGGGTCCAAATGATTAAGTGAAAATTTTCAATAAAAAAATGAATCTTTTACTCCTAATAAGAAATCAAATTCCATTCTTGAGAGATATATGTGAATCTTTAAACATAGGCATCATTTCTTTTAAGATCCACTCCGTGAAATAACACTCTATGTTGGGTCCAAGCTTGTTCTCATATAGAGGTGTATTATACATGGTTATAAGTTAACTTTCAAAATTGAGTTACAACTGAGTAGAGTGCCCAACTCTGATTGGAGGAGCTCGAAGGCCTCGAAGAAAGTTGATTTTGAACTCAAAAAAATTTGAAATTACATAAGTCACGTATGATTTAAGCTCATGATAAAATTGTGTTACCTCAGGACTTTCCAAGTATGAGACTTGGCTATAGTCCTTTGGAGACCAATTTTAGTCCACCATAAGATTAATGAAAGCTTTGAATCAATGTTGATTGGATCGTCCACCTTAGAGATGATCTATAAGGAAGGTTCATGGCAATGGATTAATTTTGAAGATACCACCAGATGCTTCCTTTCATTTGGGCGGTTCTTTAAGAAGTATCATGCCTAATGAGGATCAAATTAAACATCAAATTCACCCCATCAAATTCAAAGAAATCAAATCAAATTCAAAATCATCAATCAATTTTTTTCAGCTTTCTTTTCCATAAGGTTAGGTCCTTCCTTCCCTTAGGATTAGACCCGCTAGTGGTGGAGTACGCCCTCTATGGCACCATCCTGGATTTTACCTATGGATCAGTGGTGGAGTACGCCCTTCGTGGCACCATCCTGATTCTCGTTCTCTAGTGGTGGAGTACGCCCAACGTGGCACCACCCTGGCATTTGACTTGGGGATTAGTGGTGGAGTACGCCCTTCGTGGCACCATCCTGATTCACACTCGCTAGTGGTGGAGTACGCACTTCATGGCACCATCCTAGTTTGCCAGTTTTTGTCCTCTGTGTGGAGCAACTTTCCTCCCCACATGACCATTCGCTAGTGGTGGAGTACGCCCTTCGTGGCACCATCCTAGTTTGCCAGTTTCTGTCCTCTGTATGGAGCAAGTTTCCTCCCCACATGACCATTCGCTAGTGGTGGAGTACGCCCTTCGTGGCACCATCCTAGTTTGCCAGTTTCGGTCCTCTGTGTGGAGCAAGTTTCCTCCCCACATGACCATTCGCTAGTGGTGGAGTACGCCCTTCGTGGCACCATCCTAGTTTGCCAGTTGATCCGCCTATTAGGAGTAAGTCTTCTATCAGCATCCTATAGGCCTAAGGTTGGATGATGCCCTTCCTTAGACCCAAGGCAAGGTATTCCCAATCTTGGTTTTCTAGTTAATTTTTCCATTAGGAGTAAGTCTTCTATCAGCATCCTATGGACCTAAGGTTGGGTGATGCCCTTTCTTAGACCCAAAGTTAGGTATTCCCTACTTTGGTTTCTAGTTAATCTGCCTATTAGGAGTAAGTCTTCTATCAGCATCCTATAGGCCTAAGGTTGGGTGATGCCCTTCCTTAGACCCAAGGCTAGGTATACCCTACCTTGGTTTTCCAATTAATTTGTCCATTAGGAGTAAGTCTTCTATCAGCATCCTATGGACCTAAGGTTGGGTGATGCCCTTGCTTAGACCCAAAGTTAGGTATTCCCTACTTTGGTTTCCAGTTAATTTGCCTATTTGGAGTAAGTCTTCTATCAGCATCCTATAGGCCTAAGGTTGGGTGATTCCCTTCCTTAGACCCAAGGCTAGGTATTCCCTACCTTGGTTTTCCAGTTAATTTGTCCATTAGGAGTAAGTCTTCTATCAGCATCCTATGGACCTAAGGTTGGGTGATGCCCTTCCTTAGACCCAAAGTTTGGTATTACCTACTTTGGTTTCCAGTTAATTTGCCTATTTGGAGTAACTCTTCTATCAGCATCCTATAGGCCTAAGGTTGGGTGATGCCCTTCCTTAGATCCAAGGTTAGGTATTCCCTACCTTGGTTTCCCAGTTAATTTGTCCATTAGGAGTAAGTCTTCTATCAGCATCCTATTGACCTAAGTTTGGGTGATGCCCTTCCTTAGACCCAAAGCTAGGTATTCCCTACTTTTGTTTCCAGTTAATTTGCCTATTTGGAGTAAGTCTTCTATCAGCATCCTATAGGCCTAAGGTTGGGTGATGCCCTTCCTTAGACCCAAGGTTAGGTATTCCCTACCTTGGTTTCCCTGTTATCTGTCTATTAGGTGTAAGCCTTCTATCAGCATCCTATAGACATAAGGTTGGGTGATGCCCTTCCTTACATTCCTAAAATTCTATTCAAAATTTTTATTTGGTCAACGCCAATGTGTGCAGCAGAAGTTTCTTCTACTACACACATTGGGGGTCCATTTGTTAACCTCATTTTTTTTTTATGAGGTCACTCTTAAATCCTCCTTAAGTTCTAGATCCTAGGATCTTCCTAGTTCCTAGCCCTTATGCTCAATCCAAATCTTAACTCAATCCAAACCCAGAACTCATAGGCTAAAGACTTAGGTCCTAAAGCCCTTTCTAGGTGATTTTTCCATCACCTTGAAACCCAGTCTTTTGACCTCTGATTCAGGGTCTATCAATTTTATATTGATGTGAAATGACTCTAGAGGCAACCCTCCAAATTTGAGATCATTTGGAGGATTCTAACCCTTTAAACTTAATCCAACTCCAAATGTTTCAAAACCTTTGAATATTTACAATCCATGCCACTAGGCCTTTCACCTAATGGAATTTGACTTTGGATCCCCCTCCAAATCTTTTTATCCCTCTTAATACCTTGATATTAATTTCTTAAGCAATGATCTACATCTTTTTAGATTCAATTTGACCCAGAATTGACTTGAGTCCAAAATGACCAAAATACCCTTAAATGGAGATTTTTGGACTTTTGGCCTAAACTCAACTTGATTTGACTTATCAACCTTTGAAATCTTCTTCAAATATCATTCCAATGGATCCTAAATGACTTTAGGAACACATGCAATCCAAACTTGATTCATGGTTTGACCAGGTCGACCAAGTCAATCATGGTTGACCAAATCAACCTTTAACCTACACACTTGTCAAATTCAATTATTCAACCCATTTGAATAATATCAACCTTTCAAAATCATTCAATTGGACACCCATGACATGTCCAAAGACTTTCAAGTCAATCCTCATATTAGGTTGACTTGGTCAACTCATTTGGAGAGGTCAAAACCCTCTTTAACTTCATGTATTTACTTAAAAATTCGAATCCTTAATCTCAAACTATTGGCCACATCATCAAGCCACCTTGGCAATCCATGGCTTAGTCTAGAACCTGCTCAAACATGATGTGATGTGACACATTTCCTCCCCTAATAGAGCTTAAACCAACCCCCTTTAACAAGGCTTGGCATTGGTTCATCCAAATGGGGGAAAAGGTGTGGTCCCTCTTCCCATGGACCAAGAGATGTCACTCTCAACCACCAACCCTATTCCATAGCTTTGGGAAGCATAGGGGACACTTGACACTCATCTAAAACCACTTCAAATCAAATCTCAACCATCCAATCCAAAAGCCAAAGGTAAAGTGGGGGAAAACTTGACCAAAAGGGGGCTTCTTCATCATTCCCTTTGATATGATCAAAATCTCCAAACTCCAGCAGCCCTCAACCTTCCAAGAGCTCCTCCCATACACTCCAACACATTACAAGGCTTTCCCAAGCTTTTCCCAACCATTTCCAAGCCTCAAATCACTATTTTAGTGAGGAGAGAGCATTCTAGAGAGAGAAAGAGGGCTTTCAAATATAACTTTTGATCCTGCAAGATCTGGCTTTTGGAGTCTTCATCAAAGTTGTATAGGATTGCTGAAGCTTTCCAACAAGCCATAAATCGCAAAAATCCGACGGTTGGATCGTAAGTTATGCTTATTTTACATTTAAATTTCAATTTGAAACTGTAGCAATTTTACAATGAATGGAGCCTCCAAACTCCAAGCATTGCAAGATCATATTGCCCTCTAGCTACAGTTCAAATTTTGTTTAATTTAGTTAAGTATTTTGAAAGATATGAGCATTTAAAGATTTCTATTCAAAATGAACTAGAAATGATCTGGACCGTCGGATCGACGATCAGACGGCTCAGATCTGGGTATACCGTGTGGCTTCCTCCAGGTTTGAACGTATGTCATCACACGGTATGGAAGGGTGACGTGGCGTCACGCCACGCTGCCACGTCACCGTCAGCTGATTTGACCCAAATTTGAATAAAAATTGCTTTAAATGCTCCAAATCTTCAAAAATTCACAGAAAATCGAGTTCTCCACCAAATGGGGCGTTCTTGGGCACGTTGGAAAGATAATCTAATTTAGTATTTATTAAAATTAAAATTATATTGATTTGATTTATGTATTGTGAGATATTTGAGTTTATGTTAATTTCATTTATTGCTATTTCTCACAATCCATTGATCAAATGAAGCCCAAATTTTGGTGGATGATTATTGAGTATCTTAGGCATGTTTAATAATTTTTCTAGGTTCATATGCTCAATAGATTTCTGTGATATGAATTTTTAATGTAAATGGTCTATTTTGGACCCTAAACTTTGAAAATTCATAACTCTTTAGGGTTTTAGTATTTTGCTGTGATATTTCTGTGGTATGATTAAATGTATGTCAGGGTTAGACACACCAAGTTTCATGTCTATTTAAATAGTAGAGACACCTAGTAAAAATAATTAAGGAAATGTCTAGAAAACTTAGAAAATTCATAGGGGATTGTACACACACCCAATAGGGGTGAAACTTGAACATAGTAAACTTAATGACATCAGATACCTTAGGTTCAAATTTTACTCAATTTGAAGGTCATTAGGTTAGAAAATCGAGCATGTCAAATTTCAGCCCCTTTAAGGACTTAGAAAATTCAATAAATCATCATAAATTTATATTAATTTCAAAAAATACCCATAATACCTCTAATCAACCATAATTAAACTCTTAGTCATTGAAAATTGAAATTACGTTAATTTGACATTAAAATCCACTTTAATTTAATTTTAATCAAAATCAATGTTTAATCACTTTAATTAATTAAAAATTATTAAAAATCCTAAAAAAAATCTTTAAACACTTTTTGATCTCTCCTTAGATCATTTCTAATCTTTGGAGTTGATTTCAAGAAGTTTGGGACTCATTTGGGATCAAATCACTAAAATGACCCTTAATTGAATCAATTTAATAATTTCAATAAATACCCAAATTTCCAAAATTCATAACTAATTGTAGAAAATTCTAAATCAATAAAACTCAGTGGCTAATGACTCAAAATTAAAATCTAGTATTTTTTAAAAATTTCAAACCCCCAAAATCTGGTCAAAGTAAAAAAGTCAACATTTTGGTCAACTCTAGGTCAAGACTGGGTCAAAACTCTAAAAATCATAACTTTTGATAAAAAAACTCCAAATTGAGTATGCCAACTTTCTAACAACTCATAATAAGGTCTAGTTTTTGATAAAAATCTGAAACCCTTAAGATTAACTCTAATTTTAAAAGTCAAATTTTGACCCCTTAATTAACATATCCGGATGACCTCCAAAACTTATTAACTCCTCCAAATTTTAGAATTTTCTTAATAGGTTAATAAAATTCCCAACTAATCTATTAAAATCATCAACCAAATCCCTTTAATATCAATCCACTCCTTTAATTCCAACCAATTTAAATAACTTAATCAACCCCGATTGCTACTAGGTAACCCAGGCCTACGAGGCTATTAGCTTAGCCCCAAGGAAGGTGAAATAAACTTCATGGCCTCGGTGTAAAACAAAGGTAGTAATCAATTAACTTTTAAAATATGTTTAATTAAAATTCTTAATCTATTAATACTTAAATTTTAATCTAAATCCTTTTTAAACCTTAACAAACCCAGACTTTTAGACAACTTCAACTAATCACCCACTTTAGGATCTACCCCTGCCACACGACTATCTACACACACTTTAGATGATGTGCTAGGAAAACCAACTCTAGATCTTGGTTAGGTCGGTGTTTACTTTACTGCTGTGTGCCAGATTTTTCGTAGTTTTCACTGCATGTTGTGGATGAAATTGTCTTGCTGTGTCTGCTTACTGTTTTGTACTATGTGGATGGATTAATATGTTTGGCGATTAGATTACCCTTAGGTTAGGTACGATCTAGATGTTCACATAGTTTTCTGCAGGTGGCCACGCTCATGCAGAACAATAAAAGGGGGCTAAATCAATAAAAAAAATATTATCAATTGTTATAACTGCTTGCACAGGTGCTTCAGCTGCTAAAGCCCCCAAATAAAAAGAGCGTGGACAGTGTGTTTTACTTTCTTTTCTGCACATATATAACTGCTTGAGAATAATTACTTTTTATTTTTTAACTGCTTAGGATAATCTTGCAGGAGAGTCTAGATTTTTGATTTGATATAAATGTAATTTGTATAAGTGTTAAGTGTTGTAAAAGTTAGATTTTGAATTGGGATACATAGATCCAAAGCTTGGACTCCAAAGAGAAAAGGATACCCCTTAGGGGAATAGTCCTTTTTCTATTTGAAGATCCAAATTTGGATCACTTCTTTCCTATCCAAAGAGGAAAGAGTGGCCTTCCCCTCAAAGAAAGTGCCCTCTTATCCATTTGGGTAGTTCACTATGAAGATTCAAAGGAGCTTGAAGAAGGAGCTCGAAGAAGAATAAGACTGAAGATTTGAAGATTGAGAATATCCTACTCAAAACTACTTGCGTCATTACTAGGTTTAGAATCTGGTTTGTTGTCAGTGGTGCCCGGCCACTTTACTTTCTGCAAAACTCTGGTTTGTAATAAGCAAGGCAACTTTGCCTATGGACATTTATTGATTAATTAGTTTATATTTGACATATTGAATTGATTGCCTTTAGGATTGCCTGTTTTTCTTAGTTTTTTGGCGTTTGTGTGCTGCTTTTGTTTTCGCCTGGATACGGGAGGCTCGTGAGGGTGTGAAAATTTTATACTCATAACTTTAAAAGTCTAAAATTTTAGTGAGTCTAAACAACATAGAAATATAACGAATCTAGGGAATTAGCCAGGGATCGACCCCGGGGTCGCATGCATATTTTTGCATTACTCATTCCTTGCTTTAGACCCTTCCCCGCCTACGGGTAGAGTCTGGATAGTCTGACCTATGAGGACGAGGTGCCGGACCTGTGGAAGTCCAGTCTTCCAAAAAAAAAAAATTTTTATAAGACTGTTTTTAAAATTTCAAGCATACTTGATTTGGAAGTTGTCGACCAGCATGCATTGCATTAGATACAAATTAAAAGAGTCAAAATTTTAATTTCATAGTCCTTAGCATTTTGCACCCAACATAAGTCAAAGGGGCCAATTAGGAGAATCTCTAGATGTCGGCCCCAACTCTCCAAAATCTTAAACAAAATGTCCCTACCACTCTTTCATAAAAGACCGGACTCATTTCTTTTAAATCGATTAGGTGGTTAGGTGGCTCCCCAATCCAGGCCGAGGTAAGTCCAGATCTTGCACTGCATTAGTTAGGATCGGACGACTGTGGTTCAGTGTCCAAAATAGATTTAGGATCTGGAGCATATATTTGATTATAAGACCCCAAATTTTGGGAATATAGTCCCAAATTTCTAATAAAATACTTAACTCTAATTAAAGCTTCATTTCAATCCTAAAACATAAAGCCCAACAATTAGATTAAGTTGGGACACTTCCGGATGGTTTTGGAATCTCAAAGTGTCCCCTACCTCTCCTCCTTTGACTTCGTTAATAACTGATCAATTTTGATCCATTCCCTTTTGAGTTTCTAAAATTCATCTCTTTTTGATATCACTCCTAGAAAATCTAATAAAATTTTACCGTTATTTTAATCGAGAGTTTTCGTAGGAGACCTTGTTTTCTTACGATGTAATTAACTACGAGGGCTTTCGCTCGTAGGAGATTTAGAACCACACACGCACCTGATTTTAAAAATTGATTTTTCAAAACTCAATTGGATTTCTTTGGGAAAACTTAAAATATTAGTGATCATTATTATCATATTTAAAGAATTGTCATCGAATGATATTTTCTCCCTTCGGGGAGATACATCTTTCTTTGATAAGGCTTTGTATGTGAACCTAACGATCACACTTCTTGAATATTATAGCTGGATATTCAGTTGAACCTCATTTTGACCCTTCGTGGCCATATGAAGTTCTCTTTAGCATCCGGTCATAATATTCAAGATGAATTTCATAATTTTAAATCTGAACGCCGTTATGAAATTTTATTTTCATCTTTCGAGGTGATATATTCTTTCTAACAGGATGATTCAATTTTAGAATTAGAATTTAACTTTAACTCTCAAAGAAAACCAAATTTTTTAAAAAACATGTTTCCAAAATTCCACCAACATAGATATGATTGTTTTCTAATATATGTCCTATTTCTTTTTTTTTTCGCTTTCTATATTGTATTTCTCGTAGGATTTCTTAAATGTTGGACTTTTGTCTGTTAATATATTTACAGAAAAGTTGGAGTCTTGCAAATCTATTTATCTTTTTATATTTTTTGTGTTAGATGCTATCCACCCGAGGATGTCTCTAGGTTATTTTGTAATTAATTTTAGTAGAGACTTTGAGTTCTTAGGATTTATTTTGCCTTTATTTTGCCTTTTTGTAAGGTGTTAGGATTTATTTTGCCTCTCTTAGGATTCAATGTATCACACTCTTTTCTTAATTTTGCATAATATTTGTTGTACATTAAATCCTTCTGCTTGTGTGGATTCATATACTCATTTGACACTGAACTATCATTGAATGTAGGAGTGTTGTAGTTATTGCATGCTACACTGAGCGTGTTGGTAAGAAACCTTGTTGTTTGCAAGGATTATCATATCTTCTTGCATGACTACATAGAGTGTTATTCATTGCACCTTGGTTTTATGTTCATAGAGGACTACTCTAGTCACTTGTGTGTTGCTCAATGTTGGTTCCAGAATAATATGAAGATCATTCCCTGCTTATGGTCATCTCTTGCAAGTATGTTATTGTGCTCATATATACTTCAAGATCCATTGCATACATTGAGTTTCCTAGCTTTTATGTTTGTAGGGAATAGGAATGTACGCTTGCCACGATATCACCACGAGCAGTACGAAAAATTATTCTAGGCTTCTATGTTCATTATGCTCATTGTAGAGACGTTACTAGATCACCAAATTTTGTTCATGAGCGTATCATTGCACCATTCAAAGATAAGCCATTGTGTGCATTGGAGCTTCTTTATTGCTTGATTTATTTGCATGATACAAATGCCACACATTAGTCACTTCCACTTGTATATGGTATGAACCAATTATTGGGATGCTCTTGTGCATTTACTTGCCACTGATTCGTATTCCTCATTGGTTATTGATTGATTCTTCCAAGTAAATTATGCTTGGAACTTTTTTTAACACCAATCCCTTGCTTGTTCATATAGATGATCAGAATTATCAATTATAATTTGTGTTTTAATTATGGTTGCATATCTTTTCAATTCAATGTCTGGTTCTCTGCAGTCTATGCAAGTTTAAGTTCCACTTAATGTTGTATAGTTTGAGTTCAATATCCACAAGTGCATACTTCAAGTTTAAGTTTATTTCATTTAAGTACAATTTGTTGTCATCCATTGTACGAGTTCCTTGTGGTCCAACTCAAGTTTTTTTGCTTGAGTTCAAATTATGTTCACTTGATATTCAAATAAAATTCAAGTTTGAAATTATTTTATTTAGGTTCAAGTCTTGATTGTTCATTTAATTTTGTTCAAGTCCAAGCTCAATTCCAATTCTTTGTCTGTTTTTAGATAGAATTTTGGAAGCCTCCCGACGTCTCCCCCGATTAGGAGAAAAACTATTAAATGTTAATTCTTTGGAAATTAATTAATGTTTATCTTTGGAAAACATAGTTTTATATTTAAACAAGACTTTTTTTTATAAAAAAATATTTTTTTACAAACATTAAGAACGGGTAATTTCCTTTCTTTGATTTATACTTCACAATTTTTTTAAAAAAACTTTTGTGTGTTTAAACATCCATATATATAATATTTAAATAAGTTTTAAAAGGAAGCAATAATTAACTTTTGTTCATTGGTGTGCCAAACACTACACACTAGCTCCTAAAGCCATCATGATCGAGTAAATTGTTAGTCAATGGTTTATTTACTTATTGACTTCTAGTAGAGAGTAATTTGTAGCTCTTGAGCTCAATTTAGCTCTATTATGTATGTTATTTTAGGTTGTTAGTATACTATCTAAAAAGAAATTTGAAATGTAAATTGTGCATATTAAGTAAAAAAGGTTTCTATGTTATTGAATACTCTTCATTTTTATAATTATAAATTGTTCTTTTTTTAATCATTTTTTATTTATTTCTATCATTATAATCATTTGAAACTTTGTGTGAGAAGAATTTTTATCTTTTTGACACGTCATCTAATAGCAACTTTATTATTTTAGCATGATCGTGGTCCTTTAATATTCTACTTTAACAGCATTTCCTTAGGCGAAATGTGTAGAACTTAATAAATGGTTATGTTAAAACCAATTATAATTTTTTTTTTAATTTTAAGTGGCACTTTATATTTTGCAATAGGTAGCTCTATGTAAGGTAAGTTAGAGGAGAGAATGTGGATCTCTACATAATGATGAGAAATATAGGCTATATTTGAAGTTTTAATGGTGGGTGTGGTTCAAATTTTTTAAGCCTTTAAGTTCTTTATAAATTGCCCATAAAAATTTATAAAGGGACACTTTCTTTCTAATTTATCCCTTCAACACTCTCCTTCTTTGAACTCCTCATCTGTTCTTAGCTATCATGAGTATTTGTATTTATATTTGAGTATTATTAAACCTCGTAAGTGGTTAAGCTATTTACTGATATAATCTTTTTTTACTATTTCCTCATGAATGCTAACATGGTTGTCTAAACACCCATGCAAAACAAGCATATCTACAGCTTCTATTATGGCATGCTATATATCTTTTTCTTACTTATACTTTTTCTTTAGCAAGGAATGAAAAGTATTCTACTCTATTTTTTTTCTATGGTAGGCTAAAACTCCTTATTTTTGGCTGATGATGTGAATAATCTGTATATATCCCAATAAGAATCTTGTATAGAAATGTGACTGTTTGTTCTCAATTTCTCTCATGATTTATTTAATTCATGCAATAATCATGTAAGAAATTAAAATCTACCTTTATTTATTACCTTGATGGAGAAATATTGAGATAGTTAGGAGAATTGAGATAAAATGCTTTTAAACCTATACATAGGATGAGTAGGATTTTAGGTTCAATGGAGATAGTATAATTGTTAAAAGGCCATAAATCCTTTCTTACATCGTTAAAAGATTGACAATGATCTAAAGGTGCAATGCTCGAATTGAAAACTACTATAAATGAGATAGCTTAGGAAAATATAAGCTCTTTCAGTATAATTTTCCCTGAACAACTTTAATTCTATATACTTAACTATTTTCTACACTACTAAAAAATTATAGCAACTACCCTATATTTCATTACATAGGACAAATTCTATAGCTAGAGTTGACTTTTCTAGGGTTAGTTATTTCACCTAATTTTTCTTATGGGTTCATCACTGTCGTATACACTTAATTACTTGATTGACACATGAACTTCTGACATTTGAGATCATATATACCATAAAACATTAATAACAACAAAAATGTTAAGCATTGCATAAATAAACTCCACCTAACATTCCCATCAAAATTTTTATGATATTGCTAGGGATTAGCATGTTTTTTTTAACTATATTTATTTTATCCAAAAAATCTGCATATTTAATTCTACTTGATTTATTTTTTTAATTAGTTTGGTTTTTGTCATTTGTGATGCTATGAACTTTTTATTATTTTCATAATTATTATTTCTAAGTTGTTGGATCAAATTTCATTTCAAGTTTATTTTTGTTGTATGAATAGTAAAATTAGTAAGGGGCCCTTATTATTTGACTTTGAGAAATGAAAGACCCTTAAAAAGTCTAAAAAATGAAAAAGACTTTAGCTGTAATAATTGGCCAACCAAATTCAAATACAGAATATCCTAGAGCTCGTAGAGAGTACACCTATCCCTTAGTAGATGGAATTCATTAGAATATCAATTGACCTATTATCTGAGGTAATAATTTTATGAGAAACCTAGTATTATCCAAATGGTTTAAAACTCTCAATTTTGGAGAACTCTTATTAAGGATCTCAACTTACATTTATCTACTTTTTTAGAAATTTGAGCAACATTTAAGTAATGGAGTAAATATTGATCTTGTTATAGTTCATCAATATCTATTTTCTATATGGGAAAATGTTAAAATATAGGTGAATTTCTTTCCCATAGGCTCCATAATCACTTGGAATGAGTTGGCACATAAGTTCTTTAGTAAGTACTCTTCACCTTCTAAAAATTGCTAAGCTTTTATGAAAAAAAATTATTTTTTTCCCAATTTGAGGGAGAGTTAATTTATGTGAGCTGGAAAATATTTAAGAGATGCATAGAAAGTTCCCTCATTATGTTTTACGTGATTTGTGGTTTTTTTAGACTATTTTAAATGGTTTATAGGATCCTTTAGGTCAATGTTTAACGAGGCAACCAAAGGATATTTGATGTTAAAACCTTTTGATGAGGCTTAACTTAGATAGAGAACATGGAAATAAATAATTCAAGTGGCCATTTGATACAGTGAATCCTAAGTTAGTAGTCAATACTCATGATTTGGATTATTTATCTATTTTGACTACTCTAATAGGTGCCATGTCCATGAAGTTAGATAACCGTAAAGTTATTTCAGTATCAGGATATCTCTGCATTTGGAATAGTATGATTTGAATTATGCTGGTGAGTCTAGTGATCAAGGGGTTGAGAATAAAAATGTTATTGGAATATTAAATAATACCTATTCTAATACATATAATCCTATTTGGAAGGATAACCCTAATTTCTGTTGGAGTAATAATAATGGTGGAAATTAGTGGAATGTAAGCTAGTCCAACCCTATAGTTGGTTGGAAAAACACTCAATAACCTTTAGTGAACCATAGACCATCTTACCCCCCTTGGATTAAATCATATTAATCAATCTACCTTTGGAGGATTTAGTTCTTCAGATGGGAAACTAATTGTAGAGTCCATTCACTAACTTTAGAGACAGAGGGAACTAAATAGGGTATCTTACAGGTATGATTAATAGTAAATTTTATGATGAGCATGCTAATCTTAATAATAAAAATTTGGAAAGCATTTCAAATCTGTCTAACTAAGGAGTGGGAATTTTTTAGAAGGCCCTTATAAGGGAAGAAAAAATCAAACTCAAGAGTAAACTGTGGTAGAAAGCTTGTAGTGCCAAACTAACAAGAGGAATAACTTGAACCTATTAAAGAAGCTAAAAGACCTTTTAGGAAGGCTTTAGAGGAACCACCCCCACCATTTCTTAAGATGTTAATTATGTGAAATTTGAATACTTTTTTTTTTTTGGTTTTTTAAAGTATTTAAATAATTAACTAGAAACATGACTTTCTCAAAAGCCTTAGAGTAGATGCCACCTTATATTAAATTCATGAAAGACATCCTTATGAACAAACTGAAACCAACAGAATTTAAATTTTATTATTAATTAAGAAATGTAGTGCTATAAAAAAAAAGAGGCTCCATAAAAAATTGAAGGATCCTGGTAGTTTTACCATTCCCATGATTATAATAAATAAATTTTGTTGGAGAGCATTGTGTGATCTAGAATCCATCATCAGTCATATGCCTTTATCAATTTTTAGCAGTTTACTTTTTAGAGACCTTCAACCCAGTAATGTCCTTCTTTAGCTTGCTGATAGATCATTTACTTATCCTAAGGGGGTGATAGAAGATGTTCATATTAAGGTAGATAGGTTTATTTTCCCTACAAGTTTATTTTCACTAGAGATTTTGTTATCTATTAATATTAGGGAAACCATTTTTAACATCAGGTTAGGCTATGATAAATGTTCAAAAGATGGTGTTGACCATGATATTTCTATATCAAGAATTGACTATAAATGTGCTTAGGTCCTTGAAATCCCATAGTGATAAGAATTTGGATTAATTTAGGGTTTATTTGGAAGATATTACTATTGAGAATATTGAGGGATTTTTGTTATTAGAAATGAATTTATATGAATCTTTAGTGGAAAATTGTGAGAGTTTGGAATAATTTATTTAGATTTGTTGGAGACGCATTTGGGAGGTTATGAATTCTTGGATACCTCATATTTGGGTAGAATATTTAGATCATTTATAGAACAAGAATTTATATTAGAGCTTAAAACTATACCTAACCATCTTAAGTACACCTTTTGGATTTCAATTCAACTTTATTTATCATAATTTTACTAGTTTAGAAAAAACATCATGAAGGTTGGTTAATTAGGGTTCTAGGTGATTATAAGAAAGATTTTTTATGGACCATAGTTAACATCAAAGGAATATGACAATATCAACATATGCCTAGAATTCTAATGGTGAAAATTTTCTTACCAAAAACTAACCAATAAAGATAATTAAACTAATCCATAAAAAAGGAAATTAAAAGGTAAATATTTAGATTATTAGATATAGGGATTATTTATCTCATTTTTTATTATTCTTGGGTTAGTCATATTCTTCGTGTTTCTCAAAAGCATGGTTTGACAATAGTGTTTATGGAACATAATGAGCTCATTCCCACCAGGAAAGTCACTCATTCGAGAATTTATATATACTATAAAAAGTTTAATAAAGACACTAGAAAAGATCATTTTCCCTAGCGACTTATTGGCCAGATATTTGATAGGTTTGCAGCACACTCTTTATTTTGTTTCCTAAATGGATACTCTGAGTAACATAGGATTCTTATAGTACCTAAGGACAAGGATAAAACCATCTTCACCTGTCACTATGCTACTTTTTCCATTAGAAGGATGCCTTTTTATCTATGAAATGATCATACAAATTTCTAGGCATGTATGATTTCTATTCTTTTAGATTTAATAGAGCGGGCATTAAAACTGTTATGGATGACTTTTGTATTTTTAGCACTACTTTTAATTCTTGTCTTGATCATCTAACCACTATTTTGAAAAGATGTGTGGAAATAAATAAAGTGTTGAATACTATCAATTCTTGGTGAGAAAAAGGATTATATAAGACAAAAGATTTCCAAGAATGGTTTAGTTGTGGATAAGGTTAAAGAAAAGTTTCCATCACCTACTTCAATTAAAGGCATTACAAGTTTTCTACAACCTCTCAAATTTTATAGAAGATTTATTAAGGACTTCTAAAAATTTTCTAATTATTCGTGTTATTTATAACAAAAGGATGTTCAATTTGTGTTTGAGTGTGCATTGATTGATACTTTTAAAATTTTAAAGTTGTGCTTAATCATTACATCTATTATTGTTGCACCATATGGGTCTTTACATTTCAAATTTATGTGTGATGCTAGTGAATATGTTGTAGGTGCGATTATTTGGACAACAAAAATATAAAAAGTTTCAAGTTTTTTTTTGATAGTAACTTTTAATGTTACACAATAAATTATACCACTTCTGAAAAGAACCACTAGATCTTATGTCTGCTTTAGTTAAACTTTTATCTTATTTAATTAGCATGATGGTTCTAGTTTATACAGATCAATTTGCAATCAAATTTCTTATGAAAAAAATGGAAAGTAAACCTAGATTGGTGAACTAGATTGCTATTACTCTTTTATGACTTGCATTTCAAATGGATACCATAACTAGATTTTAATTTGTTGCAAGAATTTGATATAGAACACTTAAACAAAAAAAGGTATGAAGAACTAGATTGCTATTAATATTTCAATGCTTACATTTGAAGAACATGCATCTCATGAAATAAACACTAATGACTTTTCTTAGTAACAATTGTTGGCTTTACATATGAGTAGATTTCCTTAGTATGATAACATTACAAATTTTATTGTTAGTGGTGTGATTCAATTTGACTTACAATATACAAAAAAATACAAGTTTTCACATGATGCTAAATATTTCTTTTGGATTGATTCATACTTATTTTTAAAATATAACAATAATTTTTTTTGGAGATGTGTCCTTGAGAAAGAAATACAACCACTAATTAGAGGATGTCATGATTCACATTATTGAGGTAATTTTGCAAGATTTAGAACTACTCCTAAAATTCTTTATGAATAAATTTTACATTCGCCACATAATTTGCTTTAAATATTTCTTTTTGTCAAATTTTCATAGATTAACGTTATTATGACCCAAGAGTTAGACTAATGTTTCTTTATTGATTTGAAAAAAAAAAATACTTTAATAATTAATTGCATCATAACAAATATTCAAATCATTCCGAAAGTTAACAGAAATATTATTTTATCATTTTGATTATGAAATTAAATAAAGGTTTTTATTTTCATAATTAATTCACATAAAGAATATTAAATTCAACCTGAAAAAAAAAATCACCTAACATTTTGATTATGAAACTAAACAAATGTTTAAAGTTATGTCTATATCCATAGATTTTTCTCTTATATTAGAAAAGAATTAACATAGGGTTTATTTTAATACTTGGTTCTAAACTTGTTGTTAGGGTAAGCCCCTATAGTTACTTGCATCACAAAAGTGAATACTCTAGATTAAAGTGCAGACCAAAATTTTCAAATTCATATTGGCTTTAAAAAAATTTTGGGGTATCAAAATTAAAATATATAAACTTTAGATTATATATATTAATATTGGTTTACAATTTATATTAAGAATTTTCGATTTGGATTTTTTGAGTAATAGAACAAAAAGAATGTATAGGCACTAAAAAGTATATTGAATCTAAACTTATACCTACCTAGAGTGGGTTGTTAGATAATAATCCTAAACATAAAATAATCACCATTTGAATGAAGGATTATCTAGTTCTATCCTATTAATCATGTAGTTCTGATTTATAAAACTTTAATCATGGCTTTATAATATACTCATATGAATTTTATCATGTGATGAAGTGATGCATGAAAAATAATGTATAAATTATAGCTTTTATTCATTTGTAACTTAATAAAGTACCACTCACGATTTGCTTTAAAGTAAAGGTGGCCAAGATCAATTGATAATAAGCTCGTATTTATACTTCCATATAATGTGGATTTAAACTTAATCATTTTTTTATCTTGAAATCTTCTGTCTCGTGGATGTTATATAGGATTCCAAAACATAATAATCTTGCCTGAATTTAAACTTTACGTGCAATAACACCCAAAAAGAGTTTCTTACAGGATTGAGGACCAAATCAGTATGTTGGAGATTTATAGTTTTTGTTAGGTATATATATAAATGAAAATCCTTATAAAGCATAACTTTTTATTATATCTTTATATATTCAAAAAGTTTAGTCTTCACTAAAGATGAAGAGAAGAGTCCATCCTGAGCAGATTTGCCAAAAAAATCATCTAGATAAATTAAACGGAGGATAACATGAATTTTAATTTTTAATGTTTCTTTATAAAAATTAACATAACATATGATTTTTGGCCTTGAAAGACAAACAGAAGCCGGGCTATTGATTTGGAAAGAGAAACATGATTTACTTTCATATTCAATAGAACATATAGTGATGCAAATTTGCATTCAGAGATTATAATTTTGATGATAGCAAACATTTTGACACTTCTATTTTTCTATGATTATCCTGTCTACTAATGTTTTAGGTCCACAAGGTCAATTTCAAATCAAGCCAGCACAAGATTGGGTAGATTAGGGAAGAGTTAGTCTGTAAACTTTTGTTAAGTGTTTTTATAATTTTCTTGAGTGAATGTAACAAAGTGGTTCCTGATGCTAAGTATCAATGCACACACACTTAGGAGGAAAAATTCTATATATTTTTAGAGTTTTTTTATTTTTGATCATATTATCTAGGATGATCCAAAATCATCTTGGATGATCAATTAAAAATATTATCCCAAATTAAGGCATCTTGGTTAAGGCAACCATAATTAAGCAAATTGTCCCAGATGATATTAGTATAATCTTAGATGATAGGTTCAAATTAGAAAGAATCATCCGCAAAATCATTTAGTCATGTTATTATTTTTGGATATCATCTAAAACATCATCATGGATGATGCATTACAATTATGCCTAAATTAGTCAGATAATTAAGGAAAGTAATTAAGGTTTGATTGATCGATCATATCATTCAGGACAATCGCAGGATCGTCTGGGACGATTAGTTAAACAAACCTTTGTATCTTGTTAGATGAAACGAATGTGTTCTAGATGATTGGTATTAATTTGCATCAATCATCCAGGATGATCCTAAATCACCATAGATGATCAACTATTTTTTTTATCATTTAAACATATAAAGTCTAGCCGAACAAAGTGATTGTTTAGACTATATTCAATGTCTTAAACTAATTGTATAGGGACTATCATGAAATCATCCTGGAAGATCAATTATTTCTTCATCATCAAGATAGGTAAAGTCTAGCTGAACAGAGCAATTATCTGAATGATATTTGATGACTTATACTAATCGTATAGGATGATGTCCCATCATCTTGGATGATCAAAACAAACAAACCTTCTAATCGTCCAGCCTCCCCCAAATCATCCTAGCTAATTGAGTTGAATTTGTACTAATCGTATAAGACGATCACATGGACAATCTTTGTCGATTAAGTATAAATTAGGGAAAATTTGAAGCCCTTATTTATAAGATCTCTTATTTACTCAAGAGATGATCTTTTGGTGCTGTACTAACCGTAGAGAGTCAAGAGGAGAGGGAGAGTAAGGGAGAGAGAGAGAGATAGGATCTTATGAGGAGAAGTTTGTGATAGTTTCACAAAGGTTGCACTAAGAAAGGATCCGTGTTGTCTTCTTTGGTCATCATCCCAAGTTCCTTGGAGGTTTGAGAGAGGTCTAGTTCCACAATTGATTATGGTTCTCTACATGCTTTAAGTGCAAGAGAAAGTAGTCGAGTTATCTACCTTCTTCAGAAGGAAGTGAAAATAGTTTAGTTCTCTACCTCACTAGAGTGGTTGAAAGGAGGTTTGTATAGGCTTCTCTACTTTGCTTGGACAGTAAAGGAGGGTCACTTTGTTTAGTACAATACCTTGAAGAGAGGCTCTGGGAGTGGATGTATGACAAGTTGTTTGAACCACTAAAAAAATTATTTATTTTTTATTATTACTTTTCCTCATTTAATTTCCACACTATAATTTTGTTGTGAATGTTGGTTTGGCTTAAGATCGTGAATTCTTTTTGAGAAATTTTTAAAACACCAATTCACCCCCTTACTCTTGGTTAGCCTCAGGCTAGTTCATATGGGCTTAACATTCCTAATGAACACTCAAGTGGTATCAGAGCGAGATTCATAAAACTGAGTTTTTGAAAACTTTTGAATTTTGATCCATGGCTAACTTCGATAATTGTAATACTGCGGAGGGGAATTCTATTATTCAACCACCTTTTTTTGATAACATAACTTTTAATTTTTGGAAAACTCGCATGTCCAAATTTTTATAATTAATTCACTATCACATGTGGATGCTTATTAAAGATGGATATTCACCACCAGCTTGTGAAATTGATGACATAAAACTTGAACTTCCTTTTATTGAATGAACTTTTGATGATAGGGATTTAGTACAACTTAATGTAAAGTGTTTTAAGTATTTTTTCTGTGATTTGAAATTGAGAGATTACATGCGTGTCCCAACTTTTGTTATTGGTAAATAAATATTAGATAGATTATGTATTACTTATGAAGGAACAAAAAAAGTTAAGCAATCTAGGTTGAATATCTTACTACATGACTATGAACTTTTTGGCATGAAATTCAATGAATCGATTTCTAAAATGTATACTCGGTTTGCTTAATTAGTCACCTCACTACATGCCTTAAGAAGAGAGCTAACCAACTACGAAAAATTTAATAAAATTTTTAGATGCTTGCCTTCTTCCAACAATGCTATGATTATTACAATAATTGAATCTAAGAATTTGAATACTTATTCTATTGGTAACTTACTTGGATCACTCATTGCATATGAGCAAGGAGAAAACTAAAGACAACTTAATGTAGGTGAGAAAAAGAAGAAGAAGAGTGTAGCACTAAGGCTAATGATACATATAATGATTCTTCTAGGTCTGAAAGTAATGATGTTTCCTTAATCACTAGGCAATTCAAAAGATTTCTAAGGAAGAAGCAAAAGCACCATCAAAAGTAGAATAATGGTAACAGTAGCAATAATTTTAAAAGTTCTACTGATATAATTTCTTTGGAATACATGAAGCCATGAAATGTTAAAGATTATTGTCCTACACTTAATGATCACCCAAGAAAGGAGAATGGTGAGGAGAAACTTAAGTTCTGGAATGATACGTAGCGGTTCGAAAAGGCATTCTATGCAGATTCTTCATCTGACTCCTCTAAGACTGAATCTGAAGAGGATACAACAAACTTATGATTGATGGCATACGATCAACTTAGTTATTCTGACCAAGAAGCGGTATGTTAACTAACCTATAATTAATTACTTGAAGTTTCTAAACAAATTCATTCATCATATAGGAAACTTTAGAAATTGTATGCTAGCTTGAAATTGGAACTTTTGTATTTGCAAAAGGAGCTTGAAGTGTTGTTCAAAGATCACTCTACACTTGATACCAATCACATGCCATTACTTAATGAGTTAGATACATTAAATAAGAGGCATATTGAATTATCTGATGCACGTGATTCCTTAAAGTCCTCACAAGTTGACTTAGAAAAAGAGTTTAAGAAATTAGAGGAACTTGCATAGGAAATGGATAATAATAAACTTCGGCTAAATGTCGAAGTGCCTGCTTATGAATACAAAAATAAAGCATTAAAACCAAAAGTCATAATATTTGAAAATTAGAAACCATCATTGCATGCATCACATAACTTTAAGAAGAGACATCACCATAAGAGTAAATTAATAAATCATTTTCCTGATGTCAGATGTTTTTTATGTGGCATGCTAGGACTCATCTCACACACTTGCACTATTCACCATACACATTGGGTGTGGAGATCCAAATTGCATGATTCATAGCATAACACACATTCATTACATTCTTCTTTTTATAAGAAGGGACCCAAACTTGTTTGGGTTCTTAAATTTGACAATTAATGATTTTGTAGGTGTGATCTCATAAAATACCTCATGAGAGAAAGTGGTACAAAGACATCACCTACTAACAACACATTATAAGAGATGCCAATCAATTTGTTTTGCTGGAGGACATGGCTGGAGGCAAGGTCTGAAAAGTTCGTTAGGGATGTTAGGCCCTATGAACTAGTCCCGAGGCTAACCAAGAGGGGCGGTGAATTGGAATTTTAAAAAATCTTTGAACAAAAAGAAGTATTATAACAAATCAAAATCACCATGAAAAAATACGTGCAAAAAATTAAAGTGCGGAAGCAGTAAAAAAAAACACAAGGGTTTATAGTGGTTCGGTCAACTTGACCTACATCCACTCCCCGGAGGCGCCCTCCAAGTATTGCACTACCAACACGACTCTCCTTAAGCCCCCACACCTAGGTGGAGAAGCCCTTACAAAAACACCTCCTTTTTGCCACACCTGGCAAGGCAGAGAAGCCAACTCCTTTTGCTTCCTCCTAAACCAGGCAGAGAACCACGATCACTTGTTGAAACTTATCTCTCCCAACCATTTCAAGGATAAGAGACTCTAGGGAATTAGAAGTGGAACAATACTTGGAGCAACCCTTATGAACCTCCTCACAAGCTCCCCCTCACAAGATCTTCTCTCTCTCTCTCTCTCTCTCTCTCTCCCTCTCCCTCTCTCTCCTTTAGGTTTTCTCAGGTCAAGATAGCAGCCAAGGATGTTCAAAATGTTGAATAAGAGATCTTAAATAGAAGAGCTTTAAAGGAGCTCATAAATGGCAAGGTGCCGACTTTATCATCAAGGCTGATATAGAAATCGACCTGGCCGATTAGTATAAATCTCATAAGATCGGCCAGAGCATCGCCCTGAATGCAAACTGGACGATTGAAAATTTGCTTTATCATCCCGGACGATATCACGAATGTCCCGGCCGATCAGTTCAAATTAGAGAAAAATTGTTCAGAGCGTCACCTTGAATTTGAGCTAACCGATCCAAATCAGCCAGAGCATCGCCCTAAATTTGTACTGATCGATAATTATCGTCCAGGAGCAACCAAGGGTTTTTGAAAGAATCGTCCAGGCCGATCATGCGATCGTCAAGGATGATGTGATCGAATCAATCATCCTTAATTACTCCCATGATTGCCGGATCGATTTAGGAATAATTAAACAACATCATCCAGGGCGATCAAAGAATCATCCTAACCGATTTCAAAAAATACAAAATTCGTAAATTGATCATGGAGGCAATTTCTTTCTGTATTGAGCATATCATCCTGGGCGATACAGGTATCGTCCAGGCCAATCAGTTAATTACGGCTGCCTTAACTAAGAAATCTTGATTAGATCTTTTATTTTGAACTTGATCGACCTGGATGATATAAATATCGTCCGGAACAATGTGAGTAAAAACACAAGTTCTAAATATCTCAAGTGTGTGTGTAGGGTTACTTAACATCAGTCACTTCAAATAACTACAATTGACTAAAGAAAGAAAAAAGAAAATTACAGACTGACTCAACCCTAATTTACCCAGTCTTGAGCAAAATCTGATTTCTGTCCGATCTTTGAATCCTAAAAATGACAGTAGTAAAGGCAATCATAGTGAAACAAGATTTGTTTTCTATCATCAAAATCACTATCCAAAAAATAGGTTTGTAATAATCTCCCCCTTTTTGATGATGGCAAACATTTTGATAATCAATTTTAAAACAGTAATGCAAAACTAAACAAGCTTTCAAATTTTCGAACAGAACAAGTACAAACATACTACAATAACAAGTATAAATATACTACTCCCCTTTTTGACATCTCAAAAAGGAGGAGGAAACTAAAAACACAAACTAAAGTAACTAAAAATACAATACAAATAAAGAAAGCAATCTACATAAAATAAAAACTACAGAAACGAGGGATCTTGATCATCAGATGGAGGTGGAGGTGGTGGAACCTTCTGAAAGTAGCTAGTTAGTATAGTAAACTGAGCATTGAACCAGGCTATATCCTGGTCATGCTGCTGCTGCTGGTGAGTAATGTAGCTGTCAAAATAGGCTAAGTCTTTTGTATGGTGCTGCTCATAGCCGGTCATATCCTCAAAATGTTGCTTCTTCTGTGCAGCAACATAAGCGTCGAAATGAGTCTCCCAACGATCAAATCTCTCCACTAACTAGTCAAACTATGAGTGCTAGCAAAGAGGAACATGATCAAGAATGGGAGTGGGAGCCTCCTTCTCCTCGGCCCCCTAAGGTTCCCCATCTCCTGGGTGGAGACGAGTACTGTGAAGGACATTGAACGAATTGTTTGCATAGCAGAGAGGCGGATGGTTGGGGTGAGCAGGATATTGAAGATTATATTTGGTTTCAAGAACATATGATATGATGTGTCCCAAAACCAGATTGGGTTTCCTATTATGACTCATATCACAGATTGTATTTAAATGATCAATGTATCAAAAGATTAGATCAGTAGCATTAAAATCTCTATGGGCCATAAAGTAAAAGGTGGTAAGAGAAAGTAATGGGGTGATGTGGATTTTGTCCCCGGTATTTGGAATTATGGAGGTGCGAAGGATATATTGGATTGTCCTAGCATCTTTGACTAAAGAGATAGTCTCTCCAACATGAAAGGGAGAGTTGGTTTGGTATAGAAAATGATTTGCAGTGGACAAGTTGAAGTAAAAAACAGAGATAGTTAAATGCAGCTTATCCCTAGTGGTGGATAGCTGCAGTAGTTCAGCACAGTCTTGATATGTGATCTCGACCGGGCATCGATTCACATAAGAGGTTAGGGCAGTGTAGGTAGCATTAATTTGGAAATTTGCAAAAAATTCATATAAAAGTTCGGAGGCAAAAAGGACTTCTAGAGTAAGAATGAAGCAGAGAGAAGTGTGATTGAAAAGATCTAGTACCAGATATGAAAGGTAGGCATGATTGATTATCATGGAGAGAGTGATGCTGCATTCTTTGTACCAATGATAAGCTACTTGATCTTTAGCTTCTTGAAATCAAGGGTCCAGAGTGGCCCTCGAGGAGCTCCTAGATGCTTAACGGACTCGCTTTCCTCCAGCCATATTAAGAAATCAGTAAGTAAGAAGGAGAGGAGAAGTGGTTTGAGGTGTGAAAACATGGCTGGAATGCTCTGAATTTAAAGAAATGGCCACATCATCCAGGACAATTGCAGAATCATCCAGGATGATTTGGTTCAATTATTGCGTACAGGCCGATTGGTCAAAAAGGCGGTCCGATCAGCCGGACCGATCAGATAACAGCCAGAATAATTAGACATAGACAATCATCTCGAGGAGTCAAGCTAGACGACCGTTGAAAAAGCAGATCGTCCAGGCCGATTAGGTGTATCGTCCAGAATGATGCATAATAATTGATCGTACCGGCAGAAGTAAAAACGTTTTAATTCTGTGCCACGTGTATCATCTAGGATGAACAGTGGATCGGCTAGGATGATTATCCAGTAATTGATCATCCGGGGCTGATTTTAAGGATTTAATTGTACTTACACGTAGATCGTCCAGGATGATCTAGTATATCGGCCATGACGATGACCATAAATGCATCGGCAGGACAAAAGTTATATCGGCTAAGACAATCAATATGATTGTAACAGAGTTCGATCGTATCATCCAGGATGATAAAGGTATCATCCAGGATGATGTGATAAGAATTTGGAAACCAAGGAAAGATGGAGATGATCAGAGAAAAACCCAAGCAAATAAATAAAATAAAAAAAAGCTAAAAAAAAAAATAAAAACTAGAAACAATCAAAAGAAAGAAAAAGAAAAATAATTTTGGTTTTTAATTTTTCTATTTTTTTTTTGTTCTTAGCAAAGCAAGCATATGACAAATTGCCCAAATAATTAAATTTTAAAGATTTGAAAGATCAATGAGTTAACAATGTCTCAATCTGAAAATGGTTGAATATCTGATCCTGTTTAACCTAGCTCGGACTTCTTTCAGGATAAAAAATTAAGCCTTTGAAAATATCAAATAACCCATGAGTCCTTCTAAGTTTTAAAAGTTTTGAAAAGAGAGAATAGCTTGCATTTAGTGGGCTCATTTTATGCCTCTTTTCACTTTGATTGACTCTTTGAACATCTTTTAATTTTTGATACACTTTCATGTATATTATTTTTCTTTTCAATTTAGCGTCATTGGCCACTTTTTATTTATTTATTTTGTAAGCTAAAAACTCTTTAACAAACCTTAAAAAAAGGTTCTTAATTGTGGTTATATATTCTAGATATTAGAGAAGAGGAGCTCTCTTTCTAACATAGGGAAGAACAAGCCACAAAACAAAAATCAAAATTATATGATAAGTGCAAAGGCAAGATTTCAATTAACTTGAAAGATATATAAGAACTTTGGATCATATATATAAGATAGACTATTGTAGTAAGATAAAAAAGATCTTAATTTCAAAAAAAAATTATTAAAATGAGATAGACTTTTGTTTAGAAAAGAAAATTATATCACCAAAAGAGGTTAGAGGGAGTGAAACTATCAACGGTGTTTTCTCCTTTAACCAATTTAGAAATGTTAATCAATGGCCATAAATCTCCAAAGTTTAAGAACAAGGAAAAATCATCATAAAGAAAACAAAAGTAAAAATGACTAGAACATCAAAACAAAAACTATCACAAAAACAAAACATAACAATAATCAAAATGCAATTCAAGAATTTGTTAAGCAGTAAGTTTAACCTGTTATGAGCTGCGAGCCTCCATTTATCCAAGTATCCTATGCTCTCATGAGGTCTTTGGTGAGATAACTCTTGCAAAAATCAATAATAGTCAGATTTAGGAACCCAAATAGGTTTGGGTCCCTTCTCATGAAAAGTAGAATGTAATGCATGTGTGCTATGATGTGAATTATGCAATTTTGGTCTCCACATCCAATGTGTACTACGGTGAACAGTGCAAATGTATGAGATGTGTCCAAGCATGCCACATGAAAAGCATCAAATACCAGGAAAAAGGATTTCTTAAATGGTTTGGATTGTAATGCCTCTTCCTAGGTCTTGGATTTAGATCAAAAGTAGGTGTCATTCAGTTTCTCTTAATTGATTCCAATTCATCTTTAAGCCTCAAATTAGTATTTTCTAAAACATTATTATCAATCCTCAAGTTGTGCTCTATTTCTTTAGATTTCTTCAAATCAGATTTGAGTGAGGTGTGTGAAACTTTTAATGCATCATGCTCATCAATTAATTTCAAATTCTTTTTGTTTAAATCATCAAATTCATCAAGTAGAACTATGTGATTTGAATCACTTGTAGAATGATTTTTGAGAATAATTTCATGCTCTTTTTGTAAATTTAAAAGTTCCAACTTAAAACTAGCATGTGTTTTTTTTTAAGTTTTTTGTATGATGCATGAATTTTCTCACAAATTTTGAACAATTGATCATAAGTTGGTTTATATACCTCTTAATCATCACTTTGGTCAATATCATCTTCGCCATTAAGCACAAGTTTGTTCTTTCATCTTCAGGTTCAGTCTCCGATGAATAAGTTGTACAATTCGCCCAAAACGCCTTTTGAAGTCTCTTTTTGTCTTTTCTGAGCTTGGGTTTTTCCTCACCCTTTTCTTTGCTTGTGTGATCTTGAAGTGTAGGGCAATCTGCTCTGACATGTCCAGGCTTCCTGCATTTAAAGCAAACAACATCAGAAGATCTTTTAGAATATTTATTATCCTTACCTTTTCTCCGACTTTGATGATGCTTATGTTTCTTCCTTAGAAAGCTTTTGAATTGCCTTGTGATAAAGGAAATGTCATCGCTCTCAGACCCGGAAGAATTAGAGTCAGATTTGTGCGCCTTTAGTGCCACTATTTTCTCTTTCTTTTTCTCACCTGCATCAAGATTTCTTTGATTCACCTCTTGCTCATAAGCAATAAGTGAGCCAAGTAAGTTATCAATTAAAAAGGTGTTTAAATCCATAGATTCAGTTATAGCAGTGATTTTAGCATCAAAAGAGGAAGGTGAGCATCGTAAGATTTTATTTACTTTTTCATAGTTTGAAAGTTCTCTTCCTAGGGCATGCAAAGAAGTTACAATTTGAGTAAACCCTGTATACATATCAGAAATTGATTCAGAAAATTTCATATGAAAAAGTTCATAGTCATGCAAGAGAATATTCAAACGAGATTGTTTCACTTCATTGGTTCATTCATAAGTAAAGCACAACTTGTTGCAAATCTATTTTTCATGGATTATGTTTTGATGATTGACAAACTCTATTTCTCTTGAACTACTTGTTGCTTCTAACTTTTCAGGAATCGAAGATCAGACGATCAAGGAGCCAAGTTCAGGATTGCGTAGGTTCAGGTTTGAGTCAGTCTGTATGTTTGATTTTCACCTTTTGAGTCTACTTGTAAAAGTCAAAGAGACTGATGCTATGTAACCCTTCACACATACACTTGAGAGACTTAGAATTTCTGTTTTTACTCATATCAGCCCGGACGATTTTTGGATCGGCCTGGACGATCAGCTTAAAACAGAAAGTCTAATTAAGGATTCTTAATTAAGGCAGCCGATATTAACAGATCGTCCTGGACGATACATGTATCGGCCAGGACGATAAGCTCAAAATAGGAAGAAGTAGCCGCCATAGTCAATTATGATATACTGTATTTTTAAATTATTGGCCAGGACGATCCTATGATCGGCCTGGATGATATTCACAAATTATGCCATAATTATTCAGGAAATTAAGGAAGTAATTAAGGATGATTGATACGATCATATCGTCCTGGACGATCGCAGGATCGGCCAGGCCGATCTAGTCAAAAACCTTAAGTTACTTTAGGACGATCAATATCGGCCAGCCCTTATCTAGGGCTATTTTCAGGATGATTTTCCTCTGATTTGAACTAATCGGCTAGGACGATAGTGAGATCGGCCTGGACGATCAAGACAATTTTCAATCGTCCTGTTTTCCATCCAGGGCGATGTTCTGGCCGATCTTCATTGATTTGTACTGATCGGCCAGGCCGATGTCCATATCGGCCTGGACGATGTTGTCGGCAACTTGCAATTAATGAGCTCTTTTGAAGTTCTTCTATTTAAGAGCTCTTGTTCAACGTTTTAAAAAGACCTTTAGCTGCTGCCTTGACCTGAGAAGACCTTGAGGAGAGAAAGAGAGAGAGGAGAGAGAGAGGATCTTGTGAGTGGGAGCTTGTGAGGGGATTCACAAGGGTTGCTTCAAGGATCGCTCTGCATCATCTTCGTCTAGAGTTTCTCGTCAGTGGAAGGGTCGGTAGAGGTAAGGAGTTTTGCTTTTGGTTTTGGTTCTCTGCCAACTTCAGGAGGAAGCAAAAGGAGATAGGTTCTCTGCCTTGCCGGGGTGGCAAAAAGAGGTTCTTGTGAGGGTTTCTCCGCCTAGCCGTGGGGGCTAAAGGAGAGTCACGTTTTGTAGTGCAATACTTGGAGACCCCTCTAAGGAGTGGACGTAGGTCGAGTCGACCGAACCACTATAAATTTCTGTGTTCCTTTTCTTACTTCCGCACTTTTAAATTCCGCATTTATTTTTTGTGGTGTGATTTGGTTTATGCAATTTCCTTTCTTTGTGAAAAGAATTTTTTTAAAATACCAATTCACCCCCCCTCTTGGTTAGCTTGGAACTAAGTTCATAGGGCTTAACATCCCCATCGAACTTTCAAGTGGTATCAGAGCCTGATTCGAAAATTAAAGTTTGAAAACTTTTTAAATTTGATCCATGTCTAACTTTGGGAATCACAACACTACGGAAGGGTATTCTATTACCCGACCTCCTCTGTTCGATAACCTACCTTTTGATTTTTGGAAAACTCGCATGTCAACTTTTTTACAATCTACTGATTATCGCATGTGGATGCTTATTCAAGAAGGTTATTCTCCACCTTCTCGTGAAATTAATGGTTTTAAAACTGAAGTTGCTTTTACCGAATGGACTTTTGATGAACGAGATTTAGCTCAATTTAATGCGAAATGTTTGAATTGTTTTTTATGTGCTTTGAAATCTGAGGATTACATGCGTGTTTCAACTTGCAAAACTGGTAAAGAAATTTGCGATAAATTGTGCATCACTTATGAAGGCACTAATGAAGTTAAACAATCCCGTTTAAACATTCTCTTGCATGACTACGAAATTTTTCGTATGAAGCCTCATGAATCGATTTCTGACATGTACACAAGGTTTACTCAGATTGCTACTTCATTGCATGCAGTAGGAAAAGAACTTTCGAACTATGAAAAAGTTAACAAGATTTTGAGATGCTTGCCTTCGTCTTATGATGCAAAAATTACTGCCATCACTGAATCTAAAGATTTGAACACCTATTCTATTGATAACTTGCTTGGCTCACTCATTGCTTATGAGCAAGGGGTGAATCAAAGAAATCTTGATGCAGGTGAGAAGAAAAAGGAGAAAACAATTGCATTGAAGGCGCACAAATCGGATTCTGAATCTTTCGGGTCTGAAAGCAATGAAATTGCCTTCATCACAAGGCAATTCAAAAGCTTTCTAAGGAAGAAACAAAAGCATCATCAAAGTTGGAGAAAAGGTAAGGATCATAAACATATTAAAGAATCTTCTGATGTTGTTTATTTTGAATGCAGGAAACCTGGACATGTGAGAGCCGTTTGTCCTACACTTCAAGATCATTCAAGCAAAGAAAAGGAAAAAGGTGAGGAGAAAGCTAAGTCTAGGAAGGAGAAGAAGAAAATCCAAAGAGGTTTCTGGGCAGAATCTGGTACTGATTCCTCTGAGACTGAACCAGAGGAAGAGACTACAAACTTGTGTTTCATGGGAGAAAATCAAAGTGATGAGGAAGAGGTATGTAAACCAACCTATGATGAATTGTTTGAAATTAGTGAAAAAATCCATACATCATACCAAAAACTTAAGAAAACTCATGCTAGCCTAAAATTAGAACATTCAAATCTACAAAAAGAGCATGAAGTTTTTCTCAATGATCATGCAACGATTGATTCAAATCACATGGCTCTCCTTGATGAATTTGATGAATAAAACAAGAAGCATTTAGAATTAATTGATAAAAGTAATGCATTAAAAGCTTCACACACCTCACTTAAGGATGATCTTAAGAAATCTAAAGAGATTGAGAAAAATTTGAGGATTGAGAATGATGCAATAAAAAGAACTAACTTGAGAATTCAAAATGATTTGGAAACATGTAAGAAAGCTAGGATGACACCAACTACTAATCAAAAGCCAGAACCTAGGAAGAGGCATTTTAACCCAAACCATTTAAGAAAACCTTTTCCTAGAATTCAATGTTTTTCTTGTGGAATGCTAGGACATATCTCATACACTTGCACAGTTCACTGTAGTACACATTGGGTGTGGAGACCTAAGATGCATGATTCAAAGCATACCACATCTGCATTGCACTCTGCGTTTCCTAAGAAGGAGCCCAAACCTGTTTGGGTTCCTAAATCTGACTGTTGTTGAGTTTTGCAGGTGTGCTCTCACCAAAGACCTCGTGGGAGCATAAGATAACTGGACATAAGGAGGCTCACAGCTCAAATTGCTTAAATCCGCTGCTTTATCACTTGCTTGAAATCTTTAGCTTTTGTGTGTCTTTTATTTTATTTTATTTGTTTGTGCTAGTTTTTTGTGCTCACCTTGTGTTGTTTTTTTAGTTTGCTTTATTATTTTATTTTATGTGTTTTTTGTTTTTCACATTGTTCTTTATTTTTGGCCTTCCATATGATGAAAATTTTTAAGCTTTTAAATATTAGAGTTTTGGAGATAGGGTTTAGCTTTTCTAAATTGGTTAAAGGGAGTAAACTGTTGATGTTTTCCCTTCTTCTTACTTTGTTTAGTGGCATGATTTTCTTATCTAAAACAAATGTCTAAACTCAGTTTAACCAATGGCTTTTCATCTAAGATCTCTTTCTTATCTTGCTACATTAAATTATCTTATGCATAATAGCCAAAATTCTTAGATATCATTCAAGCTTTTGAAATCTTGCCATTTGCATTTATCATGTGATTTTGATTTTTTGTTGTGGATTGTTCTTCCCTATGTTAGAGAGAGAGCTCCTATTCTCTAATATTTGGAGGATATACTCACAACTAAGTCTTTTTCTTTAAGGGTATATTAAAGAGTTTTTAGCTTGCAAGAGTTAAAAAGGAAAGAGGCCAATGAAGCCAAATTGAAAAGAAAGCTATGTACACAAAAGTGTATCAAAAATCTGTTGACCTCATTTTTGTATGAGGTCACTTGGACTACTTTTGATCCTAAATTAATTTAATTTTCAAATTAAGTTAAATTTTAGGATCCTCCTAGAATCTTGACCCTAGGATCTAGGCTAGGATTCTTCCAGAGCTTAGACCTCAGGAGCTACTCTAGATCCTAAACTTCTTTTAGATTCCAAGTTCTAGGAATTTCTTAGCCTATAGGATTCTTCTAGATTCCTAATTTTAAGTTCCATTCAAACCTTAGGATCTACCTAGATCTTAGGTCAATTAAGCCAAATCCAAGGTCCAAAGATTTTGTCCTAAAGGCCTTTTTCGTTGAATTTTCAAACACTTTGAAACCTAGTCAAATGACCTCCGATTTAGAGTCTGTCAGTTGCATACTGATAGGACATGTCTCTGGAGGCAACCCTCCAAATTTGAGCCCATTCTGAGGTCTCTAACCTCAGAAACTTAATTAAACTCCATAGGCTGTAAAACCTTCAAATATTTACAGCCTATGCCACTGGACCTTTCACTTTGAAGATTCTGACCCTAGAGCCTTCACCAAAGCCTCTAGTCACTTCCAGACATTTAATCTTGATATGTTGAACTTTAAACTGCATTTTGGTTGATCCATTTTGACCCCCAGTTGACCAGGGGTCAAAATGACCAAAATACCCCTATGGGGCTCAAATGTTGATTTTAAACCAAATGAACTCCGAATTGAATGCGATCACTTGCAGCAAGTTTTAAATGTCATTTCAAACCTGTTGGACCCATTCCGAGGCCTTGGGTCAACCTAGTTGACCAAGTCAACCTAGTTGACCCAAATGGCCCTTTAAGGGTTCGAACAGGCGTTTTGAACCAAATGACCTCCTTAGACCTTGGGATCACATCCAGTAGACTCAAAATGTTATTTTGAATTGATTGAACCCATTTTCAAATCTGGGACCCACCTGGTTGACCCAGTCAACCTAGCTTGACCAAAATCAATCCTTAAGCCCTTTTCACTTTGAATTAAATTCCAAATGGTTGTAAATCTTTGTCAAACCTTTTCAAGGCTATTTTAATTAATTTCTCAAATAGTTTTGGTTGCCACCTCACCTTGAGTTGACCAGTTGACTGGTCAACATGGTCAACAAACCCTTTTAAGAGGCTTAAGTGACCAAATGGCTTAACTCAAGCTAGCCTACCTCTCCAAACTTTCTCAACCAGCACTCAAGGGTTTCCCACATTCCACCTAGGCAGTCAAACTGACTGTTGACCAGTCAAACTGGTCAACAAACCTTTAAAACTCCTTTAAAATGATTAAGTTCATATTTTTTTAAGTTAATCCTTTCAAATCCACTCCATTCAAAATCCTTCTAGCAAATCAAGACATTTCCATATGCCAACTCATAAGCCCATGTGGCATATTGACCAGTCAAACTGTCAAACCAAGCTTAGGAAGTGGTCAAACCCGGTTAAAACCATTCTTAAACTTAATTTACTTTAGTTCAAATTAATCCAGCTATTTAAACAACCTCTAGAAGCTTCTTAGGGCCCATCCTAGCCCTTGGATCAGGATCAAATGATCCATATGCTCTCCACATGGATGCAAGAGGACAAGGGACACTTTCCACATAGGTTGTCCTCTTGTCCTTGATTCCATCTGCTCCCACCAACCCCCTGGATAGATGTCACTCATCTGGGAGCCTAACCAAACAATCTTAGCCGTCCAATAGATCTAGAGCAGCTTGAATAGGGTAGAATCTCATTTTGAGCCGCATTCTTGATCTAGCTCTCTATCTCTCCATTCAAGCCCTCCCAGACCTCATACTCTTCTCGTTTGAGCGTTCCAGACCTCATTCCACATTTTCCCAGCTCAATCCAGCCGGTCAAAACTCGCCGGAGGTTGGATTCCGGCGAGCTTGAGCCAATACCCGTCCAAGCTGATTTGCGGCTTATCTAGGGACTTTCAAGTTGTGGTGTCTTCAGCAAATTTAATCGTGGACAGACTACAATTTCAGAGAACTAAAGATCTTCTGAATCCACTGGTTGGATTGAGGTAAAAGCTCAACCCTAGCTTAAGACACATAGAGTTAATTAACATTTTATTAAGCTCTTATTTAATATTTTGAACATATCCCCAAAAATTCTGTTCATTTAAGCAATCCAGGTTTAAATTTTTACTTAATTTGATCAAGCGTATTGAGAGAACGAACTGATTTTCTAGTTTAGGGTCTCGGTCCAGCTTGTGCATGGATCTCACGTGTTCCAGACCGTCGATCTCATGATCAACGGTCCGGATTGAGCCTTCCCACGGTACCTTGAAACCGCGCAGATTGATATACGGTTTAATCATCCATCCAGCGCCATCTCCACCGTCTATTCGAAACGGCGGGATTGCCTTTCGGCCGTTCGATCTCACTTAACGGAGATCAAATGGCAGAATTTGATCTCCACCGTCAGATGTAGCCATGGGGTGATCGGACGGACGCGGATCGCCACTTACGTGGTTAAGTGGAAAGCGCGTGGGCCCACTTGACCGCCGCCGCCGTGTTTCGCTGGACGAACTGGGAGGTGCCACGTGGCTGCCGGCGCTGCCATTATATTTAAAATGATTTTTTAAATCTTTTTAATGACAGAAAACTTTAAAAAATTATATAAAAGTAAATATAAATCCAAAAATTTAATATAATATATCAAATTTCTCAAAAAAATAAGATCTTTAATTTAAAATTAAATTAAATTTGAAATATTATATATATATATTAAAAAAACTATTTTGATTATTAAATATTTTATATATTTTTTTTAATTAACAAAAATGTGATCAAATATATATATTTTAATAATTCAAAATTATATTTTAAAATGTATTTTGAAATTTGAGAAGCATGTCTGTTCTTAAATTAAATGTAATTAAAAATAAGGTAGTTATTTTAAATATTAATTATTTCCAAACCACTTTAAATTCACTTAATTAACTTAAATTTCAAAATTTTTAAATATATTTAATTTAAATCAGAAATATTTAAATAATATATCAAAAATTTTGAAAGTTAAAATACTTTAATTTAATATTAATATTAGAATTTAAATGTTGTTTTATTTTGATCATTTAAATTATTTTAATATTAAAATATTTAATTAGTATTTGATTAAATATTATGCTTATTATTTTGAAAATTAAAAATTATTTTTTAAATAACTTTGAAAATTAGAGATCTCTCAAATCCTAAAATATGTTTTAATAATATTTTCAAATTATTATATTTTGAAACTTTTATCTTTATATATATCTATATATATTTTAATCTTAAAATTATATGTATAAATTAAATCTTTAATATTTGAGAGATCCCTTGGGATTTTAAACATGGATTGAATGATTGAATAGAAATGTTTGGGGAATATTGATTAATCAATGAATAATTATTTTGTTAATTATTTATTGATTAATCTCTTACTTAATTAAGCTTTAAGTTAATTTGCATGTGTAGGATGTGCACACACCACCTAGTTTTAGGTTCTCCTAGATTTAGGAATTGATTGTTCTTATGTGTGATGCATATATATTAAGTTAAGGGTTAGAGAAAACTTGAGTTAAGCCTATTAAATTTAGCGACACCGTTAAGGACAATAATTAAGGACTTTGGTTAGACAACTTAGAAAATGCATTGTGGTTAGGATACACCTCATTTGAACTTGAAACTTGAACATTTAAAACATAGTGACATTCTCAGCCTTAGGGAATTTTTTTACTGATTTTTGAATTCATTAATCCTCTTAATTAACTTAATCAAAATTAAGCCTTAATTAAGCCATTAAAACTTCCACAAAATGTAATAAATCCAATTTAAACCCAAAAATTACGCATAACCCCTCTAATTGATCAAAATCAAGTGCTTAACCAATGAAAATTAAAATCCCTTTAAATTGACAACAAATTAAACCTTAATTGAATTTTAAGTAAAATTGAATATTTAATTAATATAATTAATTAATAATTATTAAAAACTCCAAAAATTTCCCAAACACTTGGGAATCTCTTCTTAGGTCATCCCTGGCCTTTGGAGCTGATTTCAAGGAGTTGGGATCTCATTTGGAGCAAAATCACAAAAAGGGGCCTTTAAATAAGGATTTTCAATAATTCATTAAATACCTTAAACTTCAAACCTTCATAACTAATTCTAGAAAAATCCAAATCACCCAAACTCACTTGCATTCAATTTCTAATAAGGTCTAATATTTATTAAAAATATTAAATTCTAGAAATCTGTAATATTTCAAAAAGTCAACAAATTGGTCAAACCGTAGTTAAAACTAGTTCAAAACTTCAAACGTTTGTAATAAAACGTAGAAAAATCTGATTTTAACGTACTAACTATCTAACTGATTGTAGTAAGGTCTAGTATTTTAATAAAATGCTAGCTGTCTAGAATTTAACCTTAATTAAAAAGTCAATTTTTGAACCCCTTAATTAAGTGATTAAAATATTTAAAAAATTCATAAAACTCAAAATTATTCTAAAACTCCAGAAAATGTTGGCTTAATGTTTAAAATATTCAACAAACCTTTTAAAACACAACAACCATCCTAAAGATGAAGTTTATTGGCTGGACTACTCCGGGCTGCGGGGCTAAGTGTCCTAAGGAGGCTGGTTCCTCGAGCCTGGTGGCACAACGCCACGAATGGATTCCAAGGGGTGTTAAACCTTAAAAATAGATTAATTATTAATGATCTAACCTTTTAAAATCTCTAATTTAATTACATTAATTTGGTTTATCGGCTGGACTACTCCGGGCTGCGGGGCTAAGTGTCCTAAGGAGGCTGGTTCCTCGAGCCTGGTGGCACAACGCCACGAATCGATTAATGGCAAACTTAAATGAATCAATTTTAAAATTCAGCAACCAAACATTTCTAATATAAATTCATTAATTCTTAAGCCTTAATCAATCTAAAATACTTAATTATATCGGGTACCACTGGGTAACCCAGGCCTACGAGGCTATTAACTTAGCCCCAAGGAAGGTGAAATAAACTTCACGGCCTCGGTGTGAAACAAAGGTGATATCCAATAAATAATTAAGTAAATCTTAAAATTAACCTTAAGCCATTAATATTTGAATTCAAACTTAAATACCTTAAGCCTTTCAACTAATCGAACTTTAAATAACTCTAACCAATAATCCTATTTAGGACATATCCAAACCACACAGCCTATATCATACACTGTAGATGGATTGCTAGGAGCACCAACTCTAGTTTTAGGCTAGGCCGGTGTTTACTTTTTGCAGCTGTGTGCCGGATTTTTGAGTTTTCACTGCATGCTGTTTGCTAGCCTAGGATTGATGTGATTGTTTATTTATTTATTGCATTTTATGTTGTAATTAATTGAGCATTTAAATGTTGAATATTAACTGCTTGAGATTGAATATTAACTGCTTGAGATTGAATATTAACTGCTTGAGATTGGATATTAACTGCTTGAGGATTATATATAACTGTTGATTATTATAATAACCTTGCAGGATCGAGTCTAGATTTTTCATTTTGCTTAATGTAAATTTGATTTGATATGGTTGTAAGTATTCAAAGTGATTTGAGTTTGGGATATTGATATCCAACTTGAATTCCAAAGAGGAGAAGACATCCCTAAAGGGGAGAGCCTTCGTCCATTTGGAAGATCAAGTTTGGATACTCTTCAAATATCCAAAGAGGAAAGATAACACCCCAATCAAGGGGGAGTTTCTTTTCATTTGGGTATCCGGACCCGACGACCCAAAAAGCAGCAGAAGGATGAAGAAAGTGGATAACGAGAAGACCCATTCTCAAAATCACTTGAGTCTTAGGACTAGAAATACGGGTTGTAGTCAGTGGTGCCCGGCCACTTTAATTTTTTGTAAAATTCTGTGATGTAATAATAAGAGGCACTTGCCTACGGACATTCAATTTGATATATTTAATTTGATTGATTTATTTAATTGATTGTGCATTAGAACTACCTGTTTTTCTAGTCTTTTTACTTGCATGTCGATTTTGATTTGACCTGGAATCCGATTGTAGGCTCTTAAGGACTTAATAAAATTTTTCTACTTAAATCAAATTAAAAATATTTAGGCTCACATAGAAATTCTAACGAATTTAAGAAATAATCCCGGGACCGCCGGGAGTCCTCATTTCATAGCATTCATTCAAATTTAATATTTTAATCGAGTCGATTAGCATGCATCATACTAGCAACTAATTTAAAAAACCTTTAAATCCTTAATTGCATTTGCTTAGGCATCAAACCCAAAATAAGTTTAAGGGACCATTTAGGATCCGCTCTAGATGTCGGTCCCGTTCTCAAATACCTTTCTTAAATAACGTCCCTACCACTCAACATGAAAAGACCGGACACATGATTTTAATTCGTTTAGGTGGTTTAGCTGGCTCCCCAATCCAGGCCGGGGTAAGACCAGATTCGCATTGCACTAGCTAGGTTCGGGTCACTTTTTAGTACCCAATTTAGACTTAAGTTCTGAGGCTAGCTCGGGCTATAAGACCTCAATCTCTGGGAATTGAATCCCAACTTTCTAATAAAATTGATCAGTTAAATATTAAATCTCTTTCAATCAAATTTAAGCCCAACATTTAGGATAGGCTGGAGTGTTTATGAAGTGATTCAGAATCTCAAAACACTCTCTACTCCTCTTCCTTTGACTCTGAAAATAAGTCTTCAATTTTGAACCAATCCCATTCGAAATTTCTACCATTTTCTTCCTTTGACATCCAGCTTTGAAAATCTAAATAAAATTTACACCGCTATTTTAATCGAGAGTTTTCGTAGGAAATTTTGATTTCCTACGATGTAATTAACTACGAGGGCTTGCGCTCGTAGGAGATTTAGTAACCCAGATCTAATTTTCAAAATTGAAATTTTCAAAACCTCTGATTAATTATCTTTGGGAAATTCTAATTAGACGATCATTATCGTTATATTCAAAGGATTGATAATAAGTGATATTTTCTTTCCTTGGAGAGATATGTCATTCTATTATCCTGATTTTGATTATAAAATTAATGATCCTTTTATCCAAATTAGAATGGTCAAACAATTGATTAGATTCCATTTTGATCCTCCGGGGTCAAATGTGATTCTCCCTTTGAGTTTGATTACGATAATCCGGATAAATTTGAAATTCTAAAATTTGAACCCATTAGGGAACGATATGATCATCTCCCGAGGTGATATATTGTTCATAATGACGCGTTCGATTTTAAAATTTTAAAAATTAAATAATTCCAAAGATAATTAAATATTTTTCAAAATTATATATACTTAAATATAAATATTTTTTTTTAATCAAAACAAAATCAAAAGATGCTCAAAGAGCCAATAAAAATGACAAGAGGCATAAAATGAGCCCACTAAATGCAAGCTATCATCTCTTTGGTAAAACTCTTAAAACTTAGAAAACTCATTGATTATGTGATACTTTTAAAGACTTGATTTCAATTTCTATGATTGAGAAAAATTATTTTGATTTATTATTTATGAGATATTTTAGTTGTAAACAAGTCTTGAATGGATCTTCTTATCCTATTTTGTTATTCCGAGTTAGGCCTCTATTTTTCCAAGAGAATTTTGTACCCTGAAGGATGTCCGATCTAGGGTTAACGGAATCAGTTTTTCTACCTTCTTCTGATTGGGATTTGTTAAACCTCTTGATCCCTTAGAATTTTAAAAGTTTAATGTGTGAAAAGAATTCTCATATGATGCCTCCATAAAACAAAAAAAAAAAAATAGAAAAATTAAAATCCAAAAATGTTCGGTGTTTGGTTTTCATTGTGTTGTTTTTATTTTTCTGTGTCTTTGACTGTCTTTTCTTTTGTTTTATTTTTGAGGGTCTTGATCATCACCATTCTTTTCTTGATTTTAAATTCAAGTCAGATCGGCCTGGCCGATATTTCTATCTTCCTGGCCGATATGAAAAATTCTGTTCAAAATCCATCTGCTGATCTTTTTTCTGTGCTTGCTGCAATTCATCGTCTTGTACGATACTATATCGTCCCGGACAATTTGATCGAACTCATGGTGATAGTCCTGGCCGATAGTATATTTGTCTGGCCGATGCATTCTATGTGCATCGTCCTGGTCGATACATTGGACCGTCCCGGACGATCCACGTGTCAGCACGTTTTGATCTTTAAATTCGGACCCGGACGATCCATTATTGGACAATCGGCTGGGCCGATCCACTGTTCGTCCTGGACGATACACGTGGCAAGCATTTAAAACGTTTTAACTTCGGCCGGTACGATCAATTATTGTGCATCGTCCTGGATGATACACCTAATCGACCAGGACGATCTGCTTTTTTAACGGTCGTCCGGACTGACTCCTCGGGCCGATAGCCTGTGCCTAATCGGCCTGGCTGATATCTGATCGGCCCGGACGATTGGACCGCCTTTTTGACCAATCGACCTGTACGTAATTATTGAACCATATCGGCCTGGATGATTTTGCGATCGGCTAGGACGATATGGCCGTTTCTTTAAATTTAGGCCGTTCCAGCCATGGTTTTTCACTTCCAACCCTTTATCCTCTTGTGTTCTTTGCTTAGTGCTCTCAATGGCTGGTGGGAAACGTGCCCGACAGACTTCTGGAAGTTCCTCGAGGGCAAGGATTGACCCTCGTTTCCGGGAAGAAGAAGATGAAGCCGCCTATCATCGTTACAAAGAGTGTGGAATCACTGTCTCCAGAATCATCAATCCTGTCCACATCTCTTACCCAGTAATGGATCTTTTCGCTCACACCTCCCTTTGCTTCATTCTGTCTCTTGTTTTCCCTTTCAATTCAGAGTTTCTTCTAAAATTTTTTGCAAACCTTCGCATCAACCCTACCTTCACAGCCCTGACCTCCTATGTGAATCGACGCCCTTCGAAATCACATATCAAGATTGTGTTGATCTTTTATAGCTATCCACCACCGGAGATAAGCTGCACATAATCGCCTCTGACCCTGATTTTGACTGGTCCACGGAAAATCACTTTCTTCGCCAGACAAATATACCTTACCATGTTGGAGAGACTAGATCTTTAGTCAGAGATTCTAGGACAATCCAACATGTCCTTCGCACCTCCGTCATTCCAAAAGCTGGCGACCGAGTCCACATCACCCCTCTACTTTCCCTCACTACCTTCTACATCATGGCTCATAGGGAAATCAACACTGCAGACCTAATTTTTCGATACATTGATCACCTAACCACAATTCGCGATCCAAGCCACAAAAGGAAACCAAATCTAGCCTTTGGACACATCATTGCCTATGTTCTTGAAACTAAATACCAACTTCAATATCCCAATCCACCAAACCTCCCAACTCCCTTCTACTCAAACAATTCCTTCAGCACCCTTCACAGTACTCGTCTCCACCCTGAAGAACCTCGGGGGGCTAGAGAGGAGGAGGCTCCTGCTCCAGCTCTCTTTCTTGACCCTGCTCCTCTCCACCAACACTCACCGGATGATCAGTTGATTGAGAGATTTGATCGTTGGGAGACCCGATTTGACGCCTATGTTGCTGCCAAGGAGCAGCAACACTCTAAGGACATTGCCCGTTACGAGCATCACCGCGCTGAGGATTTAGCCCGATTTGACAGTTTTCTTACTCACCAACAGCAGCAGCATGACCAGGACATCGCCTTGTTCAAAGCTCAGTTTACCACGCTTGCTAGTTACTTTCAGCAGCCACCTCCACCACCTCCATCTGATGATTAGGATCCCTCGTTCTTTTAGTTTGTGCTTAATGTTATTATTTCTTGTCTTTTTGTAGTTTGCTTGTTAGTCTTTTGTGATGTTTTTCTGTTGTTTATGGACCCTTTTTTTGTGATGACAAAAGGGGGAGTAGGATAGGGTGTGGTAGGAAAAAGTTGTTGTAACTTTGATTTTCTAATGAATCTATTTTTGTTTAATTTTTCCTACTTGTGTTTGCCATCATCAAAAAGGGGGAGATTGCTGCAAATCTATTTTTCATGGATTATGTTTTGATGATTGACAAATACTGTTTCTCTTGGACTACTTGTTGCTTCTAACTTTTCAGGAATTGAAGATCGGACGATCAAGGAGCCAAGTTCAGGATTGCGTAGGTTTAGGGTTGAGTCAGTCTGTACATTTGATTTTTACCTTTTGATTCTACTTGTAAAAGTCAAAGAGACTGATGCTATGTAACCCTTCACACACACACTTGAGAGACTTAGAATTTCTATTTTTACTCATATCGGCCTGGATGATTTTTGGATCGGCCTGGATGATCAGCTTAAAATAGAAAGTCTAATTAAGGATTCTTAATTAAGGCAGCCGACATTAACAGATCGTTCTGGACGATACATGTATCGGCCAGGATGATAATCTCAAAACAGAAAGAAGTAGCCGCCATAGTCAATTATGGTATACTGTATTTTTAAATTATCGGCCAGGACGATCCTATGATCGGCCTGGACGATATTCACAAATTATGCCATAATTGTTCAGGAAATCAAGGAAGTAATTAACGATGATTGATACGATCATATCGTCCTTGACGATCACAGGATCGACCAGGCCGATCTAGTCAAAAACCTTAAGTTACTTCAGGACGATCAATATCGGCCAGCCCGTATCCAGGGCTATTGTCAGGATTATTTTCCTCTGATTTGAACTAATCGGCCAGGACGATAGTGAGATCGGCCTGGACGATCAAGACAATTTTCAATCATCCTGTTTTCCATCCAGGGCGATGTTTTGGCCGATCTTCATTGATTTGTACTGATCGGCAAGGCCGATGTCCATATCGGCCTGGATGATATTGTCGGCAACTTGCAATTAATGAGCTCTTTTGAAGCTCTTCTATTTAAGAGCTCTTGTTCAATGTTTTAAAAAGACCTTTGGCTGCTGCCTTGACCTAAGAAGATCTTGAGGAGAGAAAGAGAGAGAGAGGAGAGAGAGAGGATCTTATGAGGGGGAGCTTGTGAGGGGATTCACAAGGGTTGCTTCAAAGATCGCTCTGCGTCATCTTCGTCTAGAGTTTCTTGTCCGTGGAAGGGTCGGTAGATGTAAGAAGTTTTGCTTTTGGTTTTGGTTCTCTGCCAGCTTCAAGAGGAAGCAAAAGGAGATAGGTTCTCTGCCTTGCCGGGGTGGCAAAAAGGAGGTTCTTGTGAGGGTTTCTCCGCCTAGCCGTGGGGGCTAAAGGAGAGTCACGTTTTGTAGTGCAATACTTGGAGGGTGCCTCCAAGGAGTGGACGTAGGTCGAGTCGACCGAACCACTATAAATTTCTGTGTTCCTTTTCTTACTTCCGCACTTTTAAATTCCGCATTTAATTTTTGTGGTGTGATTTGGTTTATGCAATTTCCTTTCTTTGTGAAAAGAATTTTTTTAAAATACTAATTCACCCCCCCTCTTGGTTAGCTTGGGACTAAGTTCATAGGGCTTAACATCCCCATCGAACTTTCATAACTTATCCTAAATCTCTTTTCCAGTAGAGCAAGTAGAAACACGTATGTAATCCTTAGACTTTAAATCACAGAAAAAATAGTTCAAACACTTTGTATTCAATTGAGCTAAATCTCTTTCATCGGTAGTCTATTCAGTAAAATCAACTTTAGTTTTAATTCTGTTAACTTCATAAGCAGGTGGAGAATATCCTTCTTTAATAAGCTTCCAAATGTGATAATCAGTTGATTGCAAAAAAGTAGACATGTGAGTTTTTCAAAAATCAAAAGGAAGGTTGTCAAACAAGGGAGGTCGTGTAATAGAATATTCTTCAGTTGTAATACGATTCCCAAAGTTAGCCATGGATTAAATTTCAAAAAGTTTTCAAACTTTATTTTAATGAATCCCGTTCTGATACCACTTGAAAAGTTCGTTAGGGATGTTAGGCCCTATGAACTAGTACCGAGGCTAACCAAGAGGGGGGTGAATTGGTATTTTAAAAATCTTTATACAAAAAGAAATATTATCACAAACCAAATCACCGCAAAAAAATAAGTGCGAAAAATTAAAGTGCGGAAGTAGTAAAAAAGAACACAAGGGTTTATAGTGGTTTGGTCAACTTGACCTATGTTCACTCCCCGAAGGCGCCCTCCGAGTATTACACTACCAACGTAACTCTTCTTTAGCCCCCACATCTAGGCGGAGAAGCCCTTACAAAAATACCTCATTTTTTTCACACCCGGCAAGGCAGAGAACCCAACTCCTTTTGCATCCTCCTAAAGCAGTCAGAGAACCACGATCACTTGCTGAAACTTACCTCTCCCAACCCTTCCAAGAATAAGAGACTCTAGGGAAGAAGAAGTGGAACAATGCTTGGAGCAACCCTTATGAACCCCCTCATAAGCTCCCCCTCACAAGATGCTCTCTCTCTCTCTCTCTCTCTCTCTCTCTCTCTCTCTCTCTCCTTTAGTTTTTCTCAGGTCAAGATAGCAGCAAAGGATGTTCAAAAATGTTGAACAAGAGCTCCTAAATAGAATAGCTTTAAAGGAGCTCATTAATTACAAGTTGCCGACTTTAACATCTAGGCCGATATGGAAATCGTCATGGCTTTAACTAAGAAATCCTTATTAGATCTTCTATTTTGAACTCGATCGTCCAGGACGATATAAATATCATCTGGGACAATGTGAGTAAAAACACAAGTTCTAAATCTTTCAAGTGTGTGTGTGTAGGGTTACTTAACATCAGTCACTTCAAATAATTACAATTGACTCAAGAAAGAAAAAAGAAAATTACAGACTTACTCAATCCTAATTTACCCAGTCTTGAGCTGAATCCGATTTCCATCCGATCTTTGAATCCTGAAAATGTCAGTAGTAAAGGCAGTCGTAGTGAAACAAGATTTATTTGTTATCATCAAAATTATAATCCAAAAAATAGGTTTGTATCAAGGTCACTCTTGGAGACAACTCCACCAAGAAAGTGGTAGGCATAGGTATAATAAAAAACTCCAAGAACCATTTTATTGAAATTTTTTTTCTTGTAGATGGACTTAAATGGAACTTATTTAGCATCAGTAAGCTTAACGATAAGGGCTTTATCACAAATATTTTTGAAAATACATAGATTATGAGCTTGAATAATAACACTATTTTATAGATAAAGAGGACTAACAATGTTTACATGCTTGAATTAAATAATATTTAATGTGCTACTTCATTTTGTTTAAAAACTATCACTGATGAGTCTTGGTTGTGACATAGAAGGTTATGTCATGTCAGCATGAAAACTCTTTTGAAAGTGATCCAAAAAGACCTAGATAGAGGTGTTCCCAAGCTTAAGTTCATTAAAGACCACCTGTGTGATGCCTGCCAACTAGGAAAGTAAGTCCAATCCTCTTTCTATTCCATTAAGGACATTAGAACCACTAAACCTTTAGAAGTCCTTCACATGGATTTATTTGGACCCATTAGCACTACTAGTTTAGGGGGAAAAATTTATGAATTTGTAAATGTTGACGACTACTTTAGGTTAACTTGGATTAAATTTCTATCACATAAGAGTGAGTCTTTTTATGAATTTAGATCCTTCTTCACTTAGATTCAGAAAAATCTAGATTGTGAGATCTTGATCATCCATAGTGACCATGGTGGAGAGTTTGAAAATTAGAGGTTTGGAGACTTTTGTGAGGATAAAGGGATAAGTCACAACATCTCTACTCCTAGGACCCCTCAGCAGAACGGGGTAGTTAAAAGGAAAAAATAATACCTTAGTTGAGGCAGCTAGAGCCATTCTTGAGGAGTATTCACTTCCAAAATACTTTTGAGCTGAAGCGGATGTTATATGTTGAATAGGGTGAATGTTAGAGCCAAACTAGATAAGATACTCTATGAGATCATTAAGGGTAGGATACCCAATCATTCCCACCTCCATGTCTTTTGCTATAAGGTTTTCATTCTTAATACTGGAAAGTCACCCTTAGGAAAATTTGATCCATAATCTGATGAATGAGTGTTCTTAGGATATTCAAGTGTCACAAAATCCTTTAGGGTGTTTAACAAGAGGACATTGGTGGTGGAGGAGACTACTCATGTAGTGTTTGATGAATATGATCCTAAGAATTCTAAAGTTGAGGATAAAGATGAAGTTGTAGATATTAGCTAAGTAGTTAATAATTTGAAGAAGAGGGTTGAGCCCAAAAACACTAAAGGAGTAGGTGAGATTACCCAATGAGTAGAAAATACAAATCTGGAGGAAAGGGTAGATCCTAGACACACTTTGCTTAGAGATTAGAGATAATTTTTGTGTTATCCTAAAGAAATAATCTTAGGAGAAACTTTTAAAGGTGCTAGATTTAGATATGGACTTAGGAAGGAAGTAAACCACTCCGCTTTTATCTCAATAACTTAACCCACCAACATTATTCAAGCCCTATCTGATGATTTTTGGATCTTATCCATGCAAGAGAAATTAAACCAATTTGTTAGGAGTGATGTTTGGGAGCTTGTAAGAAGACCGAAGAGACAAAATATAGTTGGAACCAAACGGGTCTTTAAGAATAAGATGAATGATTTTAGTGTGTTGGTAAAGAAAAAGGCGAGATTGGTGGCTAAGGGGTATAACCAAATAGAAGGGATTGATTTTAAGGAGACCTATGCCCCTGTAGCTAAATTGGAAGCCAATAGAGTGCTATTAGCCTTTACGAGTTATAAGGGATTTAAGCTTTTCCAAATGGACATCAAGAGTGCCTTTTAAAATGGTATAATAAAAGATGATGTGTTTGTATAGCGACCCCTAGTTTTTGAGAGTTATGAATTTCTAAATCATGTTTATATATTAAAAAATACCTTATATAGATTAAAATAGACACCAAGAGTCTGGTATGAGAGGCTTAACATATTCCTACTCAAGAGGGAGTTTGTTAAAGAGAGCGTAGACACCACTCATTTTTTGAGAAAAATAGGAGATGAGTTAATCATTATTTAGATCTATATTGATGATATACTTTTAGGATATTTTTGAAAAAAATCTATATGATCATTTTTTTTAAAACAACGAGTAAGGAATTTGAAATCGAGTTGTCCAACTTTTGGGTTAAGTATAAAATAATTGGATGATGGAAACTTTCTAAATCAATCAAAGTACATTAAGGACATGTTGAAGAAACATAAAATGGATAAAGCCAAGCTAATAAATATTCCCATGACCTCTAGTGTTCAGTTGGATAAGGACTCAAATGGAAAATCAGTTGATCAAAAGAGGTATAGAGAAATGATTGGTTCACTACTTTACTTTACTGCAAGCTGACCTAATATAGTGTTTAGTTTTTATCTATGTACTAGATTTCAAGCTAATACTAAAGAATCCCACCAAATTGCAGTCAAGAGAATTCTTAGATATCTCTTAGGGACCCAAAACTTAGGAATCTGGTATCCTAGACACAACACTTCTTTTGAGATTATTGGATATTCTGATTCTGATTTTGTGGGACATAGGGTGGATAAAAAGAGCACTTCTAGTACTTTCCAATTCATTATATAATCATTAGTCTTCTAGTCCAATAGAAAACAAAATTTTGTTGCACTTTCCACTGTTGAAGTTGAGTACATTTTCTTAGGAAGTTATGTGGCCCAAGTCCTTTGGTTAAAGCAATAAATTCATGATTTAAGATTTCCTATAGGCACAATTTCAATCCTTTGTGACAACACTTGTGCCATCTGCATCTCTAAGAATCCTATCCATCATTCAAGGACCAAACATAATGATAAAAGACATCTATTTTATTAGAGGCCATGTGACCAAAGGAGACATAGAGTTACACCATATAACAACTGAGAATCAGCTGGCTGACATCTTTACTAAACCACTAGTCTTTAACACATTCAACATGTTAAGGACCAGATTGGGTGTGATTGATATAAATGCATGAACTTGATGTTTACTGAATTCTGAATTTTATGTTCTGTTGTTTGTTGTTATTTTCTACTCTTTCTTTTATTTCTTTTTTTTGTACTTTTTAATTATTAATATTTTTATTTTTTAATTTTTATTGTTTTAAGTTATCTTCATTTTTTTTCTTTTTTCTTTGTAACTGCTGAAATGATATTTTACGCCTTATTTTTATTTTTAAAAATTTTAAGTCAATATTTCACATCCAAAAATTCGTTAAAGGGAGAAACACCTTTGAATGTTTCCCTTCCTCTAACATCTTTTAGCAGTGTAATTTTCTTTTTTAAATATTTTTTATCTCAAATTAACAACTGAACATTATGATTGAGATATTTTCTATCTTACTATAGTAATCTATCTTATATAAATAATGTTCAAAGTCATTAAATCACTTTTAAGCTTTAGTATTCTTGTCGTTGCATTTATCATAAGAACTTGATTCTGCTTTGTGGTTTACTCAAGTGGGAGTATTTAAAAGTTTCAAAAGGGATCTAGATTTAAAAAATGACAAGGACATAAAATGAGCCCAAAAAGAAGAAAAATTTAAAAGATACATAATAACCACCAAAAAAATTGAAAGATTCACAAAGTGTATCAAAAAGTCAAAAGATGTGCAAAGTGCGCTAACCAATTTATAAGAGGCATAAAATAAGTCCACAAGAAAGCAAGCTACATTTTCTTTCTAATCTTTAAATCTTAGAAGATTCATGAGTCACATGATATTTTTAAGGGCTTGTTTTTGAAATTTATGATTGTAACATAATTGCTTAGGTGAGAGAAGCTCTGTGATTTTCTAGTGAGAGAAAGTTTTTTTTGAATCTTTATTTTCGCAAGTAATCTGCCTCCGTCCATGACAGCGTCAGACAGCTGATTGCCATCCGATTATCAGCCTCCTCCTAACAATCTTCCACCATCTAACCACCAACTTCCTTTTGGTAGATTGCCCCCTTCATCAACTTTGCTTTTATCGATTTCGGACATTGTTATTGTTCTGAAGGATAGAGGTTTTTTCAATGAAGACACTCAGAGAAATTCAAGAAATAGTCGTAAGCATTTGATCATCAGAGATAATTATGGCTCAATCGCTCAACGTGACAAAAACATATTCCTTATAGTTGAAGGCAAGGGCTAGAATTTGGTTAAACCATTTAAATTGTCTTTTTCTACATGAACCATGTAATGATTCTAATGTTTTTTCATTCAGAACCCTAGATCAGGATGCCTCTACATAATCAAATTTGAATCTTAAAGTCAGTAAATTTGTTGGAAATAAAGAGGGACCTCTTAATTGCAACTTATCTATTAAGTTTGCATACCCTAAAGTAATTTTTGTTGACCATATAAACCCTATTTCATTGATTGAGAAGGCTGTTGATCAACTTACTGATGAATTTGTAATAAAAAAGATTCCTTTATTAATGCCTAGAAGAAACCTCATCATATAAAAATTAACTTAGATATTAATTCTACTAAAATGTTATGCGATGGGGTGGATGTGAAGTTAAATTTTGAATTGGAACTTGCTAACTCTCAAATTCTGACAAACTCGATTATCTTGAAAGTTCTTGGAAAGAATATTCCTTTTTTCAGTCTGTAACATAGAGCTCCAGAGGCAATGGAACAAGTTTGGTAACTTTTAATTGATAACCCTGGGTTTAAATTTGATTCTTTGTTCTTTTTAGACTCCTGATGCTATGGAAGAAGTTCTCAGTGGTGGTATGTGTTATGTGGGTGGTCACATCATAGGTTTAGACAAATGGTGACCTCCCTTATCACATTTATCTCTTAAAGGTTTATCTGCACATGTTTGGATATGATTTTCACTTTTGCCACTATATTGTTGGGATGAAGTCAATATTTCTAAAATTGCTTCAAGGATTGGTAAACCAATGTATTTAAATGGTAACTCTTTTAAATGGAGCAAGAAGGAATTTGCTCGCGTCTGTGTTCGTATCAACTTAGAAACCAAATTGCCTTTGCGAGTTTGGGTTGATGGTTTGGGTGGAAGATTCTTGCAGAAAGTTAAATACGAGAAATTAACATCATTTTTCTTTCACTATGCCAAAATTGGTCATTTAAAATTTGAATGTCCAGTTCTTCGATCAAAATATCACAAGGCTAAAGGAAATTGTAATGATTTGAATGATGCTGTTCAAAATGATGTTACTCATCATTATCAAAATGAGAGATATGGTCCATGGATCCATGTCAAGTTTAAAAATAGAACAAATAAGAACTGGAATCAATCCGGTAGTCGGAAGAAGGAAGCCAAGCATTCAGATACTCATATTAACACTATTACTAACAGGAATATCAATTATGTCCAAGCCATGAATGATATTCAAGTAGATAATCCACCATTTGTGGAAAGTGCTTCTAAAGGCAACCATCATGTTATTGATTGTGATAATGCAATACTTGATGTATGTATGTCCAACAGATTTGATGTTCAAGCTGAAGAAATCAACAATCTGAATGATGTTATTTTAGATGTTGTCCCTGAAGTGGCAAATGATTTTAACAATTATGTTATTGAATTGTCTAAAATTCAGAATCTATCCTTTCTGATTCTCTTCTAGACACAAATGGTAATACTTGTTCTATATCAGATCCTATTGCTATTTTTTATGCTTATTCTGTAGAAACTGATCACATCATCACAGAACATAATGCTAATATTTCAGACATTAATGTTTAAGGAATTGATATTATTGGAATAAAAAACCAAGGAAATATGGGAATATCAAATCAAGGGAATACTTAAAAAGAGTTATTGAACTCTGCCAAAAAAAACTGAAATTACAGCTGAAATTTTTGGGTCCTATCAAACTTGTCTCCAAGAAAAGAAAAGTTGAAGGCAAGGGGAAAAAGAAAGTCAAGGAATCTTCTCCTTTATGTAGTTAATGTCATCCTTTATTGTTTGGAATTATAGAGGGGCTAAAAAGAAGGAGATCTCTCTTTACCTAAGGGAAGTTGTGAAAGACAATGCAACTTGTTTTAATGGGTTAGTTGAAACCAAATTGGTAGAAGAGATATTAACAGGATTACTGGTAGTGATTGGGATTTTTTTCATCAACTAGTTGTTGGCACTTCTGAAGGAATTCTGGTACTTTGGCATAGAAATTTTGTTTCCTTTACTTTGGTGGAATACTCTTCTCAACTAGTATTTGGAGTTCTTGATACTACTAGTATGAGATGTTGGCATGTGGCTATGGAGTTTGGCCATAAGGAATATCAGGTCAGGAGAGATCTTTGGCAAAGTCTCAGTATACATGTGCTGGGTGAGGTATTTACTATTGCCTTCTTTCTAAGGAAGACAAGAGAGGCTGTAAAAGGTTTTGTTTGATTAAGGGGCTGAAGGAGATGAAACTTTGTATGGCTAATCATGATCTTCATGACTTGGGCGTTATTGGTCCAAGGTTCACTTGGTGAAATGTCAAGAAAGGAACTGCAAGAATTTGGGAAAGTTTGGACCTATGCTTATTGAATTATGCAGCACTTCAATTAGTTTCTTCAGCTTCAGTTAGACATCTAGCAAAAGGTGGAATCTGATCATTTCCACATCGCTTTTGAACTTGATGAAGTGCATCAGTTTCACTCTAAAATCTACAGATTTGAAGACACTTGGAAGTACTATCCAACAACTTGGAAGATTGTTACTAATGCTTGGGAGAAACAAGATTTTGGAAGTGCAGCAAATGTCCTAAATCGAAAGATCAAGAGAACTATGAAGTCTCTTTATTTTTCAAAAAAAATAAGTGCAAAAATCTTAATTTGCTTGAGGAACTCAAGGATGAGATCCTTGGGCCCTGTTGATGCTGCTTGCAAGAATAGAAGAGGTGGAAAAAAGAATAAAAAGAAAGGAGGGGACTCATCCCCTCCAAGAAATTAATGTCTTCCTTTATATTTTGGAATTGTACGGGGGTTAAAAAGAGGGAGGCCTCCCATTATCTAAGGGAGATAGAGAAGGATTATGGAGGATGCTTTATTGTTCTTATAGAGACTAAGATATCAAAAATTGACAGGTTTGATGTTGATAAGGTTATTGGAAGTGAATAGGATTTCATCCCCCATCCTGCAGAAGGTACCTCTGGTGGAATCCTTATTTTGATGGATAGAAATAAGGTGTCTTTTGAGGTTATGGATCATTCTTCTCAAGTTGTCATTGGAGTGCTTAAATCTCCTTTATTTGGTTCTTGGATTGTGGGCACTGTGTATGCTAGCAAGGACTATCGTGTGAGGAGAAGTTAATGGGAAATGCTTGAAAGGGCTGCTATAGGCAATATACCTTCAGTAGTTGGAGGAGACTTAAATTGTTCATTATCTAAAGATGATAAGACAAGAGGCAAGAGGTTACTTTTTTTCGAAGGGACTCAGGAGATGAAGTTGTTTATAACTAATAATGATTTTCATGATGTTGGTACTATTGGACCTAGATACACTTGGTGCAATAATAAGGAAGGTGCTATGACAATATGGGAAAGGCTTGATAGGTGCTTGCTGAATACAGCTGCTCTTCAAAAAGTTCCTTTAGCTTGTGTTAGACACTTAGCAAGGGTAGCATCTGATCATTGCCCGATTGCTTTAAAGGTACTGGAGACATAATTCAACTCTCATTTAATCAAATTTGAGGAAACCTAGAAGTCCTATCCAGCTGCATGGAGCATTGTTTCTAATTAATGGAGGAAATTTGATCATGGTAATGAAATGAAAGTTTTGCAGAGGAAGTTAAGAAGATCTTTGAGGTCCTTATTTTTCTGGAGAAATAAAAAATGCGAGAGTTTGAATATGTTAAAAGATGATTTAAAGAAGGCGATATTGGATCTATAATTGGAAGAATCTACACAAGGTGGTTTGATGGTGGAAAGGCTCAATTTACTCCGGAATAAAGTTCATGAACTCAATGTAACTTTTGGAAGACTATCAACTTGGTGGAACCAAAGACCTAAGTTAAGATGGCGTGAAGAAGGTGATGTAAATTCAAACTTCTTTCACAAGTTTGCTTCAGCTAAAAGGAATGGTAATCTTATAAGACAAATTAGAGATGAAGAAAATGTCTTGGTGGACAATTTTGAACATATTTTATCTATTTTCCAGGAATTTTTTGAGGATAAATGGAGATCTAGAACTTGCATCCTTACGGGGTGGCTTGCTTTCCCTGATAATCAGAAACTAAATTTAGTTGATATAGAGTTTCTAAATGGAGATTTCACTGAGGAGGAATTAAAAAACTATGGATTTTCAGCAAGGAAGAAATAGATCTCCATGTTTGGATGGGATTACACCTACATTTTTTCAATTCTTTCGGAGTATTGTGAGAGAATCTACATGGAAAGCTGTTGAAAGCTTCTTTAAAACTGGTCACATGAAGGATGAATTGAAAGACACATTGATCGTATTAATCCAAGAGGTGAAGTATCCTACGATGCCATCAAATTTTAGACCTATTAGCTTATGTCAAACCACTTATTCATTGGTCACAACTATGTTGGTTAATATAATTAAAGTGTGTATCTCCATGACCATTTCAGAAGAGCAAGTTGCTTTTATCCTGGGTAGATCAATGTCTAAGCATTGTCTACTTGCTCAAAAGATCTTCAACAAATTTAGGACCTCAAAGGATAAGAAGGGATTGATGGTAGTAAAATAAGATATGGAACATGCTTTTGATAGCATGGGTTGGCCAACATTCTACAAGCTTATGGATTTTCTAATTCTTTTTGTAAGATTATCATGGAATGTGTCATAAATGTTAGATTTTATTTCATTTTAAATGGAAGACTCTCTAATTGGATTAAGGCTGAAAGTAGGCTTTGGCAAGGCTGCCCATTATCTCTTTATTTATTCATCAAGTGTTCCTATATTTTATCACAGGCAATTAATCAAAGAGGGCTGCATTTGGGAGTTCATTTAACCAAAAATCATAAAATTACACATCTATTATATGCAGATGATGTGTTAGTTTTTTTCCCAAGCTTCTTTAAGAGCAGCTCAAGAGATGAAGGCCATTGTGTCAGATTTCTATAGACGGTCTAGACAGAGAGTGAATGATTCCAAACCTCTAATTTTATTTGGCAAGGTTGTTAAGCATCCAATGAAGAATCAAATAAAGTAGAAGTTGGGTATTAAGGTGGTGAAGGAGATGCTTTATTTGGGTGTTAAAATAGCTCTAAGAAGATTATAAAGACATGAGTTCAATGTATGATTGACCACATATTGGAAAGACTTAATGCTTGGGGAAGCAAACATTTATCAATGGCTGGTTAGATCACTCTTGTTAAAACATGTCTTTTTATCTTTAACAAGCTTCTTATCAACTCATTCTTTGATTCCAAAGAAAGTATTATATCAAGTTGATCAATTTTGTAAAGAATTCATTTGTCTTAAAGGAATGTGTAGAAAGGGATTACATTATGTTTCTTGGGATGTTTTATGCAAACCAAAATCTGATGGTGGTTTGGGATTACATTTTGTTATTCATCGCATGGGGCCTCTTAGATCGAGGTTAACATGGAGATTCATCCAATATCCTAGGAATTTGTTACATAAGAATATTATTAGTAAATTTGGTGATAAAATCTTGAGTGGAGAAAGGAAAATTGGATCTTCTATGACATGGCAAATTTTGTTAGAAGGTGGAAAGTCACTCAAACCAATTGTTATATGCAAAATTGTTGATGGGAAGAAAATCAATGTTATGAAGGATAATTGGCTCTTGGATAGGTGCTTCAATAATTGGCACACTCTAGCTGATTGTGTGGAGTTAAAGAACACAAATCTGAACTTTTTCATCACGCCAGACTGCAGCTGGAATGGGCAGTTGCTACAACAATTCTTTAATGAAGAACTTATTGTGCTAATTTTGCAGGTTAACATTGTTCATGAAGCTAATATGGATTTTTTGGAAACATGTATTTCCACATTGGTAAACTTATCACTGCTTTGGCATATGAGGAATCTATGAAGAGGTGGTCTAAGGTGGAAGACTATGAATTTATAAGATGGCTAAAAAGTCAAAATCTTAACCCGAGAGTGGAGCATTTCTGGTGGAGGATGAGCAAGTTTTCTATTCCAACATTTGAGTTTCTTAAGTATAGAAAGCTAAGCCAAAATGAGTTATGTCCAAGAGGCTTTCTAGAAGTAGAAAGTTATGCTCATATTGTGGTGCATTGCAAATTCATCAAGGATATCATTCTCAGATTAAGAGAGTGGGGCTTTTACATTCCCTTCTTTAATTCATTAGAAAATTATTTTGAAGAACTTAGAGGGCATTCATTTTGGTTTCCTAACATGGTGAAGATTTAATTCACAGTAGTTTTTCTATCTTGGAAAAATAGAAATGATTTGGTTCATGGTAATACCGCTACCTCTAGTGCAATGGTTGCAGCAAATGTCTTATTTTTGGCTAAACAGAATTTGTATCCAAATCTAGATATCTGGGGTGTTAATCTCCTAAGGTAGTTTACTAAAGTTTGGCACCCTCCACTGCTAGGCTGGATCAAAATAAATGTGGATGCTTCATTATTGGAATCTAATCAAGCTGGAATTGGAGGTGTATTTAGAGATCATAAAGGAAGGTTGTTGTTGGCATTTGGCAAGAAGAAACTTCATTGGGTTGTATCTCAACTTGAGTTGGAGGCTATTTAGACTATAAATGATTTCATACAACCTTGGATGATGGAAACTAAAGGAGTTATCATAGAAAGAGACAACATAAATATCATCAACTTTATTTAAAATTCTTTAAAGAAATTGATGTGGTATTTCAACAAAAGGATTAGCAAAGATTTTTTATTCTTTAATGATTTCAATAAAGCCTTTTTTAATCTTGTTCGTAGAGAGTGTAATAAAGTAGCGAATATTTGTGCTACTATAGCTTTAAATAATAATTTTTGTTTTTATAGTCTCTCTTTTGCTGGCATTCCTTCTAATTTGTCTAGTTTGTTAAAGAAGGAATGTGAGGTTTTCTAGTTTTTGTAATTAGTTCCTTCTTCAATGCAATTTACAATTTCTCAAAAAAAAAAAAAAAAAAAAAAAAAAGAAGGATGAGATCCTTAAATTACAACTGGAAGAAGAATTGGATGATGGCCTTAGTCCAGATAAATTGACTTTTCTTCATGCTAAAGTTAATGAACTAAATGTTACTTTGTTCAGATTATTTACTTAGTGGAATCAAAGAGCGAAAGCTACTTGGACTGAAGAGGAGGACACCAACTCAAAATTTTTCCATGACTATGCCTCTACTAGAAGGAATTGGAAGTTGATTAGGCAAATCAAGGATAGAAAAAATATGGTTGTGCACATGGAATAAATTGAATCTATTTTTTTGATGTTTTTGAAAACAAATGGAAGTCCAGGACATGTATGAGGCTAAATTGGCCTTTGTCTAACCTAGACCAGATGGTGGATGATAATGATAGGGAATTGATAGATGCTGAGTTCACTGAGAATGAGTTCACTTATGCGGTTTTGGAACAAGGTTCAAATAGATCTACTGGCTTAGATGGGTGTACATCCTCCTTTTTCAAAATTTTTTAGGAAATTATCAAAGATGCAACATGGAATGCAGTTGATGATTTCTTCAAAACTGGACAAATGCATGGACCTTAGAAAGACAACTTGGTGGTGCTTATTCCTAAAATTAAAAATTCGATAACACCTTCTAACTTTCATCCTGTTAGTCATTGTCAAACCATTTACAAGATTGCTTCAACTATGATTGTGAATAGATTGAAGTGTTGTACTTCGAAATTCATCTCTGAAGAATAAGTTGAATTTATTTCAGGTAGATCCATGTCAGATCATTGCTTATTAGCCCATGAAATCTTTAATAAATTCAAAATTTCCAAAACCAGAAAAGGACTTATGGCCATCAAGCTTGATATCGCATCAAGCTTTGGATATTATGACTTGGGAGACCTAGGATGTCATTTTAAAATGGTTTGGGTTTCCAACTTAGATCACTTACCTTATCATGGAATGTGTGGTTAACGTGCGATTTTCTATCCTTTTTATTGGAAACAGTACTAGATGGATTGAAGCCAAAAGTTGATTTCAGCAAGGTTTTCCTTTATCACCATATCTTTTTATAATGTTCTCCAAACTTTTATCAAATGCTATTAATAAAAAAGTACAATAGTTGGGTATCCTAACTTCTCCAAGGGATCCAAAAATTACTCATCTATTATATGCAGATAATGTGCTATTGTTTGGTACATCATCTTCTCTTATGCTCCAAACTATGTTGAACTTAGTCAGGGCGTGTTATGGATGGACAAGACAAAGTATTAAAAATACAAAATCTCATATTCTATTTGGAAAATCTATGAGACCAACTCTGAGGAGGAAAATCGGTAAGAAATTTGGCTTTAAAGTAGTACGCAAACTACATTATTTGGGAAAAAAATTATCTTAAGGAGAATGGTAAAGAATGATTTTAAATCCATCATAGACCATGCCATGGAGAGACTTAATGCTAGGGGTACTAATTTCTATCTTTAGTTGGTAGAATGGTTTTTATCAAGTCCTATTTACTTTCTTTGCCTACTTTTATATCAACTCAATTTTTGGTCCCCAAAAGTGTTCTTTATGAATTGGATAGACTTTGTAGAGAGTTCATTTGGCAGAATGATCATGGTAGAAGTGGCCTCCATTATGTTTCTTGGGAAGATTTATGTTAACCCAAAATTCTTGGTGGTATGGGCTTATTTTATGCTGTTAAAAAAACTAGTCTTTTGATAGCTAGATTATCCTGGAGGTTCTCTCAAAATCCTCCTCCTTTGTTGCACAGATGTATTGCTGCCAGGTATGGTAAAAATATTTGGAGTGGTGGGTTCAAAAGTGGTCATTCGGCTGCTTGATCTATCCTTTTGGATGGGGCTTCTTTCATAAAACCAATTGTTAAATGGAAAATAGTAAATGGAAAGAGTATCAATATCATGAATGATATTTGGTTATTTGACAAGTGATTCAACAAATGGCCTATGCTTGTTCACTATATTGGTTTAGAAGGTTTGACATTACAACACTTTCTTCTTCAGGATGGCCAATGGAACCTGACTGAATTGAATCGGTTTTTCAACCAGAACCTTGTAAATCTGATTCTGCAGCATTGCGTTATCCATGATGGGCATAATGATCAAATGGAACCTCTTTTCCAACTATCTAGTAAATCGATTTCAGCCTTAGCTTATGTTGAAGTTATCAAATATAATAATCTGGATAATGATTTTGGCTTTTCCAATTGGTTAAGGATGTTAAAACTCAAACCAAAAGTTGAATTATTTTGGTGGAGGATGAGAAGGTATGCCTTACCTACCAAGAGTTTTTAAAATACAAAAGAAATTCTTATAGTGATCTTTATGCTAGAGGTTGTGTAGAAGTTGAAGATTGTTTGCATATTGGTGTTCATTGCAAATTCCATATTGACATCATTTGCAAATTAAGAATTTGAGGATTTATTATCCCTATCTTCCAATCCTTAGCGGACTGTTTATCCCAACTTAGAGAACTTTGCAAAGATTTCTTGAATACTGTAAAGATCTATTGTACAACAATTTTTTTCTCTTGGAAATTTTGGAATAACATTAAACATGGTATTTTTATCTTACCTACATCGGTTGTTGCTGCAAACATTTTATCCACAGCTATGAATAGGTTTTCGATGCTAGTTGACTGGGGTGCATCTCTCCATTTGGAGTTTGGTACTTATTGGCACCCCCAACACTAAATTGGATAAAAATAAATGTGGATGTCTCTTTATTGGATTCTAATATAGCAAGCATTGGAGGTATTGTAAGAGACTCTAAAGGTAGACTGTTCATTGCTTTTGGCAAATACAAGTTGTATTGGGATATCAATCAACTTAAATTGGATGCTATTTCTACTTTTAAAGAATTCTTACGAGATTAGATGTTTGAAAGCAAAGATTTAATAATTGTAGGTGATAACTACAATGTGACCAAATTCCTTCAAGATTCTATGATGAAATCAAAATATGCGGCTAATAACTTGATTTTGGAGTAGATGTCATTTATCAGTGACTTCAACAAAGTAATTTTTCAACATACTTCTAGAGACTATAATAAAGCTGCTGATTTGTGCGCTACCTTAGCTTTGGATAACAACTTTTTCTTTGATTCTTCTTCTTTTTCTGATATTCCTTCTTCATTTTATAGTATTTTTAAGATGGAATATGACAATTGCATTATTTATTAGTTTGTAATAGTTTTTTTTTATTTTCCTTAACGCATTTTTGCAATTCTAAAAAAAAGTACTAATTACTTTGGTATATTATTCTATAAGATATTTTTTTGTAACAAAGTATTGAACGAATCTCTTTTCTTATCTAATTGATTTTTCTGAGTTAGATCTTTATTTTCAAAAGATGGTTTGCCATATAAGAAGCTTAAGAAGCTTGACCTGGGGCTAACTTGATCATTTGTTTTACCATGTTTTGAATTTTGACGATGTTAACTCATTGATTCTTACAAATTTTTAATTTAATCACATGAAAAATTTATCATATTTGTGTTTTGATTAAAAAAACTTTGTTTTCATCTTTTTTATTATTTTTTTCTAGTTTTTTTTTATTTTTGGGCCTTCTCTTATCATCTTTATCCGTCCACAAAATCTTTAATTTTTGATCACTTCATTCTGGATGATATACCTATCATCCTGGATGATATCTTCACACCACCCTTCATCCTCCATCTGACGGTTGACATGATTTTTTTTTAAGATCATCCTGGACAATCCATTATTGTCCTTGATGATATGATTATATTCTGCTTTAATTATTTGTGATCGGCCTAGATGATCCTCTTCATCCTAGACGATCTTCTAAAATTTTGCTCAACTATTGGTGATCATCCTGGATGATCCACTTGTTTGTCGTAGACCATCCATGTGGCAAAGCTCTTACACATTTCAAATTTGACCAATACGATCCATTATTATCGATCATCCTAGATGATCCATTTAATCATTTTAGGTAATCTGCTTTTTCAACGGTCGTCTGACATGACCCCTCAAGATGATTCCCTATGTCTATTCATCCTGGATGATGTCTGATTGTCTTGGATGAAATAACTGCCTTTTGGACCAATCATTCTGGATGCAATAATTTTTCCTGATAGTCCAGGATGATTATGCAATCATCCTGGACGATCGGGCCATTTATTTATAAAAAGTATCTTTCAAACAGTTTTCTCACCCCAAATCCTTCTATTCCTCTTTGCTCTCACTCATTCTCTAATTTTCTTATTCATGGCGGGTGGCAAGTAATCTTGAATGCTGGCTGGAAGTTCTTAGAGGGCCACTATTGACCATCATTTCATTGAGGTAGCTTACCAAGCCACCTACCTTTGCTACAAGATATCCGAGATCACCTTATCCAAGACTGTTAATCCACGCATGCTTACTTACCCTAACCTTGATCTTTTTTAGTGCACCTCCCTCACCATCATCCTTTCCCTCACCTTCGCCATTAATTCTGAATTGCTCTTTGAAATTTTTGCAAGTCTTAGGATCAACTCTTCTTACAATGCACTTTAATCCTACGTCAACAAATTCCCCATTGAAATCACTTATCAAGACTATCACAAACTCCTTCAATTGTCCAATACTAGAGACAAGCTTTTCATCTTGTCTCAAGATCCTTATTTTGACTTGGCTCTAACCAATCACCTTTAAAAAACACTCTTGTCTCCTATCATGATGGGGCATCTAGCACCTTTGTTAATGATGGCTAGGACAATCCATCATATACTTCATACCTCTATAATTCTCAAATGTAATAATCATGTCCACATCACTCCTATTCTTTCGATCACTACCTTCTACATCATGGCCCGTAGGAAATTCAACATTGTTGAAACTCTTTTCTTTTACATTGAGCATCTCACTAGCATTAGGAATCCAGGGCACAGAATGAAGCTTAACCTATCCTTAGGACACATCATAGCATATGTCCTAGAAACAAAGTTAAACCTTTAATATCCCACCCCACCTAACTTTCAACCTGCCTTCTACACTAACAGCTCATTCCACATTCTTCACAAAACTCATCTCCACCCGAACCATGAGGAAGCTAAGGAGCTACACCTGCACCTGTTCCTGCACCTACTCCATTCTGCCAGCACTCACAAATGGATTAACTGGTGAAAAGATTTGACCAATAGAAGGCCAGATTTGACTCTTACATTGCTGCACAGGAGCCGTAGCATGTAGAGGATGTCACTATATTTGATTCTTACGTGATTCACTAGTAGAAGTAGTATGACCAGGACTTGACCTAGTTTGGGGAGCAGTCCACTACTATATGTAGCTTCTTTCAACTGCCACCACCACCTCCTTATGATGATCTGCGCCTGTTGTGCTTGTAGTTTGTTTCTCATATGTCGTGTTCGTTGACGTTGTTTGTTTCCTTTTGTATTTTTTCTATTCTATTTTTTTTTTCTTTTTTGGATTCCTCCTCCTTCTTTTGATGTCAAAAGGGAGAGTAGTGGCAATCTTTATATTATTTCATTGTACTTTTTTTGTATAGTGTTTTGTACCATCTATTTAACTTTAGTAAAATTTAAAATTCTTAATTCACATTGTTTTTTTTTTCATGTTTTATTTTAATTAAACTTCTTAAATTGAGTTTTCTACCAAATGTCCTCCATTATAACATTTAAGGAGATTGTTATGAATTTGGAATCATAGATTATAATTTTGATGATAATAAATATTTCTGACAATTCTATTTTTCTATAATTATCTTGCCTACTATTGTTTTAGGTCCACAAGGTTAATTATAAATCAAGCTAGCTCGAGAATGGGTGAATTAGGATTGAGTAAGTATGTAAACTTTTGTTAAGTTTTTTTACCTTTTCTTGAGTCAAATTTAATAAAGTGGATCTTGATGCTAAGTAACCTTTCACACACACACTCAGTGGGAAAAATTATGACTATTTTTATAGTTTTGTATTTTTGATCATATCGTCCAGGATATTCCAAAATCTTCCTAGATGATCCATTAAAAATAAAAACCCTAATTAGGGTATCCTGATTAAGGCAGTCGTAATTAAACAAATAATCTTGGAAGATATTTGGGTCATCCTAGATGATAGGCTCAAATAAAAAAGAATGAGCCGCCAACTCTTTTAGGCTTGTTATTATTTTTGGTCATCATCCTTAATGATGCATTAAAATTATGCCTAAATTAGTTAAATGATTAAGGAAAGAAATTAAGGTTTGATTGATCAATCATATTATCCAGGATGATTATAGGATCATCCAGGATGAATAGTTAAAGAAACCTTAGTTTCTGGTTGGACGACCAGAATGATGTTCTGGATTATATGTATTACTTTGTACTAGTTATTTGGGACAAACCCAAATCATCATAGATGATCAGTTATTTTTCCTATCATCCAAACATGTAAAGTCTAGAAAAACAGGGTAATTTTCTAAACAATATCCAACATCTTAAACTAATCATACAAGACGATCATAAAATCGTACTAGACGATCAGTTATTTCTTCATCATCTAGACAAGTAAAGTTTGGCCAAACAGAGCAATTGTCTGGATGATATTTGATGACTTCTACTAATCGTACAGGATGATGTTCCATAATCCTGGACAATAAGAATAAATAAACCTTCTAATTGTCCAGTCTCCCCCAGACCATCCTAGCTAATTGAGCTAAATTTGTACTGATCATATAGGGTGATCCGTTGATCATCCTGGATTATCTTTATTTATTAATTACAATTTAGGGAAAATTTGATTCCCTTCTTTAGAAGATCTGTTGTTTACTCAAACAAAGATATTTTGCTGCAGTCCTGACTTGAGAGAGCCAAGAGGAGGGGGAGTAAGGGAGAGACAGTGAGTGAGGATCTTGTGAGCGGGCGTTTATAAGGGTTTCATAAAGGTTTCTTCAAGAAAGGATCTAACTCATCTTCTCTGGTCATCATCGCAGGTTCCTTTGAGGTTCGAGAGAGGTCTACATCAGCAAATGAGTATGGTTCTCTACCTGCTTTAGGAGGAGGGGAAAGGAGTTGGGTTCTCTGCTTCATCATAGTCAGAGGAAAGGAGGTTTATACAGGCTTCTCCACCTTTCTATAGGAGCAAAAGGAGAGTCATTGAGTTTAGTGCAATACCATAAGGAGAGGTTTCAGTGAGTGGACGTAGTTCAAGTTGACCGAACCACTATAAAATTTTGTGTGTTCTTTCTTATTGCTTTTTCGCATTTAATTTCCACACTCAAATTTTTTGTAGTGAATGTTGGTTTGCTTTAAGTTCACGAATCCTGTTTGAGAAATTTTTAAAATTCTAATTCCCCCCCCCCCCCCCCCCCTCTTCTTTAGAGTTGGGCTAGTTCATATGGACTTAATATCCCTAATGAACTCTCATAACAAATATTAAATTTATTTCAAAAGATATAATAAATATTCACCTATCATTTTTAATATGAAACTAATCAATGTATATAGTGATGTCTAAGTCCAAAAGATTCCTTCCTTAACTCTGGGATTGAAGATAGAGTTTTTTTTTTATAGGATTCTTGACTCCCCGTATGAGCAAGTCCCTATATTTAATTACATCTCAAAAAAGAAAACTCTTTATTAAAGAAATATTATAATTTTTGCATTTATAAAGAGTTAGAAACAAATTTTAATTTAAAATATGTGAAGAAAAGATTTAAACTTTAGAATTTGAGAATTTTAAACTTTAGATTTTAGGTGATTACATAACCCTCTTTGGGTCAAGGGAAACTGATGGGTTTATATAATAAAGAATTATGTTAGCCTAAACTGAACCTCCAGTTAATATCGTATGAGCTAACCAACATCTTATGAAAGAAAGATTTGAAGCTTTATACAATAGTAATCATGGATGTTAAAAATTTTAACCCAATCTTCTGAATTTAATTATAAATACTTTAATTATTTGTCTACCATATTTACTTTTAATATTATTATTTGATATATATTTTTGTGCACTAATATTTCAGGTTCTTTGTACACCATGCAAAGGGATCAATTCATCATTGGGTAGAATAGGTTTACATTTTCTCAAAAGTCTATATTTTGTATTTATTATTTTATATATTATTTGAGTTAAAGTTTTTTCTGTTGTCGATGCTAAACGTGGTGACCGTGCATTACTCACAGGGGAGTAAGAAACTAAGTTTTAAATTTTTTTGAATTAATCATATATTATGATTAGCCATACGATCCTAATCATAATATATGTATAGGTGATTTTAAACTTATTTAAATCGGGTATTTTTTAATTAATAAATTCAAACTAATTGTATTATACAATCAAAATCATAATTTACCGCCAATTTAATATAGAAACCCTAAAGCCAAATGGTTTAAGTAAGTTTTGTAAATTTTGTTTCATCTAACTTATCATGTTGTAAGATCCTTATCATAATTTAAGATGTTTGAAGACTTAAATAAATTCCCATGATTAGCCAATCAATTTACGGTTTTGAAAATATCGTAAATCTATTACAAGATATTAATCAAACGTGATTATCGAAAAAGACAAAATCTGATCATCTTGGATATTATACTATATGAAACCTTAAATATTGGAACATATCATACAATATAATGCCAATCATGCTGGGCAAAACCTTAATTTTTAACTAAATGGACAATATGATATAAATCTTACTAAATAATTAATAAAGATAATTTTCAATCATCCTGATGATCATCTTATATGAATTCAAGGAAATTAAAGTAATCATTACATATAATCTTTAGATCATACTATATGATTAGTACACTGAAGTTTAAATTAATCAATATTATCATCACTATTTTTTGGAGAGAGTGCTTTGAGGGAGATTCCACTTAGTTACTTCTAGCTAGCTTCTACCTGGTTTCCTCCAAGGTCTTTTTTTTGTTTCTATGGTGGCTCTAGGAAGAAGAACTTCAAGGTCAAAGGTCTTCTAATTTATCTGCCTATAAAAGGAGGGTGAAAAAAGAGTGTTAGGTTCTCTATATTCACTTGGAGGGTGAAAAAAGAGTTTAGGTTCTCTACGTTTACTTGGAGGGAGGATAAAAAATGAGTCGGGGTTCTCTGCCTTTATAAAGAGGGTGAAAAATGAGTCAAGGTTCTCTATAACATCTAGTTATTGAAATGTTTGTAAGGGAATTTCTTCCTAGCTGTGCGGACTAAAGGAGATAAACTATAGTTTTAGTACAATACTCGAATAGAATGACTCCTATGAGTGGACGTATGTCATGGTTGATCAAACCACTATACAATTCTGGTGAAATTGTTCTATTTCTCTTTGAAACACTTTTATTTTAGCATTTTAATTTTTTGTAAGTTTACTTTTCTTGAAAAATTTATGTTGAGAATATTATGGTTTGTAGTTGATTATTTGATTGAATTAACATCATCAGTGTGATAATTTTTACATTGATTGGCTTTGTATTAGGTAATTTAATTTCTTTGAAATTTTCAAAAAGATTTTTTTGTTGTTATAGAAAATAATTAAAACACTAATTCACTCCCCCTCTTGGTGTGTTATTGGAAGTTTTATGAAGTTTAACACCTTCATTAAACTATTAATTAATATTAGAGTTTGTATTGAATTGCTAATTTAAAAATTTTCAAGGAAAGATCAAATGGTACAATTTAATAATAAGAATACCATAGAGAGTTTTTCTATTACCCATTCCCTATTAATCGATAATATACCATTTGATTTCAAGAAAATTTGAATGTCTACGTTTCTTCAGTGTATTTATTTTCGCATGTGGTAGATGGTAATAGAAGGGTATGATATACTGTTTAGATTAATTAATGACATCAAAAATGAAAATCCCTTTACTAAATGGAATAATGAAGATAAAGAATATGCAATATTGAATTCTAAATGTTTAAATTGATTATTCTTTTCTCTTAAATATGAAGACTGTATTAGAGTATCCATATGTGCCATTGGAAAAGAAATATGGGATGGACTTTACATAGCATATTATGGTACTAATAAGGTGAAAAAAATCTAAATTGAATATTTTTTTGCTTGACTATGAACTTTTTTGCATGAAACCTAATAAGAGTATATCAGACATGTACACTAGGTTCACCCATATAGTGACATCCCTACATGCTCTAGGTAGAGAACTATCCATTTCTGAAAAGGTCATCAATATCCTATGTAGTTTATCTAGTGTTTATGTTGCAAAAGTTTATGCAATTTCTAATTCTAAAGATCTGAATGTGTATTATATTAATATCTTGCTTGGCTCACTCATTGCCTTCCAACAAGGCATGAGTCAAAGATTACTTGATGTAGGAGATAAGAGAAAGGAGAAAGTTGTGGCTTCGAAAGCCAATTTCTCAGATAGTGACAAGTCTATAGCTAAGGGGGATGATGACATTAAACTGATGAATCAACATTTCAAAAACTTTCACAAAAGGCTTTCAGGGTTGATTCCACCTCAAAATCATCATAACATAAAGCAGAGAAGGAGGTGACTAATTTATGTCTCATGGCCTATGATATATTGATCACTCTAATCAAGATGAGCTATATTAGCTATCCTATGATGAATTTTTTATTATTTATAAAGAAAATTAATGAATAATATATGAAGTTAATGAAAATGTATGCTACTTTAAACTTTTTTTCTACTTTACAAAAGAAGTATGATGGTCATAGGATCGAGTATTTTGCATTGGATAAATAGTACATGCAAGTCTTCACTTGATGAGTTTGATGCATTAAATAAGATGCATATTGACTTAATTAATTTATTTGAATCATTCAATTTTTGTCATATTGAGATAAATATTGCATTTGATAGATTAACTATACTTGTACATGATCTAGAAACTAGTAGGAATGACATCTTATTAGAATTGGCAGCTAAGAAAAATATATATAATGCCACATAAATAAGTTTGGATAGGTTGCAATAAGACACACAAAGGATTATGCATACACATCAACAACCTAGGAGACAACATGTATTACATATCCGTAGGAAGAGGTACAACCCCCAGCGTAGACTAGTAAATTCATTCTCAGGTGTTATGTACTATTCTTATGGCATGTTATGTCATATAGGCCATATGTATACACTACACCATAGAACACAACTAGTGTGAAGGCCAAAATCATTTGCATCATAGTATAACATGCATGCAAATCATTTATTTAAGCATAAGGTGGAACCCAAACTCAATTAGGTTCCCAAAATATAACCTCTAAATTATAATATAGGGGTGATATCATAAGAGATCTAGTGAGAGCTTGTTGTACCTAGACAGTAGATGCTCAAGACATATAACTGGAGATAAGAAGTAATTCATCTTGCTAAAGGCTAGGGCAGGAAGAAAAGTTACATTGCGAGATAGTACTACCAAAAAAGTAGTAGGTTAAGGTATGAATAGAAATTACAAAAATTTTATCATTAAGATTATTTTACTAGTAGATGGGCTAAAACATAACAAACTTAGCATTAGCCAATGGTATGACAAATGATTTGATATTATGTTTTATCTACTAGATGCTTAATTAGCTTGAATGGTAAACTTATTTTAGAGGGTAAGAGAATAAATAACATTTATATGGTTTAATTTAATTGAATTGTAGTTTTAAATTCTTTATGTCTGAAAATGGTTGCTGACGAATCTTAGCTATGGCATAAGAGACTATGTCATGCAAGCATGAACACACTTAAAGATAACCCAAAAAACCTAGTTAGAGGCATACCTAAACATGAATTCTAGAAGGAACGCCTTTGGATTCCAACCAAGTAGAAAAATAAACCAAATCTACATTCTTCCCATCAAGGAAATCAACACCTTTAGACCTCTAAAAATCCTTCACATGGACATGTTTGGCCTAGTTAGCACCACCATATTAGGTGGGAAACTTATGGATTTGTTATGGTTGATAATTACTCTTGATTTATATTTGTTAGATTTCTATCTCATAAGAGTGAATCATTTGATGAATTTAAGATATTCTCCACAAAGATTCAGAAGAAATTAGGATCTGTAATTTCAGCAGTTCATAGTGACGATGGCGAGGAATTTGAAATGATAAGTTTTAATCATATTATTAGGATCTTGGGATAGAACATATTTTTTTAGCACCTAGACCCTTCAAAAGAATAGAATTACTGGAATATAGTATAGAATCATAGTAGAAGCTACTAACGACCAGATAGGTGAGTATTCACTTTCTAGATTTTTATGGGCTTAAGAAATAAACATTGGGGTGATATTTTCTTAATAAAGTAAATATCATATCCAAACTTAATAAAACACCATCTGAGTTACTCAAAGCTTGGACACACCCAATCTCTCTCAACTTCTTATCCTTTGTTGTAAGGTGTTTATTCTAATAAATAATAAAATCTCATTTAGGGAAATTTGACCAAATATTTTATTGAGTTTTCTTAGGAAATTCATCAATAGGTAAATATTATAGTGATTTCAATAAGAGAACCTTAGTTGTAAGGGAGACCACCCATGTAGTTTTTGATGAATTTCATAGATCTATTAAGTCTAGGTCAGAAGAAGAAGTGATACAAGTAACCTAATAAATATATTTTATTTGCCTAAAAATTATATTAGAGCCTCAGAACCATTTGCTTATAAATTATCGATATTCATTTAGTTATCCTAAGGAGCTTATCTTAGGAGATCCATCTAAAGGAGTTAGAACAAGGCATGGGCTTAAACGATGGTTAGTAATTCTTCTTTCTTTTTTATGGTAGAACCCTCAAACATAGGTCAAGCCATATCTGGTGAATGCTAGATCCTAGCTATGCGAAAAAAAAAATCAAATCAATTTATTAATATTGATATTAGGAGTTGGTTAGGTGACTGAAAAACTAGATTATTGTTAGAACTAAGTGGGTTTTTAAGAATAAAGAGAATGACTCTTGAATAGAGGTTGGTAGGTAAGGGGTATAATAAAATAAAAGGAATTGTATTTAAATAAACCTTTTCCCCTGTATCTAGGTTAGAAGTAATTAGAGTTTTATTGGCATTCCCCTGCTTTAGAGGCTTAAAACTATATGAGATGGATTTTAAGAGTGCCTTTCTGGATGAGTTAATTAAGAAAAATATATATGTAGAACAAGCCCATAAATTTGAAAATATAACCATTCCCAATTTCTAAAGAAAATAAGAGATTATTTAATGACTGATGAAATTTATGTGGATGACATATTATTTGGATCAACTAATAAAAATCTTTGCGATGATTTTTTTAAAATAATGACTGAGGAATTTCAGATGATTGTGATGGGAGAGTATTCTTTCTTGAATATAGTGTGAAATAAAGAAATAATGAAACTTTTCTTTACCAAAGCATGTATATCGAGGACATCCTACAGAAATATGAGATGGAAAATGCTAAGATAGTAAAAACACATATACTACTAGAAAAACTAATATTTTGTTTAGAGTTTTTCTTTATGCAAGGTTTAAGCTGATCCTAAGGAGTTTGATTTGGCTGCCATAAAGAGAATCCTTAGATATCCTCTGGGAAATTAAAACCTACGAATTTGCAATCCTAGACATAACTTATCCTTTGAATTCATAGGATACTCTGCCTCAATCTTTACGGGATGTAGAATTAATATAAAAAACACCTCTAAAACCTATCAATTCATAAAATAATCATTAATTTCATGGTCCATAAGAAAACAAAACTTTGTAGCCCCATGTATTGCTGAGGCATAAAACATTATTGTAGGATGTTTGGTTGCTTACATTATATGGTTTAAGTAACATATCTTAGGGCTTGGATTATCTGTAGGCGGGATACATATCATATGCGGCAACATTAGTTCCATCTATATATCTAAGAATTCAATTAAACATTCTTGGGCCAAGCATATAGATATTAGACATCATTTTATTAGAGATCAAGAAGCCAAGGGAGATATAAAATTGCATCATGTAGCAACTAATGATAAATTAGCCTACAACTTCACCAAACCCCTTCCTTTGACATATATAGCCCCTTGAGGACTAGAATAGGTGTTACACAAATTTATACTTGATTTAGGATAAATTTTAACTTGTAAATCATTTGAAATTAACTATTCTTATGTTTGTTGAAATGTATATGTCGTAACTCTGATATTTGTGACTTGTTGTTTATTTACTTTGTTTTATATTTTGATAGTATTTATTTTGTTAGGATTTTAGTCCTTCCTTGATCTTCACACACACACACCATCCCATTAAAAAAATATTCACATCATAATTTATGAACCTATTTTCTACTATATGATCTTCACATATATGTACAATCTTGTACATATGTTAAATCAATATTTATGATCTGATCAAAATATTAGTGATCATACTATATTATTCATGTGCCATAAATAGTTTAAAATTTTTAAGTTAACTAGTATGATCTTTATTACATCATCATAGTATATGAATATATGTTAGTACTCTATAATTAGTTTGGTCAAGTATCATAGAGATGACTCCTAAGAATGATAGCTTTTCTCATGATCATCCAGTACGATCCTTATCATACTATACTATTTGAACACTTTTTCTGACAAGTAATCTAGATGATTTAAAATATATTATATGATAAACCTATAAATTAAGGAGGATTTATAAAGCATTTGTCATTCAATCCCTCGTATCCTTTTCTTCTCCTAAACTTATATACTTAACTATCCTAATAGATGAAGCTAGCAAGCATGGTCATCTGACCCAAGGACGTAGCTCCTCTCATGTCCTTGCTGATGAACATTGTCAATCTATTGAAGATGAGGCTGGATACTATAGGTATTTCGATTCTCACATCACCCCATTTAGACCACTAAACCAACAAGCCCTGCACTATGAAGTGCTAAATCTTTTTGCATTTAGTACTCTATAATTCATACTTACCCTCACTTTTCCAATTAATTTTGAACTTCCTTATGAATTTTTTGCAAAAAGAAAAAAAAAGTGCCACTCTTCCCATCTTATGATTCTATATCGGTAGGTGACCCATAGAAATAACCAAAGATGAATTAGCTTAATATCTCAACCTATCCATAAAGAACCTCAAATCCATTCAATATCTTCTAGGGAGATTTTGATTTGAATGCTGTCAATTTAACCATTAAAAGTATTTCCCTAAATTAACATCTATCCTTTGTTAAGAAATTTATTATGTATAAAAACAAATTTGATGAAGCCCAAATGATTATAATTACATTCATAATCTTACTCCCATTTGCCTTCCTTCCACTAAAGGAGCAAAATATTGCTCTTGGTCATGTCATTGCCTATATCTTGGATAAAAAAAAAGAGCTTATCTATCTTACTACCTCTAATAATTTCCTAATTTTATGTACTAATAACTCCTTCCATACTATTTTTTTTCCATCACTCAAAGAACAGAAAATAAGAAGAACCTAATTATTATGAGAAAGGGGGAGCTTGTCTTGATGCATCTCCTACACCGGAGCCCGTACTAGCATTAGTGCCAGTACCTACACCATCATACTAGCCTTATATGTACTAAGAGTTAATGTAATGTTTTGATCAATTAGACACCCAACTTGATATCCATATTCTGTAGCAACAACAACAATATGAGACTGACATGTCATGGTTATGCAGGAAAGTTGATATTACCTACTACTATTTTCAAACACCACCACCTTCACCCCAACCATATTAGGAATTTTACTTCTAGGTTATTTATTTTGTTGGAGTATTTCTATTATTTTGTGTTATATTCTTTGTTTTATTAATTTTTTTGTTTTTCTCTCCTTTTGTTTTTGTCAAAAAATGGGAGTAGCTAGTTGGTTGTATTTGGTGTTGTTTTTCTATATAATATGTTTGTTTTAAGAAAAAAAAAATGCTTGAGTTTCAAACTATGTGTCCAACTTATAATAAAAAAGAAAAATGAAATGTGAAAATACACAAAACATTATAAAAATTCTTGCTATTTTTCAAAAATTCATCTAGTGAGAGGGAGTTTAGGAGATAACAAAATTAACTTAAAATTTTAACCAACAATGTTTGCAAACATAAAAAAAGGAGAGATTGTTGCATATCTATATCATGGTCTAGTGATTTTGATGATAACAAATATTCTTATTTTATCTACCATGTTTTCCCTTATAATAATAATAATAATAATAATAATAATAATAATAATAATTATTATTATTATTATTATTATTATTATTATTACTGGAATTATTATTTTTATTATTAGTATTAAATATTTATTTTCAAGTAATAATAACTTACGTCCTTCATAAATCATGCAAAGTATTTTTTTAAGGGAAACCCAAAAAGGGGACTACGTGTTCATTTAAAAAAAATGATTACACAATCTTTAAAGGGAACTACAGCTCACTTCTGCTCACAAGAGGTACAAAAAGAAAAAAAAAAAACCTAAGAGCTTCAGTTCATTATTAAGCAAAATTACAAAATAATCAAGGTACATTCTACGGGGCATAAGAGTCAGCACCCAAAAAAGCAAAGAGATACAAAAAATAACAATAAGCTCTAACTTCCCCACCAATATATCAGCATAACAATTACCTGCACTAAGCACATTCTTGAAAATAGGATAATAAATAGAAAAAAAGAATAAAAATAATAGTAATAGGTAATAGGATGAAAATACATATAATAATACAAATAACCACCAAACATTAAGCAACCAAGAAAAAGGGGGGACCACCCCATAATCCCCCAACTCAGATATATATAAGAAGACATAAGAACCATATCACCAAGCCACTTCCACGTAAACGAGATAAAGATAGCCAAATCTATATCACCCGACCAACTAGAGGACACCTGATTGCCTGGACTATAATTAAGATCAATAAAAGTACCAAGGAAAATCGGGCTCCAAAAAAATCTAACAGAACCAACAACCAAGCTCAAAAGAAACCAAACAAGGTGAAGAAAAATAGAAGCAACCAGACCCAATCATGCTGACAGGCCAGAACAAAGATCACCCATGAATAATATAACAACCCCACACCAGACAACCTATTGGTTCAAGAAGCTGACACCCAAATTGGCATCAAAATTCCTAAAAGAAACACCAAAAGTATGGTAGTAGAGAGGAAGTCTGAAATTATCATAAACAGACTCAAAGAAACCCAACCAGGCCAAAGTAACAACAAAATTTTCAAAAAAACCATAAAGCAAGCCCATCCACCAAAGAGGATCTAACAATCCAGGCAATAGAAATTGGAAGGCTAGCACTAACACAGCCAAATAACCATAAAAAACTAACACCCACAACACCATTAAAAATTAACATAAGGTAAACCAATCTTATCCAATCTTAATAGACCTTTCACAGGAGCAAGAAGATTAGAAACCACAAAATCAGCCATGGAATCCAAGCCATTGCCCCACCTGGCAATTCAATGAGCATAAGCATTACCCTACTCATAAACAACATAATGGATCAATTTAAAAGGCTCAATAAATTCTTAATGTCCCTCCACATATAAAATATGGTAGAAGAACAAACTGTATCATCCACCATGTTAAAAGAATGAAAGAAGTAATTAGAACCAACTTGAACAACAATATTAATGAAATAAAGAGAGAAATAAAGTCTTAAACCATGGAGAATAGCAAAGGTAGTAGCAAAGTTGACATCGCAATTAAGTAAAGGACAAACAAACCAAAAATAAAATTACCATTATAGTCTATGATGACACAACCACAACCCATAAAAGAATACATGCAAACATTATCAACATTCATCTCAAGAGAGTTGAGAGGTGGCTTCATCAAATAAATACACCTAGGATCTTTATGAAGAATATCAACCTCCAACTTAATACCTAAATCATCCATGGTATAGAAATTATTTTTTAAATTCTTGATAGAAAGTAACTTAGCAATATAAAGAGCCACAACCTTATCTTTAACATTTTGAATAATTCAATGATGTTTCATAACCACACCATTGAAATGAGAATTATTCCTATACAACCATACATACCAAAGGATGAGGGAGGGAATGACATTTATGATATCACCTTTGAAATTAACAAAATAATAGTTAAGCAAAGAATTAATAGAAAATTTAGCATAGAAATAATTTAAATGGAAAATGTCATCAAAATAAGTTCAGGCTTTGACAGCTAAAGGACCAAATGGAAAAATATGATGCATATATCCATATTGTAACAACATTGGCATTTAGATGGAAGGATAAAGCCATTTTTAATTAAATTATCATCCGTAGAAATAAACTTATGTAAAATTCCACATATAAAATTATAAACTGTGGAAGGAATACTTTTATGCCAAATCCTCTAAAAAATAATAAAAACCTCATGCTTAGATCTAAAGGACTGCCAAGAATCCTTTAATCTAAAGATACCATCTTTACTCGAAGCACATAACTTAAAATCATTAGAATTAGTTTCAGAGGGATCTCCAAAATCTATTGAATTATAAAATCAGGAAGAAAATTAGAAAGTTTCTCATAATCCCAACAAATATCAGCAAAAAAATAAATAACCTTCACAGTAGCATTAGAAGAAGTATTATTAATAGAATTAATTGACTGAACCACCAACCAACGATCCTACAAAAATAAAGTATTACCACTACAAAGGACCCAAAAGATAAAAGGCTCAACAAACTATTTAACTTTGTAGAGATGCTACCAAACTTTAGAATTACCTTTGCTAAAACAACACGTGGTGGGATGTTTATCCCCACAATATTTGGCAACTATAAAATTGGCCCAAAGCCTCAAATTAGCATGAAATTTGTACCATAACTTAAAAAAAAAAAAGCAGAGGTCAAATAATTCATATACTTACACCCTAAATCCCCTTCATCTATAGCCTGACATCATTTATCCCACGAGGACCAGTGAATTTTATAATTGCTACTAGCCCCTTTCCAAAAAGAACTTATTGAAAATCCTATCAATCTTGTTACAAACTGCCTAAGTAGGAAGCAAAATTTGAAAACTGTAAATAGGTAAAGAACAAAGAACACTTTTAATAAGAATTAACCGACCTCCAATGCTTAAAAAATTACAATCCCAAGTTAAAAGTCTATTCTGCACAGACATAAGTAAATCATAAAAAAAAAAAGTTTTCTTTGTACCTTTATAAAGAGGTATCTCAAGGTACTTCATAGGCAAAAGGCCATGGCTAAAATTAGTTAAATTTTTAATAGCCATAATATGATCATTAGGGACTTTCTTTGCAGAAATAAAGCAACACTTAGGTTTATTAAGAGCAAGACCACTCAATAATTAAAATTGGTGAAAAAACCTTGAAAGTTAATTAATCTTATTCATTGAAGCATTCATAAATATGATAATATCATAAGCAAAGCATATGTTTGGTATAGGAAAACCACGTAACGTTCTAAATTAAAGGCTAGGATACTTCTCAAAAAGATTGGCAAGAGCTCTAGAAAGGTACTTAGCCGCAATAATAAAGAGGGTAGGAGAAATAGGATCACCCTATCATAGACCATGAGAAGATTTAAGAAAAACATTGCTCTTGACATTAAAAATGATAGAAAAATAAGGTGTTTCAATGCAATGTTTAATAAGGTTGATAAAATTTAAACCAAAACCAAACTACTTCATAATATTGTAAAGGAAATTACAATCAATGTTAACATAAGCCTTGGAAATATCAAGTTTTAGAATCATAATACCTCCTCTAATTTTGGCATCCAAATCTTGATAAAATTCTTGAGCCAAAAGGATATTATCAGCAATAGAACTCCATTTAAGAAAAACCATTTGAAAAGGAGAGATAAGTTTAGGTAGAAAAACTATTATATAATTAATTGTTATGGCTCATTGCTCACGAGTTTATATTTTTTATTATAACAAATTTTATGGCTCACAACTTTATGTTTCATAGTATTTTCCATTCTATACTTATTTTGTGTGTATACTAATATTTCAGAAAAATCATACTTCAGATTGTTGAAGACTTCAAATTAGAATAGATTAGGTTCATTGTAAATGGAGTCTATATTTTTTATTTTATTGAGCCTAAGAGACTGTAATAGTAATTGAGTAACTATGCACACACACACTGTGGGAGTGTTTAAAATTTGCAAAAAAAATTTAAACGGATTGTACTGTACGTATTCATTTCGTACAAGACACGTTGTCTAGTTATAAACTCCTAAAAGTTGTTAAAAAAACTTAACAATTTTCATAACTTATCATACCGTATGATTTCCAGAGTATAAATTGGATAGGTACCTTTTCGTCTCAATGATTTCAAAGAATTTTATGAATTATTTGTACTCTAGGATGAATGGTTCGTATAAACAAATTTGAACTATTCATAGTGGACAATATACATTCGTATGGATGATTTGTATGGGACACCGCATTCATACGAGCAATTCATAAGAGACAATATGCATTCATACGAGCAATTCATATAAGACACTATGCATTCATACGAACAATTTGTATGGGACACTATGCATTCATATGGGCAATTCGTACAGGACATATTCATTCAAACGGGATGATATACTATCGTATAGTACGATCATAGGATACTTTTCATATAATGTTTGGTTTTGGGACAATTTTTCATGTCCTTTCTATATAAGGAGTCCTAAAAACTGTCACAAAATGCCTTTGTTATAAATTTCTCTTGAGAGGGATCATTGAGTGTGTGTATTTTTGGGAGAGATTGTGAGAGTGAAGTTTGAGAGATAGAGTGAAGGGGTTATGAGGGATTCACAACATAACCCAAATCAAGGATCTCTTTATTTCCTTCAAGTTTCTTCCCATCTCCTTTGAAGGCTCTTAAGTGAAGTTCTTCAACTTTGATCACAGGTTCTCTTCCTTCAGCAGGAGGGCAAAAAAGGATGATGGTTCTCTACTGACACTTGGAGGGTGTGAAAGGACACCAGTTCTTTGTCAACACTTAGCGGTAGTGAAAGGATGACAGTTCTCTGCCGACACTTGGAGGGTGTTAAAGGATGATGGTTCTCTTTCGCACCAGGGATTGGTGGAAGAGAGGAAAATTGTGAAGGCTTCTCTGCCTTATTGTGGGGAGAATGGAGAGTCACTTTGGTATAGTGCAATACCTGAAGAGAGAGTCTTCAAGGAGTGGATGTAGGTCTAGTTGGACTGAACTACTATAAAACTTGGTGTTCTTCTATTCTCTTTTATTTTCCTCATTTATATTTTATGCACTTTAATATTTTATGGCTGAAAAATCTTTTATGTTAAAACTATAAATTAGTTTTCCAAAATTTATCAAGAGTTTTTTTAAATTACCAATTCACCCCCCATCTAGGTTAGCCTTGGGACATTAGTTTAAGTTTAATTACCTAATAAAGAATCACAAGTGGTATCAGAGCTTTATTTCAAAACTATAAGTTTAGATAAATTTTTAAAATTGATCATGGCTAATTTTGGAAACCATAAAATATTAGAAGGATATTCGATCACTAGACCACCTTTATTTGAAAATATTACTTTTTGATTTTTGAAAAATTTGAATGTTTACTTTCTAAAAATCAATAAATTATTGAATGTGGCATATAATTCAAAGCGGTTATTCTATACCATCACGTATTATAGATGGAATAAAAAATAATATCCTTTTTTTTGAACGGAGTAGAGTAGAACAAATTTATGCTGAATTAAATGCTAAATATATGAATTATTTGTTATCTGCTTTAAATTCTGAAGATTATATGTGAATCACTACATGTACTACATGCATGGAAATTTGGGATAGTTTATGCATTACGTATGAAGGTACTAGTGAAGTCAAGCAATCTAAGTAGAATAATTTTATGCATGACTATGAACTCTTTATCATGAAACCATACGAGACCATTTTAGACATGTTTACTAGGTTTTCACAAATAGTAATTTCATTACAAGCTGTAGATAGAGAAGTTTTTAACTTTTAAAAAGTAAATAAAATTTTACGATGTCTACCTAAAAAAATTTAATTCTTAAGTCACTACAATAATTGAATCAAAAGATTTGAATGATTATACTATTGATAACTTAATTAGCTCATGAGAAAACTGAGAGTAAAAGACTTTTAAATGTAGGTGAAATGATAGTTTTAAAAATTAACGAAATGGTTAAAAGAAACTCAATAGATGATTAAAGTAAGGTGATAACATTGATAATGAGAAAATTTGAAAAGCTACTAAATCACAAGCATCAACATCAACAAAAGAGAAATAAAGATAAAAATGATAAGGATATTAAGAATTTCTCTAAAATAATTTATTTTGGGTGTATAAAACCCAGTCATATGAATAATGTGTGCCCAAACTTAAAATCTTTTCTTATAATGAAGAAAGGTTAAAATAAGCAAATTATAATAAGGGAAAATAATAAAAAGTAAAAAATCTCCTGGGCAGACTTAGCTTCTAAATCTTCAAACTAGGAGCAAGATGATGTTTAAAATGTTGAGTCTAGTGAATAGGTTGTTAGACCTAAGTTAATGTCCAAAGGCTACCAAGAGGGGTGGGGGGGGGGGGGGGGGGTGAATTGGTAGTTTTAAAACTTATCCCTCTTTTAAATTTTAGTTGAACCAAAATTAAACTTTTAATGAAATTTTTATAGAAAAGTTTTTGAACCACAAATTTTTAAGACAAAAGAAAATTGCGGAATATAAAAAAACTGTAAAGTAAACGACACAAGATTTATAATGGTTCGGTCTAAACCAGACCTACATCCACTCCCAGAGGCACCCTCTGACTATTACACTAATACCAATAGTGTCTCTCCTTTTACACCCACATCAAGGCGGAGAAGCCTTTACAAACACTCTTTTCACCACTACCCGGTGCGGTAGAGAACCAGCATCCGTTTACACAATCCCCAGTGTTGGCAGAGAACCTTCCGTCCGTTCACACTCTCCTAGTGTGGGCAGAGAACCCTTCGGCTATTCACACTCTCTAAGTGTGGGCAGAGAACCCTTTGTCCTTTCACACTCTCCTTATATGGGAAGAGAACCCTTCGGATGTTCACACTCTCCAAGTGTGGGCAGAGAACCCTTCATCCTTTCATACTCTCCTTGTGTGGGCAGAGAACCCTTCGGCTGTTCACACTCTCCAATTATCGACAGAGAACCGGATCTCCTTGACAAATCTCTTCACATGAAATCTAGAAGCAAGAAAGAAAAAGAGTGAAGTAATCTCAAATCACAAGTTGGAAATCTTACCTTTGAACACCAAGCAAAGCCTTCACACTCTAGTGGTAGAAATCCTTCTCTGAATGCTCTCTCTCACTCTCTTCTTTACTCTTCTTCCAATAGGCACAAAGTTCAAAGAGCAAAAAGATTGGGTAGCAATCAAATTTGAACTATTTATACAAAAAACAAGAAAAACTGCACAAAAACTGCAAGTTTTTAATTCTGTACGCAGTGGATCGTCCTGTACAATCGTGGATCGTCCTGGTCGATTTTACTTAAATTGTCGGAAATGAACCTTATGTATATTGGTACAAATTATGTTCGTACACGCTAATCGTCTTATACGAACAATGTTCTTCTGGTACAAGATGGTTATTTCATCGGTCGGTTTCCCAAAATTCTTCAGGATTTAACCAACTGACGTAAGTCGATTAAGGTAGTCTTGGGACGAACAAATTTTGTCCTGGGATGATTTCCTACAGAGACCTTCATTCTGGGACAAAGTTTTATTTCATCTGGACAAATACAGCAAGCTTCAATACAGAGCCGTTCGTCCTGGGATGAACATTATTTTTCTTCTGGACTAACAGAGCAAGCTTCATTACAGAGCCGTTCGTCCTGGGACGAACATTATTTTTCATCTGGACGAACAGATCACAATGAGAATACAGAGACGTTTGTCCTGGGATGAACCATGAATTTCATCCTGACAAACAGTGGAAAGTGAGAATCCCAAGACGTTCATCCTGGGACGAATATTAAATTCATCCTGGATGATTAGGACTTAGAAAAATTTTCTCCCCGCCTGTTCGATCCATTGCTCTTCTTAGGGGTAATTGACATGATCGTCCCGTACGAACTATGTTCATCCCGTACGATCAATTAACAAAAATTATTCCCCAAGTGTGTATTTTGTGATTTTTCACTCAATTACAATCACTCCCTCTCATTTCAAAACTTATGAATATTTGTTGAATTTGATTACAAGTCTTCATATCTTGGAGTTGATTCCTGAAATGTTAGTCCACACAAGAGCAAAAACAAATTTCCCAAAAAATGTTAGGAGATAACAACACATAAAACAATAATATTTGGAATCATCAAAACTATATAAGTTGCAAGAATATAAAAATGCAAATAGCAACTTTCCTAACAATCTCCCCCTTTTTGATGATGGCAAAATAATTATTATTTGTATTATTTGAAATTCTAAGAATCTCCTAAACTCCCCCTGAAATGATGAACTAATGAAAATAAGGAGGCATTTGAATTAAAAAAAATTATTTTTCAAAATTTTTATACAACATAAAACAAAATAAAAACAATCAAACACACATACAAAAACATACGATAAAACAAATAAAAAACATAAAAATACATAAGACACGACAAACAATTTCTCCCCCTTTTTGAAAACATCAAAAAGTGAAGAAGAAAAATAATGATAGAAATGTAAGTAAAAGTATGAAATTCACTTTATAATTTAATCTTGAAAGTGGTTGAAATAAGATATGCAAATAAAATAAAGTCATTTGAGAAATCATAAAGATTCATATAATCGAAGAAGTGTTATAAAATAGAGAATAAAAAGAATTTATCAAAGGCATGTGTCAATTTAGACATTAAGATAAAGAAAATCATTGCACGAGGGATGAATAAAAAATTTTATATTTCACATTTCAATGTCAAGTATAAATGAACATAAGATCAATTTGAATTAAGAGATTGAAAGAGTTTGGAAAGAAAGAACTACCACATGTGGCGCTTTGCGCATGTTGTTCAGTTTTTCTGGCACATTTTTGTGCATTTGTTTATTGTGGGCTTATTTTATGCCTCTTTTTATCATTGTAAATTTTTTGCACAACTCTTTTGATTTTTGTACATTTGTACACTTTTCAAGAGTAATTGAATTCTTTCCAAAGTCAATAATCTAAGATTTTAAATTTTTCTAAGTGCATAAATACTATTTGAAAAGAGAAATACAAAATAAGAAAACATCTAAAATGCAATAATAATATTAGTTCTAGAGTAGTCTAAATAAGATAGATGGAATTGAAAATTCTAAAAATATCAAGTTATAAGCATTTCTTAATTGTAGAATAAATATATTTTCTAATGAAATTAATTTGAATTTACAATTTAAATAAGACACTATTAAGATTAAAAAAAAAAAGAAAGTCATAAAGTCTAACACACATTTCCAAAACATTAGACAACAAAACATTGGAACATATATTGATATCGAATGAAACTGTTACAATTTGAAGTACACAATATCAATATCAACAACATTAAAATAAGGAAAATACAATAATCTAAAACACATCACAAACACATGAACTATAAAGAGACACTAAATAAACACTACAATCATTCTGAAGGACCCTGATCTGGAGGAGGAGGAGGTGGTGTTGCACCAAAAAAGTTGAAATAACTACTCATCACAAACATATTGGAATTAATGGAATTAATCTGTTCACGCATGAATCCTATATCTTGATTGTACTGAATGTCTTGCTGCTATAGATGAGTTTCAATTTGATGAAATCTTTGATAAAAATAAGCCTCTAAGTTGTTAGATCTTTGAAGTAAATCCTGATAATTTGGTTCAGCAGCATGTGAAGGTCCACCCTCTTCTTCTATTTCACTCAATACTACATGAGGTTTGCTTGGCTCATCCTTATTGAAGATAGCCCTAAAGGAACTGTCATTGTAGTAGAGTGGTTCTTTGAAGTCTTGATCTGGATGAGTTAAATCATCTTCTTTTCTAAAATATAGGCAATCAGATGGTCTAAGGCTATGTTCTTCTTCCTTTTATGATCTACATGACCAATTTCAGAGAGATCATAAATGTAGTCAATTAGAAGTTGGGCCTCATGTATAGGTTGTTTGGTCATTATCAAGTAGGTAACTATAGAGAGAAGTGGAGTGATGTTTACTCTATCACCAGCTTTAGGTATAATAGAAGATCTTAGTACATGCTGGATGATTCGTGCATTAAGAACTAAAGTGGCTACTTTAGGTAAATGAACCTTAACTCTTATTCCTCTAAGAACACGATTAACTTAATATGTAAAGTGAGAAAAAGTATGAGAAATTGAACAGAAATTTTGAATTTCCGTCTTTGCGGGTTTGATGGAAGCAGGATGGCGGTGGATTCTCGCCGAAATCCTTCTACCGGAGGATTCCAATTTGATCGGTTGACAACTTCTAAGCTTCCGGTGATGGTGATCAAATCTTATTCATCTTCTCCTCCAGCTTTTGGGGATGGAAAGATAAATCTGAAACAGACGGTCAGATCTAAAACCAGAGGTATGAATTTGGTTATAAATGAAGGCGGATTTGTTGATAAGAAGGATGAAGAAGTTTTGGGTAAAGGCAAGAATGTATGCACGGAAGAGAAAGTAAAGAAAATCAAATTTGGTTCAGAACTGTTGATCAATGAGAATTTTGAAGCATCTCCCTCAATTATGCTACCTATTCATAAGATTATACACTCAGAGGAGGTTTGTGCTTATGGAAAAACAGATAATGATGTCACAATCAATAAAGCAGTCTCATCTCCAATCAAAGACACATTAGTAATCCAAGGAATGGTTACAGAAGAGAAAAATTATTCACATAAATCTGATGTACATGGTGATCTTTTCTAAGTAAGAAAGGTAGATTCAGCTCTGAACAATGAAGGCAAGGAGAATGATATAATTCCTAAACGAAATACCGATGCTAATCAATCAAATGCATGGAGAAAGAGAGATCACATTCCGGTTTTTGAATTGGAATTGGGAGAATTCTTAGCAGAAGATGGAATTACTATGAAGCTTCATGAAGAAAATGAAATGGAGAATGCAAGGAAACTCTATAACTCCTTGGTTATTAATAATTTTGGAGGTGCAATGCCTTTAACAGCTATAAGATCTGAGCTTAGAAGGTAATGGGCACAATATGGTAATTTTCATCTTACCATGCTTAGCCAGGGATGGATCCTTTCTTCTTTTCAGGAATCACAAAGTGTGGAATTGGTCCTTACAAATGGACCTTGGTTTGTTAATAGTAAAATAATTGGAATGGATAGGTGGTTCAAAAGCTTCTCTCCAACATCCTTAAAAGGCCTAACATCACCTATATGGATAAGACTTCCAAATCTTCCTTTGCAATGTTAGGATAACATAAACATATGCAGAATTTCTTCTATGGTTGGAAAACCAATTTTGTTAGATGGAAACATGTTCCAATGGGGGAGACGGGAATTTGGAAGAGTATGTGTTCGAATAACATTTGATATGAAGCTACCAGTTGGTGTATGGGTTGAAGGATCATCTCGCAAGTTCTTCCAAAAAAATAGAATATGAACGCCTTCCAAACTTTCGTTTCAAGTGTGGTTTAATTGGGCATGTTCAAGAAGTTTGCAGACAAGGGAATTAAGCTCAAAATATTAAAGAGATATATAATGTTGTGGAAGTTGCAGATGCAGCTAATTCATTACCAGACAAGGCAAATGAAGAAGAAATGGCTGGTGATCCAAAATATGGACCTTGGATGGTTGTTAATCGCGGAAGGAAAAAAACTGTAAATTTTTCTAAGTAACTCATAAGCCTTTGGAGAAAAAGGTGTGGAGGAAATCTGATTCAACCAACAAAATAGCTACTGGAGAAAGGTTGAATGAAATTCATAATATAGTCACAATTACAGAAAATGGCAGTAAAGCTATCAGTGATAAATCTGGTATCACATCCCCGGCTGAATCTCCCAAATCAGAAAACTGTACTAATAAGTGTACTTTACCAATGATTAAAAACAAATTTGATGTTCTTAGTGAACCTCTAGAAGATGGAGAAAAAATTCAAGAATTTTAAGCCATCTACTCAGATAAAAGGATGTCTCATAATGAAATTATTGAAAATCTGATAAAAGAAGATGTTCTTATTCAGTCAAACATTGGAGAGGATTCAAGTTTGGTCAAGAAGAAGAAGTCTAAGCAATTAAGAGATCTTGGGCCTATTAACAAAAGCACAAGAAGCTTAAAAACTGAGATTGAAGCGAAGAACAAAGTGGGGTCATCTCCCACAAGTCTTCAACCATGAATTCATTAGCTTTCTGGAACAGTAGAGGAGCCAAAAAAAAAGGGGCTTCTCTATACATCAAGGAGTTTGTAAAATTGTATAATGCAGTGTTTTTAGCTTTATTAGAAACTAAAATCTCTTCTTTCAATGATGACGAAGTTAAAAAGTTGATGGGTGAATATTGGAAGCATGTTATGGTACCCTCGGTTGGTCTCTCTGGAGGGATAATAGCATTATGGAATTTTGGTTTGGCAGATTTCTCATTGACTGGTTCTACTTCTCAATGCATTATTGGTGACTTAAGCATCAATGGCAAGGAGAAATGGAGAGTTGCATCTGTATATGGAAGCAAAGACTTGATCAAAAGAAGGGAGCTATGGGAGGTATTGGAAATGTACTATGTGGTAGAGTATCCAATGGTAATAGGAGGAGACTTCAATTGTCTCACTTCTATGGAAGACAAAAGAGGCGGGAGAATGTTTAAATTCTCTCAAGGTCCGAAAGAAATGGAGGCTTTTATCACAAATAATGATTATCATGAGGTGGGTTTTCTTGGGCCAAGGTTCACTTGGTGCAACAAATAAATTGGAGGAGCTCGGATATTGGAAAGGCTTGACAGGTGCTTCCTTAACTCTAAGGCTATGAATTTTTCTACTAACTTGGTTTTGAGACATCTTGCTAGAATTTCATCCGATTACAGTCCTATTTTGCTTCACATAAATTCTAATGTTGCTCCACTTAAAAGAAGTTTGAAATTTGAAGATATTTGGGCTTCATACCCGGCCTCATTCAATGTGATTAAAAAGGAATGGAATAAAAATTACTCAGGCAATCCATCTCAAATTCTGAATGCCAAGTTCAGAAGATCCTTAAAGTCACTTTTTTATTGGAGTAAAGCTAAATTGAAAGATCTGAATTTGCTCAAAGATTGTCTTATGGAGGAAATAATTAAAATACAGATTTTAGAATCTGTTAAAGGCTGGCTTATTGATGAAGAATGCTGGGTATTAAAAGCAAAAATAGATGAATTAAATAGCACATTAGCTCGTCTGAATGGCTGGTGGAAGCAAAGGGCAAAATCAAAATGGCTAACTGATGGTAATGGAAATACAAGGTTTTATCATTCCTTTGCAAATGGTAGAAGGAGCTCAAACAGAATTATCAAGATTAAAAATGAAGAGGGAACGGTGGTTGAAGATTCAAATTAAATAGAAGAGGTAATATGAAACTTCTTTAAGTCTAAATGGAAATAGAGGATATGCTATACTGAAGGCTAGCCGAAACCTGGGATGGTTTTAAGTAATGAAGACAAAGGGATGCTTTCCAGAGACTTTTCTGTAGAAGAAATTGAAGTAGTAATTCATCATCTGGGAAGGAATATTGCACCTGGAAGTGCTGGTATCAATTATACTTTTATTAAAAGCTATTGGAAAATTATTCAAATTGATTTTATTAATGCTATAAATCATTTCCTAACTCAAGGGGAAATGGACAAGGATTGGAAGGATACATTGATAGTTCTTATTCCTAAAGTCTCTAATCCAATGCTGCCTTCTAATTACAGACCCATAAGTTTGTGCAATTCTATATACAAGGTGGCTGCAAAAATCATCTTGAATAGATTGCTTCAGGTAAATCCTCCACTAATATCGGATGAGCAAGCTGCATTCATAAAAGGAAGATCTATATTCGATCACCTTCTGATAGCCCAAGAATTATTTCACAAATTCAGATTTTCTAAGTCTTCTAAAGGTATGGTGTCTTACAAAATAGACATGGAACAAGCTTATGACTCTATGAGTTGGTCTACTCTAATGAAAATTTTGGAATATTTTGAATTCCCGCCCAAGTTTTCAAAGTTGATATTGGAATGTGTTTCAAATCCAAGATTTTCTATCATCATAAATGGGAAACTTACATAATGGATAATAGCTGATAGTGGATATTGTCAGGGACGCCCATTGTCGCCACTGCTTTTAATTCTTTGTTCTCAAATACTATCCAACGCATTTGCTCAGTCATCAGTCGGCATTAACTCTAATAAGGATGGTTTTTGTATTTCCCATTTACTATATGCAGATGACATCCTAATTTTCTCGGAGGGATCAAAAAAATCTGCATGTGAAGTCAAGACTATTCTTTCCAATTACTGCAAATGGACTGGTCAATCCATTAATAATGAAAAATCTATAATGATTTTTGGAAAACATGTGAATTGAAGAAGGAAGAAAAGCATCTCAAAGGCTGTGAGCTTCAAACCAGTTAAGGAATTTTTCTATTTGGGATTAAAAATAGCCTTGAGAAGATTAGTAGCAAGTGATTATTACTTTATCATTGAGAGGACTCTCAAGAGACTTAATATTTGGGGGAGTAAGGTGTTATCCTTAGCTGGAAGACTTGCTCTAGTTAAATAAGTTATCCTTGCAATTCCAAATTTCTTCAGCACTCATTCTTTAATCCATACCAGAATATTGAAAGAAGTTGAAAAGATGTGCAGAGGTTTTTTATGGAACAAATCTGGCGGTAAAATAGGGATGCATTACATCAGCTGGGAGGAACTTTGCAAACCAAAAAACATTGGTGGTGGGGGCTTGTTCTCTCCTTCTTCAAGATTGGCTCCTCTTAGAGCAAGAATTGCATAGAGGTATATTTCTAACAATAATTCTCTTCTACAAAAAGTTTTAGCTACTAAATATGGAATGAAACCTGGTATTGATGAGGTCAAAAAAAAATTCTTCTTCATCCTGGAAAATTTTATGTGACGGTGGAAAAGCTATAAATCCCTTGATCAAATGGAGTATTGTTGATGGCTCAAAAATTGATGTGTTCAAAGACATCTTGATTCTTAATAGAAGTATTAATAAATGTCCAACCTTTGTTGTACCACAAGTAGAAGGAGAATTCAGTTTAAGCAGATTCATTGAAGAAGGAAGATGGAAAATAGAAGAACTTGAAAATGTTTTTGGTATGGATTTGATTATTTTGATTCTTCAAATCAAGATAAAAGAAGAACAGAGAGATGATGAAATGGATCTTATCTATCAGAACTCTAGAAAGACTATTCCAAAATTGATTACAGAATCATGGTTTCAGAACCTACAAACTATCAGGTGGACTATTTGGATCAAGAAGGCAAAGCTTATACCGAAGGTGCAGGTTTTTTGCTACAGACTTTTTAAAAATGCATTGCCTACATTTCAATTCCTTAAATATAGAAGAATTCTGGAAGATGATAAGTGTCCCAGATGTTCCTATGGAAATGAAGATATCGAACATATTATGGCTAAATGTTTAAAACTAAGAAAGGTCATTTTACTACTAAATGATTGGGGGTTTCAAATTCCGAATATTGACAGTTTTGAAGAATGTTGTGAGTGGTTTGAAACTACATCCAAGGTTAATGGTATGTTGATTAACCTTTATTATAATGTAGTTTACCTTTCTTGTAAAGCTAGAAACAAATTGGTGCATGATGGAATTGCCGAAAGTGCTAATTACATAGCAACTAATGCTATTAGCATCTCTTCATTTACTATGAAGATTTTTGACTCAAATCCAAAAAATGGGGAAGTTAATCAGCCTTTTTGGCTATCTAATGCTTGGCATCCCCCACCACCCGATTGGTTGAAGATCAACGTAGATGCTGCACTATGCTCTTCATATAAAGCTGGAGTTGGGGGTGTTGTAAGAGATTACAATGGGAGATTCTTATTGGCTTTTGGTAAATCTTATTCTCATTGGGACATAAATCAATTGGAAATGTTTGCTATGAAATCCTTAAAAGATGTGATTAAGGATTGGATGTTCAAATATAAAGGAGCAATCATTGAGATTTACAACTCAAATGTGATCAAAGTTATTCATAAAGCATTGAACCAAGGAAGCAAAGGTATGGGAAACTTTGAAGTTTTTCAAGAGTTCAATAATGTTATTTTTAAATGTATTAAAAGGGATGGTAATAAGCTAGCGGAATTGTGTGCTAGCTATGCTATTGCTGGTAGTTTTATTTGGGAAGACTTAAATTTGGATGAGGTTCCTCCTTCATTTATCAAAATAATGAAGGACGAATCTACTTTGTAGTTGTTTTTTTTTGCTTATTTTCCTTTTTAATGTTGTTTATGCTTTTCTCAAAAAAAAAAAAAAGAACACGGTTAACTTCAGTCCAATCAAAACTAGTGGTGGTAAAGGTGTGTGCTCTTATGCCTTCAGTCCTTAAGTTTAAGAAGATACCAAGGTCAGCCTTGGTGATTTCAATTTTCTTTTTGAAAACAAAAGAACTGATAACAGAGTGGTCGGAGTTGAATGACATGTTTGCCAGAAAAAAGTGGAAGGTTTCTTTATTGTAGAAGTGAACTAAAGTGAGGATCAAACCAAATTGAGTATGGGAAAACAAGTGCATTACCTTGAAGGTTAATTGATCCTGTAGGAGAACTCTAGATGGAGTGAATTTTGCAGAGACAAACCTAGGAAAAGATTCTTCATTGGCTCTAGACAGGAAGTTTTCGGATGTATTCCTAGGACCCTTAGCCAAAGTCTTTTGGCGCTTGCTAGAACATGAAATTGAAGGATTTGAAAAGATGAAAGCATTGAAAGAGATGTGTGAGAGTGACTGTTCAATAAAAATTGCCGTCAATTTAAAGAAAAATGACTGTTCAAACCAGGCGAAATTTCGTTCATCCCGTAAGAATTTTATTCGTCCCCGTACAAAAATATTTCGTATGGACACAATTTATGAAGCGTCCTTTCGTACAAACTTTTGACCAAATGATCGTACAGACGAACACGTGTTCGTACAGATGATCAAAAAATTTAACTCGTTTTGATGGCTGTTGAAAATCATCCCCCACTATGAACCGACATCTGTTCGTCTAGAAGAACCAAAGGTTCGTACGGATGAAGTTCATAATAAAAATTGTCTTATCCGTTCAACTGCTGCATTCAATCGTCCTGACGTTTGAGAAAAAAATATTTTTTCCCGGACGATCGTGAAGATCGTACAAACGAACTACATTAAAAACTGCTCTTAAGTCGTTTTGAAATCATGCAGATTGACATTTTACACACATCGTCCCATACAAAAAAATTTTCGCCCCGGATGATTAACCCAAAATTTTTAATTTTTGTATTTTTTATCAAAGAAAACCAAATAAATAAACAACTACAAATGTACATACTCTAAATAAAAATCACTCGAAAAAAAACAAAAATCATAAAAGCATAAACTACGAAAACAGAAACATTAATGTTGCAAAAACATTTTTATTTAAGCATTTAAATCAATTACACCAAGCCTTGTTCTTAATGTACTGAAAGTATCAATGGCTAAAGGTTTTGAAAAAATGTCTGCAAGTTGATTTTCAGTTGAAACATGGGTAAGTTTGATTTCTCCCTTGGATACATGATCCCTTATAAAATGATGCCTTATGTCAATGTGTTTGGTTCTTGAATGTTGAATAGGATTTTTGAAAATGCAAAATAGCACTAGTATTTTCACAATAAATTGGAATAATGCCTATAGTTAATCCTAAATCAATCAATTGTTGTTTTAACCAAAGTACTTGTGCCACACAACTTCCTAATGAAATGTATTCAGCTTCTGCAGTAGATAGGGCTACTGAATTTTGTTTTCTACTAGACCATGAAACTAATGAATTTCTAATGAATTGACATGTTCCAGAAGTGCTTTTCATATCCACTCTACAGCCTGTAAAGTCAGAATCTGAATAACCAATAATTTCAAATGAAGAGCTAAATTTAGGATACCAAATTCCTAAGTTCTGAATTCCTAGTAAATATCTTAAAATCCTTTTCACTGCTGTCAAATGTGATTATTTTGGATCTGATTAAAATCTAGCACATAAGAAAACACTGAACATAATATCTGGTCGGGTAGTAGTCAAGTAAAGTAAAGATCCAATAATCCCTCTATAATTTTTTATCAACAGATTTTCCCTTAAGGTCCTTATCTAACTGAACTGAGGAACTCATTGGTGTACTAACAGATTTAGCATTGTCTATTTCAAATTTTTTGAGGATGTCCTTAACATATTTAGTTTGATTAAGAAATGTACCTTCCTCAAGTTGCTTAATGCTAAAACCTAGAAAGTAATTTAAATCTCCCATTAGACTCATTTCAAATTCACTACTCATTATTTTAGAAAAATCATCACAAAGATTTTTATTTGAAGATCCAAAAATGAAATCATCAACATAAATTTGGACAATGAGTATTTCTTTTCCAAATTTCTTTAAAAAGAGAGTTATATCCATACTTCCTTTTTCAAAAGATCTTTCAAATAAGAAGGTGCTCAATCTCTCATACCAAGCCATAGGTGCCTGTTTCAATCCATATAATGCATTTTTTAACTTGAAAACATGATTTGGGTATTTAGAATTTTCAAAAACCTGGAGGTTGTTCTACAAAATATCATCTACAAAATATCTTCTTCAATTACCCCAATTAAAAAGGAACTTTTCACATCCATTTAAAATAATTTAAATCCTTTAAAACTAGCAAAGGCTAGTAAAACTCTAATTGGTTCAAGTCAAGCTACAGGGGTAAAAGTCTCCTAAAAATCAATTCCTTCAATTTAATTTAATTATACCCCTTAGCAACTAATATAACTTTATTTCTAATGACTACTCGTGAGTCATTCATTTTATTTTTGAACACCCACTTAGTTCCAACAACTCTTTGATCTTTTGGCCTTGAAGTTAATTCCCAAACTTTATTTCTTACAAATTGATTCAATTCTTCTTGCATGGCCAAAATCCAAAATGCATCATATAGTGCTTGATCAATATTAGTGGGTTCTATAGTTGAAATAAAGGCAAAGTGATTGACTTCCTTGTTTAATCCATGCCTAGTTCTAACACCATCACTATGTTCACCTATAATCAATTCCCTTGGGTGATTTTTAGAAAATCTCAAATCTCTAGGCAAAAAGTTTTCTATTTCCAAATTCTCATCCACATTTTCTTCCAAATTTATTCTATCAATTTTTTGGTAGTTATCCTCAATCTCATCTTCAACAACATTTGGCTCTTCCAAATTTCCAGATTCATCAAATACAATATGTATGGTTTCTTCAATGACCAAAGTTCTTTTGTTGAATACCCTATAAGATTTTCCAACACTTGAATATCCAACAAAAATTCCTTTATCTGATTTCGGATCAAATTTTCCTAAGGCGGATTTTCCATTATTATGAATGAACACCTTGCAACCAAAAACATGCAAATGAGACAAATTAGGTGTTCTACCTTTTAGCAACTCATAGGGTATTTTATTTAAATTCGATCTCACATTCACCCTATTCAGAACATAACATGTAGTGCTAACCGCCTTAGTCCAAAAATATCTAGGAAGTGAGTATTCTGCCAACATTGCTCGGGCGGCTTCTATTAATGTTCTATTTTTCCTTTCAACTACCCCATTTTATTGAGGGGTTTTAGGTGCAGAAGAATTGTGATCAATTCCTTTCTCTTTACAAAAATTTTCTAATCTTTTATTTTCAAATTCTCCTCCATGATCACTTTGTATAGAAATTATTTCACACCCTAATTTCTTTGAAATCCAAGTCAAAAAATTTCTAAATTCCTCAAATGATTCACTCTTATGAAATAGAAATCTAACCCAAGTGAATCTTGAGTAATCATCCACTATAACAAATCCGTATACCTTTCCTCCTAGACTTATAGTTCCTACTGGTCCAAAAAGATCTATGGGTAAAATTTCTAATGATTTACTAGTCCTAAGATCCTTATTAGACTGAAAAAGAGGACATCACTTATTTTTCTAATTGACATTCATCACAAAGGTGATCCTTAGTAGAGTCTAGTTTTGGAATATCTCTCACTAAATTCTTTTGGGTAATTCTCCTAAGGTTTTTCATACTAGAATGACAAAGTCTCCTATGCCACATCCATGATTCATATGAAACAATTTTCAAACAAAAAGCAGTAGGAGATTGAATACAATTTAAATATAGCATATAAACATTGTTTACCCTTTTTCCATTTAAAACATCATTCCCATTTAGGCTTAATATGCAGCTAGTAGGAAAAAATTTTACACTATAGCCCTTATCACATAGCTGACTTATACTTAAGAAATTATGCTTTAAGCCTTCAACCAATAACACATTATCTATAAAAAAGTTTTTCAAATTTCCAATCATACCTAATCCAACCACCTTCTTTGTGGTATTATCTCCAAGTGTAACCTTGCCTCCACTCCTGGCTTCCAGCTTTATGAATTGAGCAGTATCTCCAGTCATATGCTTTGAACATCCGCTGTCCAGGTACCGTATGCTCCCACGAGGTCTTGTGTGAGAGCAACCCTGCAAAAATATCAAATGTTAGACCTGGGAACCCAAACAAGTTTGGGTTCACCTTTTAGCAATTTATAATCAGATGCATGTATTATATGTCTAGGTTTATGCATCTTAGGTCTCCACACCAAATCAGATTTTATCTTCAAAGTGCAGGTGTGTGCTATATGTCCAAATAATCCACAATTATTATATTTGACATTAGGAAAAATATTCCTAAGTCTTCTACCATTTATCTATCTTCTAAGGGATTCCATATATTTTGGATAAAATTTAGGATTTGTAAAATCTTCAAGTTTGGGGGGTCTCTTATTATCCTCAAGAGCTCTTATTTTCAACTTATAAAATAAATTCATATCTTCCAAGATTCGATTTGTATGATTGATTCGGTATGTTTTGCTCTAAGATTCATCCTTAAATATCTTAAATTCTTTTTCAAGATCAATATAGGATGATTTTAAAATCTCATGATTTTTATTTAGATCATCATATTCATAAAGTAATTTCATATGGTTGTCATCTATTAAAGCATGATCTTTCCTTAGGATTTCATGTTTCTTCTTAAGCTCTTCTAATTCTAAACTTACACTAGCATGCATCTTTTTCATTTTTCTATATGCATCATGCATGTGTTCAGAAACTTCAAACAATTCATCATAAGTTAAGTCACATACCTCTTCTTGATCTAATTGATCAACAATATCTGCCATCAAGCAAAGATTAGTGACTTCTTCTTCTTTTTCAGTCTCATATGAATCTAAAGCTGAGTCCGCCCAAAAAGCTCTTTGAAACTTCTTCTTGTCCTTCTTTACAATTAGTTTCTCCTCTACCTTCGCCTTGCTAGGAGTGGCTTTGAGTTTTGGGCAATCAGTCTTGATATGACCTGGTTTCCTACATTCATAACAAAGCACTTCATTAGAAAGCTTGCCATTTCTGTTAAACTTACCACTATTTCATTGCTGGCGTCTCTTCTGCTTCCTCTTCAGAAAGTTTCTAATTTGTCTAATCATTAACACAATATTGTCTTCATCCTCAGGTTGAGAGTGTTCACTCTCAGACTCTTCCATTTTTAGTGCTATATTCTTCTCCTTTCATGGTTCACCTACATCAATCTTTCTTTGACTAATCCCTTGCTCGTAAGCAATGAGAGAACCAAGAAGATTGTCAATAGAATAAATATTTAGATCTTTAAACACTGTAATTGCAAAAATTTTAGCATCATAAGTAGTAGGTAAACAATGAAGAATCTTTTTAACCATTTTAGTATTAGTTAATTCCCTACCAAGTGCATGCAAAGAAGTGACAATTTGTGTGAATCTTGTGTACATGTCAGAAATAGATTCATTTGTTTTCATGCGAAACAACTCATAATCATGTAACAAGATATTAAGTCTTGATTGTTTTACCTCATTAGTCCCTTCATAAGTTATATAAAGTCTATCCCATATGTTCCTTCCACTTTTATAAGTGGAAACCCGCATGTAGTCTTCAGATTTTAAAGCACAAAAGAAGTTATTTAAATATTTAGCATTTAGTTGAGCTAAGTCACGTTCTTCTATAGTCCAATCTGTAAAAGGTGTTTGTACCCTAACTCCATCAACTAATCTAGTTTGTTTTGTATAACCTTCCTGGACAATGATCCACATACGATAATCAAGTGACTGTAAGAAAGTAGACATGCGTGTTTTCTAAAAATCAAAAGGTATATTGTCAAACAGTGGAGGTCTAGTAATAGAGTAACCCTCAGGTGTATTTCAGTTTCAAAATGTAGCCATCTATGTTAATCAAAAAGTAGTTTAAACTTATAATTTTGAAACGGAGCTCTGATACCACTTGTTGAGTCTGGTGAATAGGTTGTTATACCTAAATTAATGTCCCAAGGATACCAAGAGGGGGGGGGGGGGTGAATTTTTAGTTTTAAAACTTAACCCTCTTTTAAATTTTAGTTGAACCAAAATTAAACTTTTAATGAAATTTTTATAGAAAATTTTTTCAACCAAAATTTTTTAAGATAAAATAAAATTGCAGAAAATAAAAAAAAAATAGTAAAGTAAACGACACAAGATTTATAGTGGTTCGGTCTAAACTAGACCTACATCCACTCCCTAGAGGAACCCTCTGGGTATTGCACTAATACCAATAGTGTCTCTCCTTTTGCACCCACAGCAAGGCGGAGAAGCCTTTACAAAAACTCTTTTCACCACTACCCGGTGCGGCAGAGAACCGTCGTCTTTTTACACAATCCCAGTGTTGGCAAAGAACCTTTCTTCCTTTCACACTCTCCTAGTGTGGGCAGAGAACCCTTCGGCTGTTAACACTCTCCAAGTGTGGGTAGAGAACCCTTCATCCTTACACACTCTCCTTGTGTGGCAGAGAACCCTTCGGCTGTTCACACTCTCCAAGTGTGGGCAGAGAACCCTTCATCCTTTCACACTCTCCTTGTGTGGGCAGAGAATCCTTCGGCTGTTCACACTCTCCAAGTGTCGACAGAGAATTGGATCTCCTTGACAAATCTCTTCACTAGAAATCTAGAAGGAAGAAAGAAAAAGAGTGAAGTAAACTCAAATCACAAGTTGGAAATCTTACCTTTGAACAACAAGCAAAGCCTTCATGCTCCATTGGTAGAAATCCTTCTTTGAATGCTCTCTCTCACTCTATCCTTTACTCTTATTCCAATACGCACAACGTTCAATGAGCAAAAAGATTGGGTGGCAGTCAAATTTGAACTATTTATACAAAAGACAAGAAAAACTACCCAAAAACTGTAAGTTTTCAATTCTGTACGGAGTGGATCGTCTCGTATGATCGTGGATAATCCTGGACGATTTTACTTAAAATGTCAAAAATCAACCTTATGTATATTGGTACGAATTATGTTCGTACACGCTAATTATCCCGTACGAACAAAGTTTGTCTGGTACGAAACGGTTATTTCATAGGTCGATTTCCCATAATTCTTCAGGACGTAACCAACTGACGTAAGTCAATTCAGCTCGTCTTGGGATGAACAGATTTCGACCTGACATGATTTTATACAGAGACCTTCATTCTGGGATGAAGTTTTATTTCATCTGGACGAACAGAGCAAGCTTCAATACAGAGCCGTTCGTCCTGGGATGAACATTATTTTTCGTCTGGACGAACAGAGGAAGCTTTAATACAGAGCCGTTCGTACTGGGACGAACATTATTTTCATCTGGACGAACAGAGCACGGTGAGAATACAGAGACGTTCATCCTGGGACGAACCATGAATTTTGTCCTGACGAATAGTGGAAAGTGAGAATCCTGAGACGTTCATCCCAGGATGAATACTAAATTCATCCTGGACGATTAGGACTTAGAAAAATTTTCTTCCCGCCTGTTCGATCCATTGCTCTTCTAAGGAGTAATTGACATGATCGTCCCGTACGAACTATGTTCATCCCGTACGATCAGTTCACAAAAATTATTCCCCAAGTGTGTATTTTGTGATTTTTCACTCAATTATAATCACTCCCACTCATTTCAAAACTTATGAATATTTGTTGAATTTGATTACAAGTCTTCATATCTTGGAGTTTATTCCTGAAATGTTAGTCCACACAAGAGCAAAAACAAATTTCTCAAAAAATGTTAGGATATAACAACACATAAAACAATAACATTTGGAATCATCAAAACTATACAAGTTTCAAGAATGTAAAACATGCAAATAGCAACTTTCCTAACATAAAATTTTGTTTGTGTTTATTTTTATGCATTTGTTTTTGTTTTTGTGTGTTTGTGTTTTTCTTCTTGAATTTTGTTATTTTTTCTAAATGTGTTTAATTTTCTATTTTTTTAGGATATGTTTATTTGTGTTCTTTCTATCATTTGTAAAGTCACACTGATTAACACACACACACACACACACATTTCATATTTTATTTTTTATACACTTTAGAGAATCAATTCACTTTTAAAAAATCATTTTTTTAAAAAATGAAAAATTTATCTCATATTTTCTTAAAGTTTTATGTAAGTTGTGCTTGACTTCTATAAAAATAGTGAAAGTAAGGAAACTCGTGATTTTGTCTATCAATCTCATTTCTTAATGAGGCTATTTTACTTTTAATTCAAAATCTTCATCAAATTATAAATTGAATTTTGAAATTGAACATTTTCCGTCTCCCCACATTTTTTATCTCATAGGGATCTTTTGCAAGTTGTTGAATCCTTCTCATTATTTTCTTAATCAAGCAATTCATTTTTGTCATTAGAATGAGTTTTCTTTTGTTTTTAAAATTACATAAATGAAGTATATTTGTTAATAAAAAGAGGCACTAAATGATCCCAAAGCTAAAGAGTTTCCCAATGACGCCAAATTTGGAAAGATACACAAAGTGTATCAAAAATTAAAAGTTAAGCAAAGTGCCCCAAAAACTAATAAAGACGCACAAAATGAACCCACAATAAGCTTGCTTACCTTTCTTGTATTTCTTAAATATTAAGAAAACACTTATATCTATTGTTATTTTTGATACTTGAGTTTGAAAATAAAGATTCTAGATTTACCAATTTTTACATTAATCTTCTATTAGATATATTTCATGAAGGAGTTTTGAAAAAAACTGTGTTTCTTTCTCTAATTTTTTTCTTCATTTAGATATTGACTAAAAAAGTTTAAAGCTTTTGAACAAACTTGAGCTAGGATTAATAAATTTTGAATATCTAACCTTTTTGGATTATGTATTGTCAATTCATGTGTTACTAAGTTTTTGAATAAAATTAAGAGGTAACTTTCCCATTCTACGAAAATTTACAAAAATTTCAAACTGATTCTTCTATAACATCACCTTTACTTGATCAGGGTTCGTTTAAATTTTTTTCTTTTTTTTTGTATTTTTTTTTGTTTTTTATGCTCCACTTCTTTTGATAATGTCGAAGGGGGAGAATGTACTATTGTATTTGCTTTGCACAACTTCTTTTAGAAATCTTCTTGTTATTTAAAAAAAAAAACATTATTTTAGCTTTCCCTATTTTTAAAATTAATTATCTTAATGTGTGGAGATTATGAGAGAAATAAAACATAATTTGTAGTTTCAACCAGTAATATTTGCCATTATCAAAAAGGGGGAGTTTGTTACGACTCATTGCTCACAAGTTTATATTTTTGATTATAACAAACATTATGGCTCACATCATTATATTTCATAGTATTTTTTCTTTTATACTTGTTTTGTATGTATACTAACATTTCAGGAAAATCATACTCCAGATTGTTGAAGACTTTATATAAGAATAGATTAGGGTTCATTATAAATGGAGTATATATTTTTTGTTTTATTGAGTCTGAGAGAGTGTGATTATAATTGAGTAACTGTGCACACACACACACACACACTAGGGGAGTGTTTAAAATTAGAAAAAAATTAAAACTAATTGTATTGTACAAATTCATTTTATACGGGACAATTTGTTTAGTTATAAACTACTACGAGTAGTTAAATGAACTTAAAAACTTTCATAACTAATTGTACCGTATGTGGTTACCTTTTCATTCTAACGATTTTGAAGATTTTTATAGACTGTTAGTACTGTACGATGAATGGTTCCTGCAAATGATTTTGAACTATTTGTACGGGACACTATACGTTCGTACAAATGATTTGTAAGGGTCACTACATTCGTACGAGCGATTCCTACGGGACACTATGTGTTCGTATGGGAATCTATGCATTTGTACGAGCGATTCATATGGGACACTACGTGTTTGTATTGGGATGCTATGCATTCATACGAGAAAAACGGGACACTATGTGTTCGTACGCGGATACTATTCATTCATATAAACAATTCATTTGGGATAATATTCATTCATACGGGACGATATGCGATCATACAGTATGTTGAAGGTGTGGATCAAATTGAATTGAAGAATAAATCTACTGGATGTTCTATAGCATATATCTCTCAGGCTTATCTTTATAAGCTGATGAAAACTGTGAATTATGGAAATGGTTAAAGATTGTTAAGCTTAGACCAAAGGTTGAGGTGTTTTGGTGGAGAATGTACAAGAAAGCAATTCCAAGTCTCTCTTTCTTATATCACAGAAAGATTTCTTCTTTCACAGGCTATCCTTGAGGATGTGGAAAAAATGAGGATAATAATCATATTGCTGGAGAATGTGATAAGCTGAAGAAGGTTGTTTTTTGGCTCAACAAATGGTGATTTCCAGTTCCACAATTTGTATTCTTTCATGATTAATTAAAACAATTGGAGAAATTGTCTTATAAGAATCCATTGGTGGTTAACATTTATTGCAACGCAGTCTTTCTTGTATGGAAAAGAAGAAATGTGTTAATCCATGAAGGAAGGGAAGATAATTATCACTATATTGCAGTCAATGAAATATCCATGGTTGCCGTCACACCAGTGATTAAGGTCCAAACGGAAAACTGGGATGTCAATCAGCATATGTTTTTTTCTTCTTGGCATCCTCCTCCACCTGGATGGATAAAAATAAATGTGGATTCATCTTTAAAAAGAAATTATTCGGCTGGAATTGCTGAAGTTTGCAGAGATGAAAAAGGAAGGCTTTTACTTGCTTTTGGGAATCAACTAATGCATTAGGACATTGGAGGATTGGAGCTACAAGTGGTACTCATGATTAAAGATGTAATACAAGATTGGATGATGGAAGTTCAAGCAGTGATTATTGAGGGAGACATTTTCAACATCATCAAGATTCTTCAACATGCCTTTAGGAATTTCAAATCTAAAAGTGTAATTGAAGATAAGTTGTCCTTTATTCTATAATTTATTCAAGTTTCTTTTAGTTTTACTACTGGAAATTGTAATAAATTAGGGGATTGTTCCGCTAATTTAGCTCTTAGAAAAAGTTTTATTTGGAACGATCTTAACAATAAAGAAAATCCTCCTTCATTCAATCATAGATTGAAGGATGAATTTGATATGTTGGATCATTAGTTGTAATAACTTCTTTTTGTCTAGTTATTAATGCATTGATGCATTTCTTTCAAAAAAAAAAAAAAAACAAACAAACAAAAAGGACCTCCTCCTTCCATTAAGAAGAGGGACAGCTACATATTTGATGGGCAAGTGAGCATGAGTAAAGCTAGTAAGATATTTAATAGCTAAAATATGATCATTAGAAATTCTCTTAGAAGCAATGAAACAACTTGTATTTTTGCTAAAGGATAAGCCACTAACCATCTCAAATTGATAAAACAAATCCATAAGTTTTTGAATTCTATTAATAGGCGCATTAGTAAAAATAATAAAATCATCCGCAAAGATATGGGAAAACCTCCCAAAGTTCTAAAATAAAGGCCAAGATTAGAATCAAACAAATTTGTAAGACCCCTAGAAAGAAAATCAGTAGCAATAATAGAAAAAGTAGGAGAAATAGGAACACCTTGCCTTAAGCCAGGAGAAGATTTGAAGAAGCCATTATTAGAACCATTGATAATTATAGAAAAATAAACATCTTCAATACAATTCTAAATAAGCTTGACAAAGATAGATTCATAACCAAAACATTTTAACGTAAGATAAAGAAAGTTCCAATCAATATTACCCTCTGCCTTAGCAATATAAAGCTTCAAAATTAAATTACCCCATCTCACCCAAACACCCAAGTCTTGATAGAACTCTTGAGCCAACAAAATGTTATCCATAATGACCCTACCTTTCACAAAACCTATCTTATTAGGTGAAATAATTCTAGGTAAAATAAAAGTAAGGCAATTTATAATAATTTTAGAGATGAACTAAATGAAAAAAGTACAAAGACTGATAGGTCTAAAGTCATTCCAAGTATTAACAGCATTGTTTTTATGAATAAGCATAATATAAGTAGAAGAAAAAACTTAGGTAAATGGTTAACAATAATAAAATCCAAAATAGCAGTAAACATATCATTATTAATAATATGTCAAGCTTTTTGAAATAAAAGAGTAGTAAACCCATCAGGCCCAATAACATAATCACTATTCATATCAAACAGAGTCTCTTTAGCCCCCTCAAAAGAAGGAGGCTGATAGATAGTGGCATTCTCCTCATGGGAAACAAGGGTAGGAATGAATGATTGATCCATAATTTGAGCTGGATTAAAAGTTTATTAAAATGGGTTTAAAAATGTTGCACAACTAAATTAGCAATCCCCACAATATTTTCAATTACAGAGTCATCATCCCTATGGATTTTATTGACACTATTTTTAACGGTTTTCCTCTTAACCAACACATGGAAATATTTAGTGTTGTTATAACCTTCAACTAAGTATTTAGCAGTAGCTTTTTGCTTCCAAAAAATATCTTCATGAGCTTAAAAATTAAAAGGTCCTCTTTGGACTTCTTTAAAAGGGAAACATTAACATCAGTAGGGTCATCTTGACAAGCTAGCTCAACAAAATTAACAAGCTGCTTGGTTTGCAGGATATTAGAGATAATATTTCCAAAACATGATAGTTCCACAAATTTAAAACTTGTTTCAGCCTTTTTAGCTTAAATTAAAGTCTCCTCATGCAAAAAATAGAATTATCCAGATATAATAGAGCTTGCCAATTATTCTGAATAACATTAAAAAAGGAGTCATGAAGTAACCACATCTTTTGGAATTTAAATTAGGAAGAAGCATGAAAATGACTAGAATTGAGGCTATTAAGTAAAGGGGAGTGATTAGAAAAGTTATACTCAGATGCTGCACATTGGTGGTTAGTGATAGCATTAAAATCAAATAAGTGACCCCTTTTCCAAATAAAATTATTACCAATAAAACCAATATCAACTAAGTTGAAAGTCAAAATCTTATTATTGAAATCCTCTATGGAATGATAAGAAGGAGAGGAACCTACTATCCTTTCAGAGGGGTTAGTGATAGCACTAAAATCACCACCAACAAGCTAAGGTAGATTGCAAATATTATGTAAATCAATAAGTTGATCCCAAAGCAGTTTTCTATTTTAAAGAGAAGAAGCAGCATACTCAAAAGAAGCATAACAATGAAAATTAAGTGCCTCAACTTTACAATGAAAGACCTGAGTAAAATCACCAATAACATCAATTTTAACCGAGTCTTTCTAGAAATTTGAAATCTTGTTAGCCACTTTTGAAATAACATGATTAAAACTCGAGAACCGAGAGGTGTTTAACAACCTAGTAGAGATAATAATAGGCTCAAGCAACTAAAGAATAGAAAGGCTATGCACATGACACAAGCTCTTAACATGAATTCTAGAAGAAGGATAACGAATGCCCCTCACATTCTAAGTAATAGCATTAAACATAAAGAAAAACTTTATGGGAAGTATGCGAGTGAGTGTTTCTAAGAGGTTGAAATGAAATATGCCTAGGCTTCCTTTCACTTTTGCTATGAACTTTACTAAAACTAATATCATTATCTTCACTAGTAAAATATTTAGCAGGAATATACATATCCTTAGTATCAATCAAAGCATCACTATAATAATTATAAGTTGAAAGAGTCTTACTACCATTTGGGTGTTCCCTTTGTATAGACTATTGAGGACATTCATCCTCCATAAACATACCATCATTATCCATATTACCATGAGTCCTCACAAGAACTCTTCAATGCATTTAAAGATAGGCGAGGCATGCTCCATAGAAACAAATTCACCTTCCTCTAAAGGGATGTCATTCCTCTCGCCCTCTTTGCAAGTCACTTAAATAGCCATAACTTCCTATTCATCTAAAAAATTACTAGAAGTATATGTAAGAATAATACCCTTAGACTCATAAACATTTTGATTAAAAGTGTAAGAAGCTGTAGTTTCAACCATTCCATCATCTTGAACTTTAATACTAGGCAAAGTATGCATCACATTCTACTCACAGTCAATAGAAGGAAAAGCAAAAGATAGGACAATACCTCCCTGGTCATTATTGAATGAAACATCATTTGTAATAAAAGGAAGAGGGTCATTAACATTAACCACCAATGGCTCTGTAAGAAATTGAGGTGGATTTGAGACATTGCCCTCTATATTAGCTTGAATGGGATTAGAGACATCCTGAACAACCACCCCATTTTTTCTTTTCAATGAATCCTTTTCTTTACGGAGATGAGGATACTTCCAAAAACAATCATTCATGCCATGTCCATGCATCTTGCAAAAAGAACAAAATATAGGTAAATTTTCAAACTCAATTTTTTGGAAATAACCCTTGACTTCTGACACAATCCATATCTCACTAGGATGTTTTTTAGAAACATCTAATTCAACAAAAACCTGAGCAACAGAGGGACTCAACACAGAAGTAGTGAATTGGTCAGTTTGTAATGGTCTCCCAAAAATAGAAACCATACTAAAAAGGATTTGATGATTAAAAAATTAAAGTCTAAAATTAGGGAAAGAAATCCAAATTGGAGCATTAGGGGATTCCTCCTTAGCATCAAAACCTGGAGTCCATTTAAGTAACTGTATTTGATACACTTGAATATAATAAGATCTAGTAAATATGCGGCTATAATCAGGATAATTAGAAAGTTGGATAACAACATGTATTTGATCAAGTAAACCAATTTGAAATGATCTGAAAAGCTTCAGGTTAAGGAAAAATTTATGAATAACATCAAGATTTGGTTCCCTCAAAACAAATTTACCCACCAACCTCAAAGCATAAGGAGCGGCTAACTAATCAACAACTGAGCCATCGAACAAAATGGCCGGGCAGCCCTTAAAAGAGAAATGAACAAAATTCAATTTAGGAGAAGAAGACGATGAACCAGAAAAATCAACTTTGAAGGATCGAGTTTTCCCTTTAAAAATAGAAGAAGATGTCGGGATGTATGATGACAGAGTCATCATCTCCTTATACCGAAAAAACCCATGAAACCTTAAAATTGACAAAAAAAGCAACAAAACAGGAAAATTAGAAGAAGATGATCAAAAAAAGGGAAGAAACAAGGTCATAAGGGCCATAAATCTACACGGGAGAAGAAGACCTAAAATCACACACGAATCTCCATGGAGCCAGAGCGCAGAGAGACGTTATTGATCATTTAAGAAAAAAATTGCACCATATCAAGGGTTAATTGTAGGATTTGAGTTTTGAATAGGCAAATTGATTCTAATTAAGGTGAAATTAAATCCTAGGGTTTATCATGTCCTAAATGAACTATGTTAAAGTTTCATCTCTATTTTATTTCAAGTTAAATTCTTTTATGTTTTCTAAGTTCACTAGCACAACCTTAAGTTATTTTCCCTAGTTTTCTATACTATTCAGATTGGTGTACAATTAAGTATGTTTAACACTGTCATCTATGTAAACATTCCACTAAAAAATGATGACATTTTTAACAAAAAATATATATGACAAATATCTAAACATTTAAGTAATATAATGACCTATACATTTAAAAACATAATGACAGATTATAAGAGAATCGACATGTCCAAAGAAAATTAGGGGATGTAGGCAACATCTCCCAATCTCCCATATCCAAAGTTGAGCCCAAGATAACTGAAGGTTAGGGAGTATTATAGGGGAAAAAAAATAGACCTTCAAGTTTATATTATTTCCTTATTATGCATCATATGGTTCTAAAGTTATTTTTAAAATGATGAGGACATTACCTAGGTTCCATAGAGTATTTATTTGTGAATAATGATAAAAGAGTGAAGCCAGGGTAACTTTTAAAAGTTATTGTAATAATATTTATTAATATTTCTTTTAAAACAAACTTAAAATGGAATTCATCCAATGACGTTCAAAGGCAATATTCAGGCCACTAATGTACATCAAAATGTGGCTCATATATTTGATCTCATGTTGTTTGAGATTAATAGTGTATTTAGAATGGGTAAATCCACATGTTAGAAAGGTATTGAATAAGCATGTGATTGAATAAAGTCACAGTTATTGGAGTCGAATAAAAGAATTTAAGCAATTAGGATTTCATTTTTTGCCTTCAGCCAACTGTGTGACTTAAATTTCACACAATTTAAAACATAATATCAATTAAATATAATGCCATGAACTCTTCCATTTACGCTTTTATATACTAATAGATTCATTCTATGAAGTTTAACAGCTTCATATAAAACAATAATGGGAATTATTTTTGAAACAAGATCACAAGCTCTTAAAGACATTTTAGGTTTATTATTCTCTCTAACTCTTCGAGAATAATTTCACAAAAGGAATTAAAGTTGAAGATTCATTGTACAAATATTTTTGTAAATTTAAAATATAATAGCTGACATCAACTTCTAGATTTCCTCACCAATAAGCTTCCAAGGGTTGGAAATGAATGGTGAGAGTTAAGGGTTCTCTAGAAGTATAATGCAACATGAATAACTGACCCCTATTAATAGAAATAAGGGTATTTATGTGATTTCAAACTAGGGTTTTGGGTTTAGGACTCTAACTAGATTACGCACTCTTTAGCCACCTTTTTTATTTTAGACAATCTAATAAGAGTTAATGAAGTTACCCATGCAGTTAGAGCCCATGTGATTGGTTATGTAGGATGTTATAATTGAATTAATGACTGTACTTAGGTTGCTTCATGGATTCTTGCCACCTCGGGTCACCAAATTGCTTGAAGTAAATTAAAAGGCTGGAAAGAAGGTTATGGAACCTAATTCATTACTTTATATGACTTAATTTGTTATAGGTTTTAAAAAGGATAAAAAATTATTTTTTATTATTTATTTTAACCCAATATGTTCACCCATGTAAACCCATGGGTTGGGATATGTTAGTTTAGGACAATGGGTCCATAAAAACTAATAAAAGTGTTTAGGTATTTTATTTTTATTAAACTTAAAAAATGGCTCAATAAAACCACTTTAGGTTTTTTGGTTAACCCATATGGCTAACCTATGTGGGCCCAAGGATTAAGTCACTTAAGGGTAACCATTAAGGACCCAATAAATAGTTCGAATAGGTTTAGGGGCCTTAGTTTGGTCTGAATAATTAAATATATGGTTTAGAGGTTTTAGGTTTAATTTTGTTAGCAGGCTTAAAAATGGGTTTGAGTTCTGTCCAACACATTCTAAATAACAATTAGAATATATTTAAAAAGGTTTTCATTCATGGCATGGCCTATATGTATAAATTTTTTGTTAAGGTACTGATGGGTTAATTTAATAAACGTAGGTTGACTCGATTAACCAAGCTTAATGAAGGCATGTGTTTAGCTCCAAATAATTGATCAAATTGTAGTTGAATTTTATTGGAAGTGGGCTTGGGTCATGGTATGACTAAGCCATGAAGGTTTTATTAAAAGGTTCAATTTTAGGGTTTTACAATTGAATGGATTACTGGTCATCAATAGCCAACAAAACATTCAATTATGTTTGTCCATGTATGTTTTATAGTTTGAAAATATATAAAGGCTTTGGTGGGGTTTTGATAAGATTCCAAAGAATATTAGAATTTATTGTTCGAAGGGTCCTTTAATTGTAAAAGTCGCCAATGGTGGTTAACTTTTCCGACTCAAGAATTTAGTATGATATACGTATGATGATGAATTGCTTTTCTATACGTAAGATATAAATCCATGCCTTCCATTGGGTAATTCTTTATGATTCATGCATATGAATGGTTTATGTTTAAAAGGGATCCATAGGTAAAATTAGGTCCCCCTAATTCAACCATGAACTCAAATGAGTTCAAATGAACATAATGATTATTATGAGCATGTTCAATGAGTTTGTAAAAGATATAAAGGTTATTTATTTCAAGACACTATATCTAGTGGCACGTGCTTCTAATATTTGAAGGTTTTGCTTGCTTGGAATATATTATTTGTTTTAGGGTTTAGAAGGACATTTACACCTCCAAAATTTGAATATAGACCTAAATACATGCCTAATCAATATATAAATGATCAAATACCATTCGAGAGATATTACCCAAGGTTTTAAATTAATTAAAAATTCCCCTATAAATGGGAATGTCCAAAGACTTTAAAGTTTAGATTTTGACATTGGATTTTAAAATTGGCATTTGATTTTAAATTTTATTTTGTTGAAACTTCATTATATTAAAATGTTTGAATCATCAAAAATCATAGAATGCTTGTTAGTGATTGAGTGATTGATCAAATGGCATTCTTCAATGATTGCATATGTACGATTTAAAGTGTTTAATGATTTACATCTTACCAAAGAACAATCTGGGATGTGGATTTAAATTTTGAAATGAAATTCAAGGATTTAAAGACCATGATTGGAAATTTGATTATTAGTTTTGACCTCATAAAAAAATGAGGTCAATAATGTTATGCATTTTAAATTTGTGCTATGTTTTCAAATAAAAGCACATAAGCCTATGTCGAGTATGTGACATCCTAAGATGTAGAGTTAACTATGGTAATTTTGTCTGTATCAGGTTATTATGATACAAAAATATTCTTTGTAAATTAGTCATGTTATTTGCATTAAAAAGAAATTTATAGTTATGGTGAAACTTATTCAAATTATATTGGTTAGCAACATTTGTATCCATAAAATCTTTAAATTATTGATTAAAGACTAAACCTAATTCCTTGATTCCTAAAGTAAATAGCCTTTGAACCTTATATACATCAAAATTGTATATCATTATTTTATCAAAGAGCTTAAATTGTTAGGTAGGCAATGCACCCAAGGTAGACGTAAGCCTAATTTTGCAGTTGTTCATAATTCTTGCATTTTCCCCTGGGAGGGTTCTCAAATCATCTAAAGAAAATTGTTATAAATCTAATAAGATTAGTCACCATTTAATGAAGAGTTTTCTCTAGATTTTTCATAGGATGTAATTAAACATAGTGGCTTTCCATAAGTAGGAATAAATTCTCTTCTCCTCAAATTCTCAAATGTAGGAATAAATTTAGGTAAAATTCTCCATATAAAAATAGAAACCGTAGAAGGTATGCTTTTATGCCATATCATATTAAACGGCTTTGAAGTTTCATGTCTAGCTCTAAAGGAATGCCAACCATCTTTAACTCTAAAACTACCATCTTTTGTCAATGCAAAAAGCAACACATCCTTCAAATGAAAATTAAGAGGGATCTTCAAAATATGTTCAATAATAAAATCAAGAAGAACACTAGAAAATTTCTCCAAATCCTAACCATTATTAGAAAAGAAGTAATTAACCTTCAGAGTAGCAATATATATAGAATTAGTTAAAGAGTAAATCGACTAGCCACCCAGCCAATGATCTTGCCAAAAGTAAATAGTACCATTACCAAGACCCCACACAATAGAAGGCTCAATAACCCATTTAATAGAGCAAAGATGCTGCCAGACTTTAGAATGGCCTTTACTAAAGCAACAAATGGAGGGATGTGTCCACCCATAATACTTGGCCCCCAAAAAATTAGCCCAAAAACTCACATTGGCCCACAGATTGTACCATAACTTGAAAGAAAAAGCATAGGCCAAGTTAAACATAGATTTACACCCGAAATCTCCATCATGAAAAGTTTCGCAACATTTTTTTATTGTACAGAGTCTTAGTTGGAAGAAGAGGTTGAAAACTATAAATTGGGATAGAACAGAGAATCCTTTTTATAAGAGTAAGCCGACCACAAAAACTTAAGAAATTAGAATCGCAGAAGAAAGTCTATTTTACACCACATAAATTAAATCATCAAAGAGGAAAGACTTCTCTCTGCCCTCCCAAATACTTTAAGTGCATAAAACCTTGAATAAAACCAGTAAGATTCTTGATAGCCACAACACGATCAGAGGGAACTTTCTTAGCAATAATAAAACAATACTTTTGCTTGTTAAAAGCAAAACCATTAATAAATTCAAAATGGTTACAGAAACACGCAGTTTTATAAATCCTATTCATTGAGGCATTCGTAAAAACAATGAAATCATCAGTAAAACATAAAATCAAAATTTTAATGCCACCTAAAGTCCTGAAGTAAGGACTAGGTCACTTATCAAAAAGATCATGAAGACCTCTAGAAAGGTACTCAATAGTAATAATAAAGAGAGCGGGGGAAACCGGAACCCCATTTCTAGGCCAATGAGAAGCTTAAAAAATCCATGACTCTTACCATTAATAATAATAAGAAAATAAGGGCTTTTAATGCAAGTCTTAAAGAGATTGATGAAATTAAGATCAAAACCAAAAAAATTCAAGATATTGTATATAAATTTCCAATTAATATTATCATAAGCTTTAGTAATATCTTGTTTTAGAATCATATTACCACCTCTAATCTTGACATCTAAGTCTTGACAAAATTATTCAGCTAATAGGATATTATCAGCGATAACATGCACTTTGACAAAGCCCATTTGAAAAGGAGAAATAAGCTTAGGCAATAAAACATTTATTCAATTCATCAAAATATTAGAAAGCTGTTTATAAAAGATAGTACACAAACTAACATGTCTAAAGCATGCGAAGAATTCATAGAATTGTTCTTGTGCATAAGCATAATAGAAGCTGAAGAAAAAAACATTCTGATAGGATTACCATTAAAGAAATCAGTGACAACTGAGAAAGATCATTATAAATAATAGACCAAGTTTTTTGAAAATAGTTGTGAATCCATCCGAACCTGCCATAGAATCTTCATTATACTAAAAATAGTATCCTTAACCTCCTCAAGAGAAAAAAGATTTAGATAAAGCTATTGTTATCCTCAAAAGAAATAAGATTAGGAATAATGGAGGGATTGTCAATAATAGAAGGGTTAAAGGTTTTATTTAGATGATTTTGAAAAAAAAAATGAACAACCAAATTAGCAATTTCAGCAACATCCTTAGCAACAGAGCAATCCTCATGAGTAGTTTTATGAATTTAATTAATAGCACATTGTTTTTACCAAGGTATGAAAATATTTTGTTTTGTTATCAACTTCAACTAAATGTTTGACAGTTTTTTTTTGCTTCCAAAAAATTCTTCCTGAGCTTGTAATTTATAAAGCTCATCCTTCACTTCTTTTAAAACACAGAAGTTGGAATCAGAAGGATCCAACTGACAAAGACCCTCAAAAGAATTCATCCTATCTTCCACAATTAAAATGTTAGAAAAAATGATCTTTAAAAACATTATGATTCCACCAGTTCAAAACTTACTTTAGTCTTTTCAGCTTAAGCCCAAGTCTATTCATACCAGAGATAGTATCATAAGGAAATAGAGGAGCTTCCCAATTATTCATAACAACATAAAGAAACTAATCATGAAGCAACAACATGTTTTGAAATCTAAACTGAAAAGGAAAACCCCTAACTTTATTCTTAATTTTAATAAGAAGAGGAGAATGATCAAAGATGGTATGGCTAAGATGGTTAACCTTAGTAAACTAAAAAGAATTAAGCCAAGCATCATTAAATAATACACTATCAAGCCTTTGCCACAAATGCCCATGATGCCAAGTAAAATTATTGCTAGGAAAACCAATATAATTAAGGTTTCAATCCATAATCATGCCATTGAAATCCTCCATCAACCGATAAATAAGGACAGAACCCCCTATACGCTCAGCCAGGTTCTTTATAGTGTTAAAATTCCACCAACAAGCCAAGGAAGATTTCAAATACTATGAAAAAGAATGATTTGATCAAGCTTTCTAGTATAACGATATGAAGTAGCATAAACAAACAACACTCAAAATTGGAAACTAAAACTTTCATTATTACAAGGCAAGACTCGATTAAAATCACCAACGATATCAATTATAGTATAGTCTTTCTAGAAAAACAAAATTTGATTGGTCATATTGTACTTAGCATGTTTAAAACCCATAAATTTAGCATTACCATGTAATTTATCAACTGGAATAAGGAGCTCAAGCAAAACAAGAATAGACACATTATGAATACGACATAAATTTTTAACTCTGACCATAGAAGAAGGGCAACCAATAACCAAAACATTCCAAATAATATCATAAACATAAAAAAACAATGATTAATGACAAGTATGTGAACATGTGTTTCTAGGAGATTTTAAGAAGACATTTTGTTTTTATTTTCTACCTCTCTTACCATGTCCCTTGGAAAAGCTCATATCACGATCATTTCTAGCATAGAATTTAGCCAACATATCCACCTCCATATCAATAAAAGCATCACTAAGATAATTTTCAAATAAAGGAAGCTTACTATAAATAAAAGTACTTGAAATCCCCCTAGAAAGAGGAAAATCACCTTCCACATAGAAAACACCATCTTCTATAGTAGAAACATTCTTCCTAACAACTCCACTAACTTCCTTCACACTCTCAGTTTGGACAATACCTAACCTCTCTTTTCCTCCAACCTTTACATTATAATGGTTACTTACATCCTTTCCAAAAACACAAACCACCATACATTCATGGTCTTCCTCTTAAAAAAGAACATTCTTATGCATATTATTATTAGAAACACATTGAAATATAGACGATGAAGTGCCATTATTAGGATTGGAAATATTAAGTAACGGATGGTCTTCCACCATATGACAATCACTATTAGATTCATGAATTTGGGTAGGATTCAAAGCCAGATTCTCAATCTAATAATGATTTCGAAGATAGCAAGTTTCATTTTGATCCACCACATTATCACTATGAACACTAGTACCATTACCCTCTAACAGGATAGGATTGGAATCCTTCCTACTATCCTGTAAAGGAGGAATAATAACCTACTCAAGAGGAACATTTCCCTCATTCACAATAGAATTAGGTTTCACAATATCCAAATCAACTGAATGAATACCATTCTATTTAAAAACTTCCTCTTTACGGAGATTAGGATACAACCGGAAGTATTCGTTCAAGCCATGGCCTTGCATCTTGAAATGAGAGCAACAAATATGTAAGTTTTCAAATTACACTTTTGTTAAAGTACCATTCAGTTCTGACCAATCTATATTTCCTTAGAATATTATTTAGAGATATCCAATTCAATAAGAACACGAGCCATAGATGGCCTAGTAAGAGTAGTCGTAGCTTGATCAGTCTGTAAGGGTCTACCAAATATCTAAGTTAAACCAAATAGTATCTAAAGAGATAAAAAATGCATATGCAAGTTAGGGAAACAAAGCCACACAGGAGAAATCAGAGATTACTTCCGTACAAAAAAAAATCTAGGGTAAATTTCAATAATCTCATTTGCACGCCTGGATATAATAGGATCTTCTTGAGAAAATATGACCATAATCAAGATCATTATTCAGTGAATCACAATATGTCGAGGATCCAACAAACCAACATTAAAGTTTCTAGACAACTTTAAAGTAAAAAAAAAAAACTTGTGTATAACATCAAGGTTAGGCCTCCTGAAAATGAATTTATCGACCAAAGTATGACCAAAGGGTGCATCAAGATTCACAATAACATAGTCATTAAACAAAAGTGCAGGGCATCCTTTAAATCACGAATGCATAAATGAAACATTATAATAATAAGATGAAGCACCATATAAAACCTTTTAAAAGGATCTGGATTTCCCCACATGAATAGAAGGTAGAGGTGGGATAGATGATGCCGGAGATGTCATCTCCCAATTAAGATCTATTTCGAAGCTCTTCTATTTAAGACCTCTTGTTCTACCTAGGAGATCATCTTTTCTATTATCTTGACTTGAGAGAGCCTAGAGGAGAGGAAGAGAAAGGGAGAGAGAGAGAGAGGATCTTGTGAGGGGGAGTTTGTGAGGGGTTTGACAAAGGTTACTCCAAGCAAGGATTCAAGTCATCCTCTCTGATCGTAATCCCTTATCCTTGGAGGTTAGAGAGAGGTCCACTTCAGAAATTGATGAAGGTTATCTACCTGCTTTAGGAGGAAGAAAAAGGAGTCGGGTTATCTGGGGAGTGGACGGAGGTCGAGTTGACCTAACCACTTTAAATTTATGTGTTTGTTATTACTGCTTTTTCTGCATTTAATTTCCTCACTTTAAATTTCTTTGTGGTGAATTTTTGTTTGTTTGAGTTTGTATTTTTTGAATGAAATACTTTTTAAAATACCAATTCACTCCCCCCCCCCCCCCCCCTTGGTTAGCCTTGGGCTAGTTCATATAGGCTTAACATCCCTAACGAACTTTCATAATGTAATTTCTAAAATAAAAAATGGAGCCATTGGTAAACCCGCTATGGCTAAGCTAGTACAGTATTCACTTCCTTAATATTTTTTATAGAACATATAAATATTTTTTTCTATGTTTTCAATAGGGTTAGTGTCAAATAAAAACTTAATAAAACACCCTATGAATTAATACAGGAATGGAATGGACACCTAATCTCTCTCACCATTATGTTTTTTGTTGTAAGGTGTTCATTCTAAGGAATGAAAAATCCCCATATGAAAAATTCAATCTTAAATCTCATGAAGGTGTTTTCTTAGGATACTCATTTGTAGGTAAAACCTATAGAGTTTTCAATAAGAGTACATTAGAGGTACTGGAGACCACCCATATTATATTTGATGAATTTAATATATTTTTTTATCCTACATTTGAAGAAGAAGAAGTGGTTGAGGTCAATTAAGGACTAGAATTTATTGACCTAAAACATATAGTATAATCTCAAGATCCATTACCTAGAGATTGGAGATATTCAACTAGTTATCCTTAGGAACTCATTCTAGGCAATCCATCTATAGGAGTAAACATGAGGCATGAACTTAGGAAGGAGGTTAGTCACTCTTCTATCATCTCCATGGTAGAACACTTAAGCATAGATCAAGACTTATATTATTATTTATGGATCCTAGCCATGTATGAAGAATTTAATCAATTTGTTGGGAAAGATGTTTGGTAGTCATTTAAAAGACCTAATGAACATAGTGTTTTGGGAAATAAATGGGTATTCTAGAATAAAATGAATGGGTTTGGCGTACTAGTTAGAAAAAAGGGTAGACTAATATCTAAGGGGTATAATAAGGTTGAAGAAATTGATTTTGAAGAGACATTGTACCTGTAGCTAGACTAGATGCCATTAGAATGCTATTGGACTTTGTTTGCTTCAGAGGATTTAGGTTGTATTAGAGTATAAATGGGGTGATTAAATAAGATGTATATGTTGAGTAACCCCCAAGTTTTGAGAACTTTAAATTTACCAATCATGTATTCAAAATAAATAAGGCATTATATGGATTGAAGCAAGCACCTAGATCTTGATATAAGAGGCTGAGTAGATTCCTCCTAGATAAAGCCTTTATTATTGATAGTGTAGACACCACCCTATTCCTAAAAAAAGTTAGAGAAAATCTACTCATCGTTTAGATTTATGATGAAGAAATACTGTTTGGATTCACAAATAACAACCTTTGTGATTAATTTTCAAAAATAATGAATGATGAGTTTAAGATAAGCATAATGGGAGAGCTTACCTTTTTTGCTTAGATTTAGTTTGAAGCAATGGCATAATGGAACCATTCTTATTCAAAAAAAATATATCAAAGATATCCTTAAGAAATATCATATGGATAATGCTAATTTAATCAATACTCCCCTGAGCTCTTCCATTAAATTAGATAATTTTCCTAATTAAAAATCAGTTGATCAAAAGAAATACCAAGGGATAAATTGATCACTCATTTATTTGATTACCAGTACTCCTGATATCATAGTTAATAAATATCTCTATATTAGATTTAAGGTTGATCCCATATGAGTGCTATTAAGAAAATTCTTAGATATTTGCTAGGAACCTAGAACCTAGGAATCTGGTATCTTAGATATAGCTCATCATTCAATATCATATAATATTTTTATTCAGATATTATAGGTTATAGGGTTGATATAAAAAGTATCTCTAGAATAAATAAAATTATTAAACCATTTTTTATTTTTTTTATTTTTTTAGGTGAAACCCACAAAGGAGCCTACGCGTTTATATAAAAAAAATGATTATATGGTCCTTAAAGGGAACTCAATCTCACTACTGCTCCAAAGAGCTAAAAATTTAAAATAAAAAAAAAAACCTTTGAGCTTGAGTTCCTTACTAAGCAAAAGCACACATAAACCTATGTACATTCTATGGTGCACAAGAGCGAGCACCCAAAAAACTATAAAGGCACAAAAAATAGTATTCAGATCAAAAGTCCTTCTAAGCAGCTCAACAACACGATCACTTGCATTGAAAGCACTCTACATAAAAGGGTAATTGATAGAAATATAATAAGAATAGTAGAAATAAAATAGAATCTGGTTAGAGCACCAATCGATGTCAAAGTTACCACCAAAATCAAGAAAAATGAACCCAAGAGTATAATGTCTCTTAAACCACCATTTTTTTTTTTGAGAAAATGCATAAATTGCATTAAAATAAAAAAGAAGATAACCTAATACAAACTAGGAAAAATAAGCAATGGTACCTTCATCAACAAGAGAGAAGGACCTTATTAAAATTAACTTTGTTAATTTAAACTTATTATAAATTTTATGAAATCCACTATCTCCTATTTTGAAACTGTTGAGATGCATGGGATACCAAAATATAAAACAACCCGAGGCTTGATTAGTATCCCAGAGTTCCCATCCAGTTAGAGAATAAGAAATAGTAATGATCTCATAAACCTTTATGCAAAGTTTAAAGTAATAAGTTAAACTAAGAAAAAGAAAACAAAAGAAGAATGAAAAATTACAATTCAAGAATAAATTCCAAGAGTTTGGTATAATTATACCAAATTTTAAGACCATATAGATCATCTCCAAATTAAATCCAAATTCCTTGCTATCCATAAGAGAATCCTTCTTCATATTAGGGAGAAAAAAGGGAAGAAGAACCTTTCGAACCAATCTTCTCTTTGTGTATAGTCATCTTTCTTCTAGGTCTATCTTTCACCGGTCCCAATGTTTGGAGTTCTTTGAATAAAACATGCTTTGAACCTTGGGAAACATCCTTCTTAAAACCTTTTTTGTCTTTTTTAAGAATAGTTTTTGAAAATTTCAGACTAATAGATGAAGGAGGAGAAGAAGACTCATAGATGGAAGTACTGTAATTCCCCTTTACACCATCATCATCCGCCAAGTTTGTTGATGGTTCAACATTTTTATTTATTCCTCCCAAATTTTCAGCATCAGATTCGGTAGTCTTTTGATAAGACAAATTTGAATTATGATCTTCCAAATTAACTGGCTCCAAATTATGTGGAAGATTATTGCTTTACACTTCCACTAGATCAGCCCAACAAGTTACCGATTTTTCAATTACAGCCAGATCATGATTAAATTCTGTGACTTGTTCCTTCTCAATAATTTTCATAGCATCTTCCATAGTTAATGATATTTGATTTTCATTAAACTTAGGAATACCTGCTTGAATAACAAACTTAATTCCAGGTGGCTTAGAAGGAGTTAAGTCCGGTTGAAGTTTTAACTTCTCAGCAAAATTAGGAGAGTCCGTTTGGTAAATTGTCAACGGTCCAGCTGGATTTGCAGGAGAAAGGTTCGGCTGCAGCAAAGCCATATCCGCCTCCTTACTTTGAGGGAATTCGAAATTAGAATTCAGAGATCCTGAAATATCCTCAACAGCACCTGAAATTCGAGATTCAATCTGAAAAGAATTCAAATTTGAATTCTGGATAACCGTCCCCTCTTCTTCAGCCGTGGATTCAACATCTTCTTCGTTTTGCCGTTTGCATTCTGCATCTTTCAAAGGATCAGAATTTACATCAAGCTTGTTCCCATCTACCAATGGTTGAAATTTATTTCCTTTTTCAGCAAGTAATAAATCTTCATTTGTGCAAACCGATCCAGAATTTTTTCCTGAAAAAACCTTAGTTTTGAACATAGTTTTTTTCTTTTGTTTGAACTTCACTTGCATCCAAGGACCATAAAGATTATCTTTATGGTTTGAGATGGAAGGGATATCCTCAACATTAGGACAAACTGAATCCAAATGCCCTATTCTTCCACATTTGAAACAAAGAGATGATAGATTTTCATATTCAAATTTTTGGAAAAATCTACCATTCGATCCTTCTACCCAAATACCAGCTGGGAGTTTGGAATTCAAATTAACTCTAATACATGCTCTTGCAAATTCTCTCCTTCCCCACCTAAACATGTTGCCATCCTAAAGTAACGGGGTCCCAATCCTAGATACAATTCTGGAGATATTGGACTCATCCCAACAATGAAGGGGAAGGTGAGGAAGACGAACCCAAATCGGAGATGAAACACCTTCTAAAGATTGAGGTGAAAAATTAGGAGACCACTTATCTAATCCAACTGCAAATCCCCCGACAAACCATGGACCACCAATAAGAACTTCTTCCATGGCTTCAAGAGAATGAAAGGAGCAAAGTAGCCAATCAAGGCCGAGCAGAGTTAAATGAAATTTTCCAAATTTCTCCCATTGTTTCCTTAATTCAATGGCACTTTTTGAGAAAGGAACATCTTTCCCAAGAATTTTAATAACCAAAGATTTATTCAAAACTTGGATATTAGACCTTTCTTTATCCAAATCCAGTTTAACAACATTTGAATCTTCCATCTGTTCTGGCTTTTTAATCCAATTGATTTTAATGTGTGGTTTTTTTATCCACACATTAGAATTCTCAGAAGTAATTGGATTAATGATATTGACATAATTCTTGTCAATAACCTTGTCATTCTTCATGATATCAACAAAACTTCTCTTTGAAGAAGAAGCTTCTTTGTCATTTGCTCCAGAAATAAAACGAGATAAACGGGATTTTGGCAACTTGTTAGGAAACGACATTACCTCTTTCCCTTTACTCAAATCCGGCAAAAGCTTCTTCTTGGCCAACAAATCATCCTCTTTGATAACAAGAGGTGATTCTAAAATTCGAAAATTGAGAGGGGAGATGCTTTGAATGAGAGTCTACCTTTTGAATTCAACATTATTGGATTCGCGGTAGATACAGTAGAGTTGGTGTTCCAGTCATCCATAGATGACCGGCCACCTTCTACTTTCTCCTATCCTTAGCACTCGAATCTTCAAAGATCTTTCCCAAATCCTTTACAAATCCTTCCTTGAATTGTGGAGCTTCTCTCTCCTTCTTGGCCGGAAGAGGAACGTATATAAAACTCACTTTTATTTCACTCTTGAACTCTTGATTCTACTTCTTCTCTTAAACCACCATTTGATAAATAGATAATAAAATATATGGATCATATCAATAACCTCATGCCAAGAAGCATGAGATAAAAATAGAGGATCCTTGATCCCAATAGCCAACCCCAACCACATCAACAAACCACCAAGAGCAAAAGGAGAACCCCCAATCAAGAAATTTAAATTACCGGCAAATAGACCAGTAGTATGTTTCAAGAAACCAAAAGCCTAGGACATAGCAGTAAAAGAAAAAAGCCCCTCCCTCAACTTGCACTAACATAGATGAAACAATAGACAAATCCACCCAAAAGGAAACATATAACTCGAAGACCCGTGAATGGCTACCAAAATAGCCAGGGAACCTAACAAAAAAAATTTGCACATTGCCCTTACCAAACTAATGGTTCACATGACAACACTACCAGAAATATAAAAGGGAGCAAACATATGCCTTCCAGCCACTTTCAACCAGCCAAAACCACAATGCCTCACAATTCTTAGTAGCACACTCCCATAACAAATGATAGCAAATGTAGAAACCACATGAAACCTCCAAACATACTAAAACAGACAATTCCAGAAGGCCAACCCATAAAAGCAAATAGAAATGTACCTGGTAGCATAATGCTCCAACAAAAGTAGAAAAAACACAAAATCACCCCAATAGATATGCAAACTCACCAACCAATCTAGAAGGAACATACAGGAACAACAGAAATTCAACAAAAAATTAACAAACCATCCCCCTTAAAGAATAACATATGGAACATTAATCTTATCCATATTTTAAGTACCCCTAACATGAAGAGGTAAATTAGAACTAAAGAAATCCTTCATGGAATCCAACCCATAACCCATCCTGGCAATGGTGTTAGAACATACATTACCATCCACCTTAAAAGCAGAAAAAGAGAAATTGAGCATGCTCAACCAATTCTGAATTTCCCTCCTCATGTAAAAAAAAATAGAAGAGCAAATTTTATCATTCCTCAAAATAATAGACATATAATAGTAAGTAGAACAAACCTTTGCCATAATATTAATGCAATCAAGAGAGAATAACAACCTTAATCCATAGATGATAACAAAAGTAGTAGCATTATAAACATCATAGTTATAACGAGGACTAGCAAAACCAAAAATTCAATTACCATTTGAGTCCCTGATTACTCGACCATAGCCCATCATAAACTTAGTGTAAACATCAGCCACATTTAACTTAAAGAAATTATTAGGAGGTGTCAACCAAAGGATACTTCTGGCAACATTATGAAAATTATCCACCTCAAGATTAATCCAAAAGTCAATAGTAACAATGTGATAATTTTTGAAACTCTTAGCAGAAATTAAGTTAGAAGAAAAAATGTCACTAATTTTATCTTTAACATTTTGAATAATCCTATCGTGATTCATAACCAAACCATTAAAATGAGAATTATTCATATCAAACCATAAAAATCGAAGGATAAGAGATGTAAAAACATTCCTAATATGGCTCTAAAATTAACAAACCTACAATTAAGTAAAGAAATAATAAAAACCTTTTCATTAAAGTAGTTTAAATGCAAAATATTCTCAAAATAAATCCAAGCCTTAACAGCACAAGTACCAGAAAAAACCACATGATGCATATTGTCCATATGATAATAGCATTGACATTTAGAGGGAAGAATGAATCCATGTTTAATCAATTTTTCATCCATAGGGATGAAATTATGTAAAATATGCCAAACAAAAATAGAAATTTTAGAAGGAATGCTTTTGTGCCATATCATTTGGAATACCTTAGAAACCTCTTTCTTAGCTCTAATTGAATGTCAGACATCCTTTAAAGTAAACTTACCATCTTTAGTTAAGCCACAAAGCTAAACATCAAGAGAAGTCATGTTTAAAGGGATCTACAAAATTTGCTGAGTGATAAAATTAGGTTACACATAGGGGTGTAAATGAGTCGAGTCGAGTCAAGTTTAGGCCTTATCGAGCTCGACTCATTAGTCGAAAAGCGAGCTCGAACTCGAGCTTCGAGCTTGACAGGCGAGATCAAGCTCGAGCTCATTCAGCGATAAATGAGCTCCAGCCGGCTCACTGCTCGGTTCAGTTTTTTCATTTTCTCGCCTCTCCATTTTTCATTTGACTTGAAATGAGTCCGCCTTTTTTTTTTTCCCGCCTGAGTAGGTATTATCCTGTCACTTGACAGCTACTTTTTTTTCCCAAAAAAAAAAGCTGTCAGCCTGTCACTTGGAACTCACACTTAGGATTCACATAAATAGCTATAGTCGCCCTTTTTAATTTCCAAACTGATCCGAGCAAGCTACAGTCGCCCTTTTTAATTTCCAAATAACCTATATTATGATATAGTTTATACATTACTTTAATTAAAACAACCATATTTGTATCTTGTACGAGCATATATTATAATACATTTAATATATTATTTTAATTAACATATATTCATTAACATATATTTTAATATATTCTAATATATATTATATATTATTTTAATTACTAAATATTTAATGAGCCAGCTTGCAAGCTCACGAGCTAATCTGGCTCAAGCTAGAACTCGAGCTCATTTATCATTTCGAGCTTGATTATAGGCTCAAGCTCGAGCTCGAAGATCGGTAAGCTCGGCTCGCGAGCTCATTAACGAGTCGAGTTCGAGCCAGCTCACGAGCCGGCTTATCTCACTCACACACCTAGTTACACATTACAGAGTTTCTCAGTATCTCAACCATTATCAATAAAAAAATAATTAAACTTGATAAGGGCATTGGAAGAAGTGTTAATAAAAGAATCAATGGATTGGACACCCAGCGAATGATCCCATCAAAAGAAAGTATTGCAACCACCAAGGCCCCATTAAATAGAATGCTCAACCGCCCATTTTACTTTGCAAAGATGTTGCCAAATGTTAGAATTACCTTTATTAAAACAACATGTGGTGGGATGCTTCTCCCCATAATATTTAGCATTCATAAATTTTGTCGAAAGGCTCAAGTTAGCATGGAAATTTTACCATAACTTAAAAGGAAAAAAAAAGGCAAATCCTTCAATGACTTATACCCCAAAGCCCCTTCATCAAAAGTGCAATAATATTTAATCTAGAAAAACCAGTGGATTTTATGTTTGCTACTAGCCCCTTTCAAAAAAAAAAAAATATAATCTTTTTTTCAATCCAATTACATAAAGCTTGAGTGGGAAGAAAAGTTTGAAAGCTATAACCAGGGATAGTGCAAAGGACACTCTTAATAAGAGTTATACTACCACAAAAATTAAGAAAGTTAGAATCCTAAGAAAAGAGTTTGTTTTGCACAAAAAAATTAATTCATTGAAAAGAAAAGGTTTCTTCCTACACTTATAAAGAGGCACACAAAGGTAGTTTAAAGGTAAACAAACATGACTGAAACTAGTTAAATTCCTAATAGCCACAATACAATCCAAAAGAACTTTTTTAGCAGAAATAAAATAACCTTTATGTTTATTAAGCGCAAGGCCACTCTTCAATTCAATTATTGAAAACCCCTCAATAATTTATCAATCCTATTTAAAGAGGCATTAGTAAAAATAATGAAATAATCTACAAGTACAAATATGGAAACCACATGAAGTTTTAAAATAAATGTTAGGAGACATTTCAAAGAGATCTGCAAGACCTCTAAAAAAGATAGTCACCTACAATAATGAAAAAGGTCTAAGAGATGGGATCACCCTATCTCAGGCCATGGGAGGCCTTAAAAAAACAATTAGACTTACTATTAATAATGATAAAAAAGGGGCTTTCAATACAAATCTTATTGAGATTGATAAAATTTAAATAAAAACCAAATGACTTCATAGTATCATAAAGGATATTCAAAGCAATATTATCATAAGCCTTAAATTCATTAAACCATTTTAGTCTCTTGGTCGAGAAGAAAGTAAAACTCTGTAGCCCTATCTACTACTGAAGCTTAATACATAGTTATGGGAAGATGTGATACAAAATTCCAATGGCTTAAATAATAAATCTTTGACCTTGGATGACCTATTGACACTATAGCAGTTATGTGTGATAACACTAGTGCGAATAACATATAAAAAACCTAATCCAATACTCCCTAACTTAACACATAGGCATTACACACTATTTTATTAGAGATCATTTAATGAAAGGCGATATAGAATTACACCATATAGGTACTAAAAATAAACTACTACATATCTTTCAAAATTCTTAGCCTTTTAAATGTTTAGCAGATTGATAACTATACTAGGTGTTATAGCCATTCATGCTTGAAACATGGCAAATTGGAAATTAGAAACTTAATTATTTTTATTGTATACTTTTATGCAATTTGTTTTGTGATTGTTAACTTTTGTTTTTTATGTTTGTGACTTGGTTTTATCTGAAATTTTCATTTTTTTCTTTTTATGAAGTGTTCCTAGTCATCACACACTCTGATTAAAAATTGCTCACATTATGTTATATGATATCTTATCATGTTATATAAACTTCACAAAATGTCATACCACTACTAAAATCATGTTAAATAGCATCGATTGATCAATTATTTATAATCATTTTAAACAAACACCTAATTTGTACTATATTATGGATGTGGCACTCATTACTAGACAAATTAAATTTGGTAAGCATGAAATTAGATATTATAGTGTACTATATGAATAACTATTTGTACTATATGATCTGACCAGTCAATGATCATCTAGGTTGATGTCTTGCAACAAACATCTTCATATTGATTGTCCAGTATGATTCTGATTATACAGTATGATAAGACTAACTTTTAAGACTAAACATACTAGAAGCATTAAAATCTCTATATCTTACTATATGATCTCACATTGTATTGTATATTATGTCAAATATTTATTTATAGGGAAGAAATCCTAGGATTCTCTTCACTCAAATCCTTTCAATCTTTCTTCCTTCCTCTATAAGATCCTACTCTTTGCAATGGCCAGTGGAAAGTGCTTTATGGCTCTTATAGGAATCTCTTCCCAACATCCTGTGAATTCTTACCTCACTGAAGCATGTGATGAAGAAGTATATAATTAATATAAGGCTACTAGAATCACCCCTTCTAAAATCATAAATCTTGAAGTTTAAAACTTCCAGGTACTAAATCTCTTTGCTTGCACTACCACTCAAATCATTATTTATCTTGCCTTCCCATTCAACTCTATACTCCTCTTTGAATTTTTTTGCTAGCCTTTATTTCAATAATGATCGAACCGCCCTTCAATCTTACACCAATAGAAGGCTTGTAGAGATCACATATCAAGAATTTAACCAAATTATGTACCTATCTACCACTATTGCAAAAGTTTATTCTTTAGCTTTTCTCCAAGACTATGACTAGATACCTGTTAACATCACCCTTAGGGATTCATCAGTAAATTTCCATATTCCTCATGTTAACACCTTAGTATTAGATGTACAAATTCTTCAACACATCCTTCACAATTCAATCATTTTTAAATAAAGGGATCAGATAAACAATACACCTCTCTTATCTCTCACTACCTATGTTATAATGGCTAAAATTTATTTCAATGCAAATGATCTAATTAATCGATACCTAGAAAATCTTACCTACATTCAATATTATAATAATAAAAGAAATCCAATTCTTTCCTTAGGATATATTATTGGCTTTGTCCTTGAATTAATTCCCTACACCAGAACAACTTCTAGTTTTTTATTCAAATATCTCTTCTCACATCTATCATAGCACTCATCATGAAAATGTTCACTATATTGACCCCAAGCCAGATGAGGCAGAGGGAGGTCCAACACCAGCTCCAGCACCAACACATATACACCCTCTCAATACGAGACATAGCATCAGAGATTTGATTAGTTGGAGACTAACTTTAACACTTATGCTACGGAACAACACCAACATCATGAGATTATTATGGCATTATTTGGAGAATAGTTAGCATCAATTCATCGATATTTTCCACCACCACCACCACCACCTAATCAGGGATCTTCTTATTTTTATTTTTTCTTGTTTTAGTTGTTGTATGTATTATTTTTTCTTTTAATTGGCATGTTTTATTTTGTTTTTGATGCTTTGCTTAGTCTTTCCTCCTTTTTGGTGATGTCAAAATAGGGAGTAGATTTTTTGTTTGTAGGATTAGAATTTATGTTTTATTGTGATTTGACCACTATTCTTTATGTGTTCATTTTATTCCTCATTATTTATAAAACCAATAAAAGGCTCCCGATTTTAAAAAATTCAACATGTAATGGGGAGCTTAGGACATAGTAAAAATATATTTAAAATTATTACCAATAATGTTTATCATCATTAAAAAGTGGGAGATTATTTAGAACATAAACCCATGTCTTGTGATTTTTTAATATAAAATATTATTGAACTCTCTACTTTGTTATCTCTTGTTGCAATTGTTATTATATATTTATTTTCTTGTGCACTAACTTTTCAGATCAACTGTTCACTCTGCAAATTAATCAGCGCAAGACTGGGTAGAATAGGTAAGTGTCTTGAAGTGTCTATATTTTTGCTTTTATTTGTTTCTACATTTCTAGAGTTAAGTTTTATATTTGGTGAATGCTAAACATAGTGACCAAGCACACAAATACTCAAGAGAGTTAAATAGTGAGCAAATTAGAAGCATAATTTTTTGAACTAATCATACTGTATGATACATATCATTCCATACATTCAACTATTGAAGAAAATATTAAAACAACTAATTGTGATCATTAAAGCCATTTAATTAATCATAATGTATGATATCGATAGTACAAGATGGTTAGTTGAAATTAAGAACTTAGCCACTAATGATAATTTAGGCAATATATTTAAATTCAAAATTTACAAGAAATAAATCTTGCCTAAATTATTCTTTAAATTAGGTGAATAATTTAGGATTAACTGATCCATTCGGATCATATAGGACGATTAGAATGATAATAGCCAATAAAATTGTATGACCCATTCTTTATATGATATGATATTTATTCATCACAAATCATACGGGATGATAATCCAAGTCATTTGAACTAATCATACAGGTCAATGCTTTATATTACATGGGACAATCAGCTAAATCATTTGAATTGATCATATAATTCGTTACTCTTTATATAGTACTAATAGGACTTTTTGTACTAATCATAATATATGATCTTTGATCGTACGACATGTTCAATGTTAAAGAATTGAAGCTTAGGGCTTTTTTTGAGGCCTTGTATTTAAGTTATCTAATAAGAATTATTTTAAGTTTTTGGTTTTTCAATTTTTTTGGAGAGAGAGCACAAAGAATAGAGCTTTGAGAGCTTTAGGAAGGTGAAAGGAGAAGTTGATTATGAGGGATTTTCATACAACTACTTCGGACTAGCTTCTACCTTTTTGTTGAGTGTCTTACTTGATTTCTTTTTTTGCTCTTGATAGAAGATCATCAACCAAAAGATTATTGAGATTCTCTTCCTTCACCAAGTGGGTCAAAAAGGAGATTAAAGTTTTTTCCATCCTTTAGTAGGCTGAAAAAGGAGGTCGAGGTTATCTAACATCAACAAGAAGGTGAAAAAGTAGTCAAGGTTCTCTTCCACACCGAGTTGGTGAATAGATTATAAGGGCTTCTCCATTTTGCTGTAGGGCTAATGGAGAAACATTAAGTATTTATTGCAAAACATGGAGAGGACACTGGAGAGTGGATGTAGTTCATTATTTGTTTGAACCAATATAAATTTCTAGTGTGTTGATTCTAATTTTAATTTTTTGCACCTTACTTTTTTGTGATTTATTTTCCTAAAATTTGCTTATTGAATATCGATGGTTGATATTATGTTGTGTTGATTAAATCATCATCACAATTATTTTAACTTTTGGAAAGTTCATTAGCATTCGCATTGGGTGATAGTATTGTTTTTTTTTTAATTGTTGAAAAATACAAAAAGAATAGTTATGTACTTTTAGAAGTTTTTTTTTTTTAAATTTCAATTCACCCCTCTCAGAGTGCCTAGGTATAGTTTACTTAGGCAACATCTACATCAAACTTTCAATGACTATAAAAGAGAAACAAAGAGGTTATAAATGATAAAAGTTAAATCTATCCCATCTATAATCAAAATTATCAAACTCTAATAAAGTCATAGGATTATGGAGCTTTCGATTGAAGAGGTTATAGTTTAATAGTTCCATTTAGTTCCTATCAATTTAAATGTAAATCACTTAGATTCTCTCCCCATCGCTCTTTGGTATGTAAATCACCTATATTTAATTTGCCTGACTATAAGTTATACTATCATCATCTTGTTTTGATATTGTAACGCTAAAACCAATAAATCAACCAACCTAAATATTTGTTGGGATAAAGGTTTAGCGACCTAAGGTAGTTGTCCCTTTGATTGCATTAGTCATCATCAAATATCGTGTAGTAGAGAAAAGGGTAAAGCACTTGTGTTATCCTCTCAAGTAAAAGTATACTCACCGATCGATTAACACATTGTCATAGAATTATTAAAAAAAGAGATGATGAATCATCTAAAAGAGAGCATATTGATGATAGATGTAGAAGAAGACATTGAAATTTTTATAATGAAATGTATCGATGGAGAAATTTCAGGAAGTGTTTACATGGTAGACACCTATGCATCCGCCCAAAGAGAAAAAGGAAAAGAGTAAAATGAAAAAGAAAAAGAAGATACACTAGATTAGACTCAAGGTTTATTAGATCAGTTGAGTTTTAAAGATAAAGAAATTACTAAAATAAAAAAGAGTATGTAGGAATTAATGGCAGTCATGATAGTATTGAAATGCAAAGAAACTTCAATGTCTAAAGTACAAATAGAAGTAGTGTTGGTATAATCTTTTCAGCATTGCAGTAAATAGAAAGAAAATTTTAAAGAAAATTAAATCAATGTCTTAGAATAAAACAATAGTTAGTGCAATATAGGTATAGGAAGCATCTAGTATAGTAGCGGATAGAAGAGGCTTAGGCACAATCTCAAGGCACTTTATTTATTCTAATGGTCTACCCAAAAAAGATTACTTTGTCCCTTATCTTATAGGATTTATGCCACCATTATTCAAAACTTAGATTGAATAAGAAATCCCAAGGAGTATTTGCATTCTTCCAAGCTAGTTGTTGCAATGTAGTGGCAACAATGCATAGTTGTTTAAGCAGTTTATAAGTAGCTTACTTGGGGTAGCATTTAATTGCTATGTAGAATTTTTGAATTTGTTAGTTTGAACCTTTGTAGAGTTAGAGCATTTATTTGTAAAGTGCTTTGCAGGATTATATCATCAATTTATATTCGGTAATTTTGTAGTTGAGAAATAAAAGCCTACCTAAAATATAGTATAATATATTTTAAGATGTAGGAACATTAGCATAAAATGTGAGCCTCAACTTAAAGAGAATCAAAAAATTGTAGTCCTTAAAAAATACATGGTTTGATGTTCTTCCTGTTTAAAGGATTTTTTTATAGATTTTTGAAAATTTTTTAAGTAAAGCCCGTAATTTTAAAGAGGAAGCATCTAAATTATCATTCTTTAAATACTAGTAAAAAATACAAATATTGAATTTTTAGTCTTATAAGGTTTTAGAAAAGAAGTCTTGGTTTGTGTTGACCATTGATAAGGACAACAAGACTATAAAAGCTCAGGTACAAAATTCAGGTTATCCTTCTTGGTATGACAAGTACACTAAATCTCAAAATGCATAGTTAATTCCATATTCAAATATCACTCATAAGGAGAATATAAAAAAGTTTGAAGTACTTAAAAATAATTCATATTCATTAAAAAGGGAAATAATTAAAAGAATATTTAAATATCTTTCATGAAATTTGAGTTCAAAGTTCCAGACCCTAAGAGGCTAGAAGACATGGGCAAATTGGGGTAGCTTAATTATTTCCCATATCACTCGATATAAGGTTATTAAATAAAAGATTGCATAACCTTCAAGTAATGGCATGAATAGAATACCAAATTTATGATAGTTGTGATACCTAAAGAGTATTTAATTTATTTATGTTAATAACCTGCTACATACATAATTGGTGAGCCTTCTGTAGCCCATTTAATTTTATAATTTGAAGTTAATTGAGATATCACATTAACCATACCGTTTAAAAAGATTCTAAATATTATATCATTGATCTTCTCGGGTATCTTTGGAATTTTAGAATCCTTTGTAGGTTAATCTAGTAGCTATCCAGGAAGAAGTCTAAAATAAAATTGCAACTAGAGAACTCAATAGGAGACCCGCTCATTACGCTTGAGTAGTTTAGATGATGGAATTTATAAATAAAAGTAAAAATATAAAAATTATTTTTTATAATTTGGGTAGATGGGGGATCAAAATTACTTGCATTCCTTATATTATATGATTTCTATTTTATCCTTCTAGAGGCTAAAAATTTAATGATGAAAGATTCGATATATATTTTATCTATATGTAATGATGATTATGCAATCAGTAGCTTAAATAGTAAGTGGAAAATAATTCTCAAAAGTCTATACTAAACATAAATAAAAAACAAATCCTAGCATTTTTTTTTTATAGTGATTCCCGTATTCTAAATATCTAGGGTGATTCTATTAGTATGGAAGATTAGAAGTCCAATTCATATGAATCTTTGGATGAAAGGTTAAAATTGAGCTATGATAATTAAATAAATGAGCTAGTGACTTATTTCTCATAATTGGAAGTTCAAGTAAATCTCCATAGTGTTAGACTTTTTAAACCAACAAATACTTACAATCAAAAAAGGAAAATAAGTTATTAATAATCCAAAAACATTAACACAACCACAACTAGATCAATAAGTACCTAATTCAAATATTTTAGTGAGGATATGGGGCACTATATTAAGAGAGATTTGTAATTATTTTTAATTAATGAAGTTGGTATATATGAAGATACAAACTATAATCTACCTAAAATGCAATTGGCTAAAAATATTAAATAGGCTATAAATAAAGAAAAAAGTTAAAAAAAAAGAAACATAGAAAGAGAAGGAAAAGAAAAGCATTCAACCTTGAACACAATATTAGTTGGCCCCCTACCCCTTGCTCATAAAGATGTGGTTGAATGGCTCAATGTTTTAGATAGAGAGGACCATAATAGTCAAATGAGAAAAATAAAACAAGGAAAAAAGTGTATAAATAAAATTCCCTAAATTACATATTTATTTGGAATATAGTTCAGAGGATGAATAATATATTTTTAAGAAAAATAAATAGGCTGAACTACAATAAATATTCTAGAATTGCCAAAGTTTGAATTTTTTATAAAAAGTTATTTATGTGATAGGGTCTAAATTATTAAGAAAGATAATATGGAAATGTCTACCCAAGATAGAGTTAATAAGCATGTATAGAATGTGGCTCTAAACCCATTTTCTTAAAATAAAATTACTTGGTTATCAGTTAATGTCTCTCTCACGTTGAATGAAGAATCTAAAAGTAATGCCTTTATGCTTTCTACTAATGAAAGTGTAAATCCTTATTTCATGCTTGATGATCCTTTTATGGATGAAATAATATAGCTACTTTTTTATTGGTATTTTAAGTATGCATTAATTTTGTTAAGCAAGGTTTCAAACAAACAATTCTGACAAGAAGTCAAGCTAAATAGTTTGAAAACATATGAAATACTAAGTTTTACAAATAGAAATCTAAAGTAGGTGTTGGAATTAATTCTTTTTATTCTTTAGATAATGATGAATACTCTTTAGATATAACCTATAAATAAAAAACTTAAAGTATATTTATAATTGAATCTAAGCAATTTTTTAATGAATTTTATTTATATACTTTAGAAGATTTGGATGACTCTGAAATTAGGGATGCACATTCTGAGTTTAAAATAAAAATTAAATAAATACTAGATGATCTTAAAGAAATAGAATTGGTTTATAAGGAAAACTCACGTATGGTCTTCATTAGCTTATAAATGAATGAGGATAAGGTAAATAAAATGAAAGAGTTACTATCAAAGTTTAAAGATTGCTTTGTTTGGAGTTATAAAGAAATGATAACCCCTAAATAAACCTTACCATAAAAAGGATCAAATTATCTTCAGATATTGCTTCATCACATGCATTATTCTCCTTTATGGATGGTTCATATGGATATAATCAAATAAAGATAGCCCCTGAAGCTAAAAAGTTTTTAATATTATGAAAACTAAAAGGACATTAAGATTATAAAGTAATTCCTTTTAGACTAAAGAATAATGGCGTAACATATTAATGGGCTGGGACATGAATCTTTGAAGAACTTTTTCACTTAAATGTATAATGTTTTGTTGATGATTTAGATATTTAATGTCTTGAAAGAGAAAATCATTTAAATGAATAGAGAATTATTTTCAAAAGATTATGTTAGTTTAACTTAGAAAATGAACCCTCTAAGGTGTGGATTTGATGCTACTTTAGGGAAGTTTCCAAGTTACATGGTTTGACACAACATAATAGAAATAGGTCCTTCTAAATTTAAAGAAATCTTGGTGATGTTGCAACCTAAAAGTCTCACACAATTAAAATGTCTTTTAGGTTAGTTATCACATTTGAGAAGGTTTATATCTAATTTATAGGGCAGATGTCAACCATTTACAGTTTTATACAAGAAAGTTATTCATTTTTAAGGGATGATGGTTTTTGTAAGGCTTTTGATAGTATTAAATATTATTTGAAGAAATGTTTAGTATTGGTTGCTCCTATTTTGGTGAATCCATTAATCTTATACAATTACTTTAAGTTAATCTATTAATGCCTTTGTAGTTCAAGTTAAAGAGAAAGTTTAAGTGAATTCTCTTTCTTACCTGAGTATAAGATTGTTACCAACCAAAATGAACTATCCTCCAATTGAGATGAATTTTCAAGCCTTGATTTTTGCTACTCAAAAGTTGAGGTATTACATGCTTTCTTATAAATTAAGCTTAATATCAAGAGTAAATCCATTACTTTATTTGATGATTTGACTGATATTCTCAGAAAGATTATTGCAATGGTCATTGATCTTGCTACAGTATGACATAGCATTCAATCCACTACATGATCCAATAAAACAAGCGTTATTAGATTTCCTTTTAGCTCACCCAATTAAGGATATTATTTTGGTAGATGACGAACTTCTACATGAGAAGATTTTGAATTTAAAAATGAATGAAATCCCCACTTGGAAATTTTATTTTGATGGTAATGCATCTAGCCAAAAAAGATAAATAATCACAAGATATATCAGAAAGAAAAGTTGGGATAGACATTATATTTTCACCCAAGATAGTGGTTGATGTATTACTCTTACCAACTATCAAAACCATGTATGAATAGACAAGCATATTATGAAGCATAGTTAACCATGTTTGAGTTGATAATATTAATTAAAATTAAAGAAGTAAAGATATATGAAGATTCACATCCTATTGCCAACCAAGTTACAAGTAAATATAAGGTGTAAAAAAAATTATTCTATATCACAAGTATATAATGAAACTGTTAGAGAAGATTTCAAATATGAGTTTTTAAAGAATACAACATGGAGAAAATGGCATGGTAGATATTTAGAAATGGTTTGCTAAAGAATAAGAGAGAGAAAGTGAACGAAATTTTAAATTTTGCATTCCCAACGTTGCATGCTATTTTCCAAGAACTGGTGGTGGAGATTGCGGCTGAAGGCCGCTGGTAATCTCTAGCCTTGACGACGAGGGCGCCATCCATTGTCGAGAATGCAAAGCTTGGTTTAGAAGGAAATGGTCGTATGCTTGCAGCTTCAAAACAAAGAGATCTTGATATGTTGAAGAGGACTTCATAAGGTCCTTTGGTGATTAAGGATGTTACTGATGCTGCTCCAAAGAAGATCGTTCTTGTGGAGGGAAACGGTATGGCTTTGGTTGAAGAAGAGAAGATAGTGACTCCTAAATCTATGAATTTTTTTTTTCGACATTGAATTTGATCGATCCATCTAGTTCATCTTTTGGATTGAAAATTATTGTTAATAGATTAGGGATTTAAAATGTAATCCCTGGACACAATGTGATAAATGTGAATTCACCATTTTCTGTTAACAAAAATTTTCAAGGGATTAATTATGTCTTGGGTGAGAAGGATGATGTGGTTGTGGAAAAGGTATCTGATGGTTTACCTAAGAAAATTGGTAATGGGGTTATTGCTAACCCATGTAGTAAACCATATATTAAGTTGGACCTTAAAGATGAAGATATGGTTTTGACTAAAGATGGTAAGGCAGTTAAATTGTGTGAAGAGATGGAGATTATGAATTCAAACAAGTTATTGAACTCCTTGGCGATTAAAGTATTTGGAAAGGAATTGCCATCCCATATGGTGGCTTGGCAAGTGAGGGAGCAATCGAGTTAGTTTGGACATTTCCACTTTACTTCTCTTGGTAAGGGGTGGTTTTATGTTCTTTCAACTCACATGAAATGGTGGAAGCTATACTCTAAGGTGGCTCGTGGTTTATGAGTGGCCATATAGTTTGCACGGAAAAATGGACTTCAGAATTTTCACCATTATCTATGAAGGGGTTGACATCTCCAATATTGATAAGAATGCCACATCTACCACTACATTGTTGGGATGAGATGAATGTAGCAAGGATCGCATGTATGATTGGTAAAGCACTTATGTTGGATGGGAATTTGTTTCAGTGGGGAAGGAGGGAGTTTGCAAAGGTATGTGTACGGGTGAAGATTTATTAATGCCTTCCTTTAGGAGTGTGGGTGGAGAGCTTTTCGGGGAGGTGTTTTCAAAAAGTATAATATGAAAAACTATCATCCTTTTGTTTTCATTGTGGGATGATTGGGCATGTCAAAACTGAATGAAATCAAAAAAATTCTATTTTTAAGGAGGTGGAGGGAGCAGTTAGTTATGGTGGATCGAGTGTTAAGGTGGGAAAGAAGCTAGAGAGTATTAACAAGCCTTCTTATGAACCATGGGTCCTTGTTAACCATAAGAGAGGAAAAAGATCAGTCCAAAGAAGCAATTTTGTTACGCCATCAAATCTGAAATATTTGAAGAAACATTTAAAGCTAGTTCAAGAGGACAAGATTGGTGAAATTATTAATGTCTAGAAGGACTCATCTGAGCCAGACCAGAGTAATTTGGATGTAGATATAGTTCAATTAGAAGAAGGTGAATTCATATTGGGTCATATTCAAAGTGGAAAAGAAAGTCAATTAGTTAGTGATGTGGAGCTTCACGGCCAGGCTAACAAGGATGTGAAGAATTTTGAGGGAGGAAAGGGTATGAATTTCATCCCAGCTTGTTCTTTTTTAACAACTTCTGTTAACAACTTTGAATTTTTAAGTATGGAGAATGATATGATGATGGAGGTTGGAATTAAGGAGGTGGAGTTATGTGTTAAAGGTAATAAGGCTGAAGATTCTGTAGTTGGTGTTGTTGTTCTTGGTAAGGAAGTGGTTTATGGAGAAGTTAATTACATTAATAAACCTGAGGCTGGTATGGTAAAGGAGATTGGTAATGTTGGAGAGTTAACAAAGGTTAATCTTGCTAAAGAACTTAGGTCCTTAGGGCCTATCAAAAATGTAACCCGTGGTAGAAACTTGGATGGTGGTAGTACCAAAAAGATGGATGGGGGCCCTTCCCCTATGGTGTTTTAATGAATTCCATTACTTTTTGGAATTATAGAGTGGTAAAGAAGAAGGAAGCCTCTCTATACCTTAGGGAGTTCATTAAAGATTTTAGTATTTTGTTTGTGGGGTTGGTGGAGTCTAAACTTAATGCTTTGATAAAGTTTGCTTTGAGGAAATCATGGGTCCTAATTGGGATTTTTTCCTTCTTCCATTAGAGGGGTTATCTGGAGGTATTTTGTTCATATGGATATCTGATTTGGTTTTGTTTTCATTTATCAAGATGTCAGATTAATGTGTTATTGGGAATCTAAATGTCTATAATAAGGGTGTGTTGATGATATCAATGGTGTATGGATGTAAGGAGGCTAACAAGAGGAGTAGGTTATGGGAACGTATTCAGGAGGTTGCTCATAGGAAATTTCCTTCAGTGGTAGAGGAGATTTAAACTGTATTTTGTCTCAAGAAGAGAAAAGAGGGGGAAGAAAATTTGTGTTTTCTCAAGGCCCAAAGGAAATGGTTAATATTATGAATGATTATGACTATCATGATGTAGGATTTGTTGGACCAAGGTTCACTTGGTGTAATGATAAGATTGTTGGGGGATAGATTAAGGAGTGATTGGATAGGTGTCTGCTGAATTCTTTGGCCATCAATTTTATACAGGTGGCAGTGGTTAGACATATTGCCAGAGTGGCTTTTGATCACAGTCCTATTGTTCAGAAAATTTTTGACACTTCTACAGCAAAGAAGGGGGTTTCAAAGTTTGAAGATTTATGGATTTCCTATAAATCATCAGCTCATATAATATCTAAGGTATGGAAGAAGGCTTTTAGTGGGATGAGATGCAAATCCTCAACAAAAAAGTTTAGTAGAGTCTTGAAAGATTTGTTCTATTGGAGTAAGGCTAAGTTAGAGGAGTTCTCCAATGAAAAAGAGAGATTAAAAGCTGAAATTTTTTTACTACAATAGGAGGTAGCTAAGGTTGGTGGTTTAAGTGAAGAAAAAGTTTGGTTACTAAGATCAAAAGTCAAGGAGCTGAATGCTATTCTTTTTCGGTTGAATACCTAGTGGAAGCAGAGAGATAAAGTGAAGTTGATTGAAGAGGGGGACTCTAACACAAAATTTTTCCATGCTTTTGCAAATGCTAGGAAAAGTGGGAACTGGACTTCTAAAATTAAAAATGTAAATTGGATTCTCACCGAGAATCTTAAGGAAGTGGAGGAAGTTTTCTTAAGTTTTTTTTTTTTAGAAGAAGTTGGAGGAGAAGGTTTTCTTGTTAGAGAATTAGCCTCCTCCTTGGAAGGTTTTAACAGATGAAGACAAGGAACGAATGGATGCAGACCTCTCAGAATCAAAATTTGTGGATGTCGTAAGGATGCTATGTAACAATAAGGATTCAAAATGTGATGGGATCCCTTACTCCTTTATCAAAGCTTATTGTAGTATTGTAGAAGAGGATGTGTGTAGAGCAGTGATGAGGTTTTTATTTTACAGAAATTGTGTAAGGAATGGAAAGATACATTTGTTGTCCTTATTCCCAAGAACAATAATCTGGTGATTCCATCTAGTTTTTTTTCCAATTAGCCTATGCAATTCTATTTACAAAAATGTCGCTAAACTCTTTTTAAACAGATTGTTGGTGGTCATTCTGAAGATTATCTCTGAAGAATTGTTGGCTTTTGTTAGAGGTAGATCTATTTCGAATCACTTGTTACTTGCATAAGAGGTGTTCAACAAAATAATGATCTCTAAAGGTAAAAATGGGTTGTTGGCTATCAAGTTGGACATGGAGCAAGCATATGATAGTATGTGTTTGAATACTCTTAAGAAGATGATGGTTCTTTTGGGATTTCCTAAAAAATATTTGATATTAGTGATGGAGTGTATCTTGGAGCCGAGATTCTTTATACTAGTTAATGGTGGTTTTTCAAGATGGATTAAGGGAAAGAGTGGTTTCCTTTAAGGGTGTCCACTCTCACATTTTATATTTATCATTTGTTCCCAATTGATTTCTAATACTTTTTTTCGATAAGGCCATGGATTTGGTTATTAAGATTTCTCATAAGGAACAAAATATCTCTCATTTTCTCTACGCAAATGATGTGTTATTATTTTATGATGCCATATTGAACAGTTTAAGGAAGATGGATGCAATCATTAGTGACTATTATAGCTAGACTGGTCAAAGAATCAATTACCAAAAATAAACTTTTATTTGTGGTAAAGTGGTTGAAAGAAAGAGGAATAAGAAAATTGCAAAGTTTTTGGGATTCAAGCTGGTTGAAGAATTGGAGTACTTGGGAAAGAAGTTAGCATTAAGGAGGTTGAAGAAGGATGATTTCCAAATTCTTATGGATAAGTCTATGAAGAAGTTAAATGCTTGGAGTAATAGATTTATTTCCTTAGCTGGAAGGCTGGTGTTAGTTAAATCTTTGTTTATCCATCTTCCCATATTCCTTATGTCGCACACTCTCATTCCTTTAAGTATTTTGAGAAAATATGCAGGAATAACATTTGGAATAAAGCTGATGGTAGTCATGGGTTGCACTATGCAGCTTGGGAAGTGCTTTGTAAACTGAAAGCTTTGGGCGGCTGGGGTATCCAGTCGGCATTGTCTAGCTTGTAAGGGCTAAGTTTGCTTGGAAACTATTAGAAAATCCGTCTTCGTAACTTAACAGGTATTTATTGGCCAAATATATTGAAGATTGGATGAGTAATGAAGACATGAAGGGTGGTTCTTCATCTTGGAAAATCATTGTTAGTAGATGGAAAGCTCTCATTAGATTTGTTAGATGGAAAGTTATTTTGGGTACCAGCATTAATGTTTTAAAAGATGTATGGAGCTTGGATAAAAGCTTGCTCAAGTGGCCCACTTTTGTCTCCAACCTTGAAGATTATAATTCAAATTAGTATTTATTCATACATGAAGGAAGGTGGAATCTTGACAGATTGATCTTATACTTTGGGGAAGATCTAGTTACTTTGATAAGTAATATTCAGATTTGCCGATGTCTTGATAAGGACTTCTTCGAGTTGAAAAAAAGTTATTCTGGATGATCTATCTCTGCTATGTTTAAGGAGGATCACTTAAAGGAGGAGCTAATTGCAGATCTTGTGCCATGGTTCCAGAGGTTGACGTTAAATGCTTGGGTAGAGCTGTTTATGTGGAGGTTATGCAAGGCAGCAATACCTACAACAGATTTCCTTACGAAGAGGAAGTTAGCTAACATGAATTTTTGTCCAAGGGCATGTGGAGAGGTTGAAGACATCAACCATGTTACCACTTCATTCCTTAAGCTGTTAAAGGTGATTGATGTATTAAGAAGATGGTGGTTTATGATCCTGAAATTCAATTCTTTCCAGGAGTGTTTGTATCAATTGGAAGTATTGGCTGGAACTAATCCATTGGTTGTTAGGATATATTGTACTTTTTTATGGTTCTCTTGGAATAATAGAAATAAGATCAAGCATGGAAAGGTGGAGTCTAGTGATACATTGACAGCTGATATTGTTCTCAGCTTTGCAAATATGGCAAAAATAAATCAAATACTCTCGGACAACTTGGATAACATTCAATCTTTTGGATTGTTTTCTAATTTTTGGCATCCCCCACCTCCTGAGTGGTATAAAATAAATATTGATGCTTCCCTCAAGGAGAACTATGTATCAGGAAATGGAGGTATTGTATTGGATAACAAAGGTAGATTTGTTTTGGCTTTCAGTTTCTATGGAGTTCATTGGGACATAGCACAGTTGGTGCTTTTGGTGTTTACTTCTTTGAAGGATGTGTTGAATGGAAGTTTACTATATGCTAGTGGTATTATAATTTAAGGTGACAATAAGAATGTGATCCAATTTCTTCATGAAGTGTATAGCAAAGAGAAGAAGTTGGATGGAAGCATTGAAGATGAAGATTGTTTCTTTTTAGGTAAGCTGAATAATGTTTTTTTCCATCATGTTAGTCGTGATTGTAATAAGTCAGCTCACTATTGCACTAATTTAGCTTTTTCTTATGATTTTATTTGGGACTTGTTTTGTGAGAGTAAACTACCTCCTTCTTTTGTTCAACTTGTGAAGGAAGAAAGTGATAGGGTGGTTTGTTCTCAATAGTTTGTATTTAGGTTCCTTTGTTTTTCTTTTCAATTATTAATGCAATTTGCATTCTTCAAAAAAAAAAAAAAGCTATAGACTATTTTTCAATATGGTCAAAAGCAATTTATTTTAGGTTAGTTAAAGCTTATTATATTTTAAATTTCATTGAAGATCATATCAATGAATCATATTTGATAATGGTCCATCCTATAGATGCATGAAAATAAACTATTTTAATAGATGTAATTAAATAGATTGGAGATATTCAACTCTATATTACTGATACGAAAATGGATTGGTGGTGTACTTCAAAAAACTTTGGTGCAAATCATAAACAAAATCCTAGTGGCTAATAAGTGCAAATGGGATAAAAAACTTGGAGAATATTTTTGGGCATATTGAACCACATGTACACAATTCTAACTCAATCTATTTCATTTGCTTTTATCTTTAGAGGAGAGTCTTATCTCCCTTCAAAGGTACAACTACCTTCATTATGCATTATAGTAAATAATAAAATTATAAAGGAACAAAATTGTAAACTTTGATTAGAATAGCTGAAAGGTTTTGAAGGAAAGAAATTACAAGCTAAATAGAACCTTGAGTTATATAAAGAATGAATCAATCACATGTTAAGATGGTTTTTCTAAGAATAATCCAAATAGGGGATTGTCCTTGTTATGAGACGATCTATTTAACCCATGTGGACTAATTTTATGTTCACTACATGATTTGATTTCATTAAATGTTTCTTTTATCAAATCAACAAAGATTAACATTATACCATCCTATGAGATAGACTAATAATTCACATTTGAGTTTAAAACATAAATTCCATTTATTTTCATATTCAAACGTAGAATATGGAATATTTAATACATCATAATGGATCAAAGAAATATTCCATTATTATTTTTATTATGAAACCAAACAATTTTTTTTAATTTTAATAATCAAATATAATAAGGATTATTCAATTCATTCTGAAGGAAAAAAGAAATATTCACTTAACATTTTGATTATTAAACTAAACAAATGATTAGGGCTAAGTTTTTATCGACAGATTCTTCATCTATATTGGAAAGAACTAAGGTATGGTTAGTTTTAATGTTGGGTACAAGTCTTCCTATAAGGGAAAGCCAATATAGTTAATTACATCTAAGAAGAGAGTACTCTCACTTAAAGTGAATAATAAATTATTTAAATTTATATAGATTTAAAGAAAGATTTGGGGGTATCAAGGTTTTAGTATATAGACTTTAGATTATAGAGTTTACTTTAGACTTCAAAATTATGATCAGAATTTAAGATATGGAGTTTAGAATGACATAACAAAAAGAAAGAGCGTAGACTAAAGAGTGTTTACAATATGGAATTTTACCTTCCTTGGGGATACTAAGAAACCTTGTGAACTCAAATTACCAAATAATTTTCTTGTTATTCATCTTTTACTTTATTCACAATTATTTATTCAAACTGATTTATTAAGTTGATCATTTGTTTTATTTTTGCTGATTTATTAGATTTAGTTATTTATTTTATTATTTAATTATTTAAGTTTGACCGAACTTTAAGTTTTTTATTTAGTTTAAATTATAGAAGTTTTAATTTTTTTATAAATACTATATCCAATTAAGAGTTCAATACCTTTGCGTTTGAATTATTTGGAGTATTTTGGAATTAGTTATAGTTTTTACAAGATGGGCTAATTTGAAGAATTAATTAATTTAAGTAACTAGGGGATTTTTTATTTTTGCCACAAGTCAACTCCACATCTCTTAAAATCTTCACCAAGTGTCACTGATCACTGATGACTCTTAGTTATGATTATAAATTTGCAGAACAATTTAAGAATCTTTATTTTTTTAATTATTTAATTTTATTTATTATTATTTTTAATTTTTAAATTTTAATTTATTTTTATGTTTTTAATGAATATTATAGAGCTTTTATTTTTTCTTTGTTTAATATTTAGTTTTAAGCATATATAAATGTAGAATGTACTTTTAGCATTTTATTTGAATAAATAATGAATTAGCAAAAATCCTAAGTCAATGGCGCATGTTTAACTTGGGTTCACTAATTGATAGACAAAGTGAACACCAATTTTTAGTGAAATTTGAAACATAAGTTTATCTAAATATTTCCTTCGAACCTAGAAAAAAATTGAAGAATTAAAGTTCCTTTAGGTTTCACAATAAGACCCTCAAGTTAAGTACATCTATACCTTTGGGGATTTAATTTGAAATTTCTATAAATAGGATTGGGTTATAATTATAGGGTAACTAATCCTTATCAAAAAATTAATTAACATACCAAAGTATAAGTACTAATTCATTATGGATTCTTATGAGTCAAATTTCTAAATAATAGGTCAAATTTTGACATATGACTTAAGGTTGATTTGTTGAAGCCCTTAGAAGTTTCAAATTTTCATGGAAAATTTTTATATGTATAGAACATATATAGGAACCTTCTATATATATTAAACCACATAGTGAATATATCCTATGAATAATTTAAAGAATACAACAGAGAGTATTCCTTAAAGTATATTTAAAACTTATCAAATTTGGAAATGAATATGTTTTTTTTTTTTTTTTTTTTTGTTAAACTCCTCAAACTGAATCCCCAGAGCTTAAGATCTCCTTGAGCAACTAGGTGTGTAAGGAAATATGAATTTTCTAAGTTCATAAGAATTCTTTGATTTATTGGAATGGAATTATACAGTAAGCAAAGCATCATTCGATTGATAGGACAATAAATTCCATGGTAATAGTTCAATGGGCTTTCACTAGGTCTGTCGATGGCGCATGTTTAACTTGGGTTCACTAATTGATAGACAAAGTGAACACCAATTTTTAGTGAAATTTTAAACATAAGTTTATCTAAATATTTCCTTCGAACCTAGAAAAAAATTGAAGAATCAAACTTCCTTTAGGTTTCTCAATAAGACCCTCAAGTTAAGTACATCTATACCTTTGGGGATTTAATTTGAAATTTTTACTAATAGGATTGGGTTATAATTATAGGGTAACTAATCCTTATCAAAAAATTAATTAACATACCAAAGTATAAGTACTAATTCATTATGGATTCTTATGAGTCAAATTTCTAAATAATAGGTCAAATTTTGACATATGACTTAAATTGATTTGTTGAAGCCCTTAGAAGTTTCAAATTTTCATGGAAAAATTTTATATGTATAAAAAATATATAGGAACCTTCTATATATATTAAACCACATAGTGAATATATCCTATGAATAATTTAAAGAATACCACAGAGGGTATTCCTTAAAGTATATTTAAAACTTATCAAATTTGGAATTTAATTTGTTTTTTTTTTTTTTTGTTAAACTCCTCAAACTGAATCCCCAGAGCTTAAGATCTCCTTGAGCAACTAAGTGTGTAAGGAAATATGAATTTTCTAAGTTCATAAGAATTCTTTGATTTAATGGAATGTAATTATATAGTAAGCAAAGCATCATTCGATTGATAGGATAATCAATTCCATGGGCTTTCACTCTGTCTGTCCAATTAAAAAATTAATTGATGAGATTTAATCCTTACCAAACCATGTGAATATGATATATCTATTCTTAGTTATTGATCAAAATTAATGGTTGGGATTTCAATTTCAACCTCCCACTTGGCTTTTCGACCATAAGCATATTTTGGGCAAATCTTGGAGAATAATTTGATAAATTCTAATTAGATTTCTTAGAGAGCATCATTTTAATATGAATATCAATTCAATGATCATATTCCTTTAGTTTGAAGTTTTCATTCACTATTGATCAAACTTACCTATTTTAAAGCTCAAGATTATGTGTTTAACTAATTTAATGCTCCAATTAACTTAGCCTATGCTCAAGCAACTTCGATTAGCATAATGGAATGTTTCTCCTCAAGGAGTGAAGGTTGGATGTGAAATAGATTGGAATTGGATTTTTAAATGGAGAAGGATTGTCAAATCTCACTCAAGCTTATCAAAGAAGATCATTCGAGAGGTTGGAAGTTGGGAATTACTCTTAGAGCACTAGGGAATAATTTTGAATCAATGGCATCAGCCTATATTCAGATAAATTAAGAATATTTATAGAATGACCAGTAATACATATTGATGGAATTTTTAACCATCACTGCCACATCAAGCAGCTATAATTATTCTGCCACATCAAGCAGCTATAATTATTCGGTATAGACTAATAAGGTGCCAGAGATATTCTTAAAATGTATGATGGTGTAGGGTCACAGGGAGAGAGCTAGCCTTCAACCCACGTGCGAAGTGCATGGTTTCGATGATTCTAGCGATCTCCAAACACTAAATGGGGGGAGGTTTAGCATGCAGCTTTTTGGAAGCTTCTTTAGTGTAATATTTGAGCCAATTTAGCTTGATAAGGTTTAGGTATGCAATATGGTTTTAGATTCATAGATTTGGGGACTTTGGGTTAGCCTAATTTGCTAACTTAAGGAAAGCCAATGGCTAGCTAGGTGTGATTTGGCTCAATGAGTCATTAGGCACCTAAAGCATGTACTGGCTTAGTTTAATTTTATTTGTGTTTTAATTTGGCTCAAAGGAAGGTGATTTTTGTCAATCTGGTTAAGCCATGTGGCTTGTACAGGTGGACCCATAGTTCACGTAAGGTTGGTCCTCATGGACACGATGCACTACTGCATGGGTTCAATTTTGTTTAATAAATCTTGGGATTATGTAATTAAAATGGATTTAAGTTTAGCTAGGTTTCTTTGTTCAGCCTTCATTAACATGATAAACTTGACTTGACTGGGGATTGGTGTTGGGTTCAATTAATTCCAAATGACATTTTAGTTTGTTGGAGGTAGTTCTAAAATTTGGTTTAGTGTCTATGCATGAAACATATATTTGAGGGCTTTATGGCTCTTTTAGTTAACCTATCTTGACGTGGTCAACTTGGCTTTACCAAGGGTTGGGTTTGGGTCCTTCACATTTAAAATAATAGTTTGTACATGTGATATGTGGTCTTATTCCATGATAAGCTTGGATGCATAAAATGCATATTTAGGTTCAAAGGGTTAACTTGGTTATTGCAATCCAGGATCCCAAATATGTAATTTTCATGACGATAGATATTATTGATTAAATTGTTACTTTTTCAGTAAACAATTTAGATATTTCTTCTATATGTGACCACTAACATTGCAGGTAAGAGATACACTACTCAAGGTTATTGAAATCTAAAGAATGGGTTGAATAGGAATATTAAGTTAACAAAGTCAATACTTTTATTTTTGTTTAATTTCTATTTCTTAATTCTGACCACATAAGAGTGTATGCAATTGGGTGAATATGCACATACATATAAGGGAGGGAGATAAATTTTAAAAGTTAAAATTTTTATATTAAATATTACATACTACTTAGAATTACATTATACGATCAGTCTATAAATAATGGGCTTAATGACTAATTGAACAATTAGTTTCTGTGAACTAATAGTGTTGTATGATTCATTATAACTTGAAAATCCTATCTGCGTAATATATTAAGTAAGCCACTCTTGATTTTTGAGATAATCATACTATATGATCTAATTTGTACTGTATAAAAATTTGAACTCTTACTTAAATCAACCCCCATAAGTAGTCAATCAAATCATGGTTTTATTAATGATAGTTGATCGTATCATATGAAACTGATCATACTAAAAGATTGATCGAAATAAAATTTGGTCTTCCTAAAGATCATACCAAATGAAATCATGATTTTTGAACTAATCGTACTGTATGATATTTATAACATACCATATGACCTACTTGAAATCAACTAACCATATTGTACGATGAGAGCAGTATGGGATGGTTGACTGAGATAATTTCTAATCATTCCATTAATCTCCCTTTATGAATAGAGGAAATCAAACAAATCATATTAGATGATCATTGGATTGTATTGTATGAAATGTTCACAAATTTAAATAGTTTGTTTGAACGACTATTTACATCATATTGGAAGGGTCTAATTTTTGAGTTGATTATACTGTACAAACTCTAATCATAATAAATAAATAGTGATAACCAAAATGAATTATTAGGCTTCTTGAAGCTTATTATTAATAGTTTTTTTAGAGATTATCTCTATAATTATGAGAGAATTGTGTGATTACTTTTGGAACTCTAAGAGAATAGCTTTTGGAAGAAAATTTGGATTGAGAGGAAGATAAAGTTGAGGTTGAGCGAGAGAGAGAGAAAGAGTGTGAGGGGGTCACACGATTCCTCCGTGCTAGCTTCACCCCTTCCTCCTCCCATGGCCTTGGTAAGTCTTTCGAAGCTCTCTTTGGAGAGAGTCTTCTAAGTAAAGTTCTTGAGGTACTCAGTCATCTCTTGGAGGGAGAAAAAGGAGCTGAGGTTCTCAGCCTTCTTTAGAACGGAGAAAAATAAGTCAAGGTTTACTACCATCATTAGGAGGGTAACATAACATCCATCACTCCACCGCATCAGGTTTGTTGCAAGTGAGTCTTTAAGGGCTTCTCTGACTTACTATTGGACTAAAGGAGGATCACTTAGTGTTAGTTCAATACTCAGAGCGGAGGACTAAGGGGAGTAGACGTAGGTCAAAGTTGATTGAACCATTATAAAAAACTATGGTGTATTTTTCTTTTTAACACTTTTTTTTTCATTTATTTCTATTATAACTACTTGGGAACAATGGTGATTATCACTTCATTTTGTAAATCAAAATATCATGGTAGTTAAAAAAATATTTTTGATAAACTCATTCGCTTCCATAATTAATTAGAATTTAACATTTTCAATTTCTAAAAGCTTTTTAAACATTATTATCATCATTATTTTGAAGTTAGAATCTTTTATTAAAATTACCTTTTCATCCTGCTCTTGGTGATCCTTGAGCTAGTTCCTTATAGTTTAATAACCTTCACAAACTTTGAAACGATATTAGAATAAGTTTTAAAAAATATGGTTTTAGAAAACTTTTGAAGAATGATTAATGGCTCATTTTGGTAATTATAACACTATGTGGGTTTATTGGATAACCCGTCGACCATTGTTCAAAAAATATTCTTTTTTGATTTCAGAAAAATATGCATGTCTACTTTTTTATAATTCATTGACTATAGAATTTGGCATATGATTCAAATTGGACATTCACTTCCATGGCTTGTAGTTGATAGTATCAAAACTAATATTCCTTTTACTGATTATAGTTACGAGGGTAGGGAACTTCTATTGATAAATGCTCTTTATTTGAATTGTTTCTTTTGTACTTTAAAATTTGAAGACTATGTGTGAGTTTCTACATGAACTAAGGGGAAGGAGATTTGAGATAGGCTGTGTATCACTTATGAGGGAACTAGTGAAGTTAAACAGTCTAGTCTAAATATTCTACTACATGACTATAAACTCTTTTGCATGAAACCTAGCGAGATTATATATGAGATGTACACAAGGTTCTTCCTGATAGTGACATCCTTACTTGCACTCGGTAGAGAACTTTTAATCTCTAAAAATGTTAATAATATTCTACATTATTTACTTAGTTCTTATGATGCCAAGATAACTATAATTACATAATTTAAATACTAGAATGTTTATTTCTTTGAAAATTTTCTTAGGTCACTTTTTGGCTATGTGCAAGGAGTGAGTCAAAGGCAATGTAATGCAATAGAGAAGAAGAAAGAGAGAACTGTATCACTAAAAGAAAATAATTCATAAAGTGATTGTTCTGTAGTGTATGAGGATGATGACATTTCCTTAATGATATTATAGTTCAAGTGTTTTTTACAAAGAAAATAGAGACATCATCAACTTAATTTGAGCAAAGGAAAAAAAAATTAAAGCTTCTTTGACATAATTTGCTTCAATTATAGGAAACCAAGTCACCTCTGAGCTAAATACCCCAAACTAAAGACTCACTCAAACAAGAAGAAGGGTGAAGAGAAGCCAAAGTCTAGGAGGAGAAAGCAAAAGACAAAAAGCTTTTTTGGCTGACTCTGCTTTAGAATCATTAGAAGAAGAAGTAGAGGAGGATGTAACAAACATATGTCTTATGGATAACAATAATATTGATCAATTTGATCATGATTAGTTATGCCAACTATTATATGATTAATTATATATTATTTCTAAAAATATTCATGATTCGTATACGTAGCTCAAAAAGATGCATGCTAGTCTTAATACTGAATTATCCACTTCACAAAAAGAGAATGCTAATTTAATTATCAAGCATTCTAATTTAGATAATAATCACATGACCTTACTTGATGAATATGATGCCTTAAACAACAAACATATATACTTAACTAATGCACATGAATCCATAAAAAAAATCACAAATTGAATTAGGGAAACCATACAAACTATTAGAAGCATCTAAATTAGAAATTGATGGTAGGGAGCATGCATTTAAAATGGAAATATCCATTCTTGAAAGTGAAAATAAATTTTTTGAAGCAAAACTAATTGCACTTGAGAATAAAAAACAACCACCTACCTTAGAACAATATCATAAGCCCTCAACACAGCATGCATCGCATACGCCTAGTAGATGGCACCATTACCCATATAGGTTAGTACATCAATTTGCTAGTGTTAGGTGTTACTCTTGTGGCATGTTATGTCACATAGCCAACACTTGAATAATCCACCATAGAACACATATAGTGTGGAGTCCTAAATTGTATTCATCGTAGCATAACATACATTTATCTCATTAATTCAAGCATCAGGTGGAATCAAACTCACTTGGGTTCCCAAATCTAACATTTGAATTACTATTTAGGGTAGCTATCACAAAGGACCTAGAGAGAGCATGTGGCACATACTTGTATATATAAAGTAGTTCATCACACTAGAGCCCAAGATACGAGGAAAGCAGACATTAGGGGACAATAATAATAGGAAATTGGTGGGTTCAAGTATATTTATCATATCTAAAAACTTTAAAATTGAAGATATTTTATTAGTTGATGGTTTAAATCATAATATATTAAGTATTTGTCAATTCTGTGACAGAGGTTTTGTTATAAAATTTCTTTCTAAAAAATAAATGATAAGTTGAAATGGAAAACTTGTGTTAGAACAAAAATGGACAGACAATGTTTACATGTTAGACTTAAATTACATTGAATATATAAATTCCTTATGCTTAAAAGTATAATTGATGAATATTGGCTATGGAAGAGGAGATTATGTCATGCAAGCATTAAGTCTCTAAGGAATATCACCTAAAAATCCTAATTAGAAGCTTACCTAAGTTAGACTTCATAAAAAACTATTTATGTTATGCCTACCAACTTGGCAAATATGTTAGGTTTTTATTTCATTCAATCAAAGACATTAAAACCCTTAGCCTCTAGAAATCCTTCATATGGACCAATTTGGACCACTTAACATAGCTAGCCTAGGAGGAAATATATTTGGGTTTGTAATAATAGATGAATTCTATAGATTTACATGGGTTAGATTCCTAGCACATAAGAGTAAGTCATTTGAGGAATTTATAACTTTATCCATATGAATTCAAAAGAAAATTAGGATGTGAATTCTCAACAATTCATTGTGATTATGATGGAGATTTTTAAAATGATAAGTTTGAATCATTCTATCAAGAGATAAGAATATAACATAACTTCCCTGCCACTATGCCCCCTCTAGTTGAATGGAATAGCTCAAAGAAAAATAGAACCTTGGTGGAAGCTGTTAGGGCATTGCTAGCTCAATATTCACTCAATGGGTATTTTTTAGAAAAATAGTGACTACTACTTGTATGTTTTAAATAGGTTGAATGTTAGATCCATGCTTAATATGATACCCTATGAACACCTTAAGGGTAGTACACCAAAACCTTTCTCACTTGTATGTCTTTGGTTGTAGATGCTTCATCTTAATCAATGGAAAATCACCCTTTAAAAAATTTAATACCAAGTCTAATGAATGTGTCTTTTTGGGTTATTTATTTATAGGCAAGGCCTATTTAATATTCAAAAAGAGGACCCTAGTAGTAGAAGAGTCTATCTATGTAGTATTTGATGAATCAGATCGGACCTCTAAATGTAAACATGAAGAAGAAGAACTGGAGATCATTCAAGGGGTATAAGCCATTGCTATAGGATATTGAGTAGAACCTTAGGAAATATTTCCTAGAAAATTAAGATATTATTCTAGTAATCTTAAAGAACTTATTTTAGGAGACCCATCTAAAGGTGTTTGAACTAGGTATGGAATTAGGAATGAAGTTAGTTATTAAACTTTTATCTCTATGAAAGAATCCACTATCATATATCAATCCCTAGATGATGAATTCTTTATCCTAGTAATGTAAGAAGAGATAAATAACTTTTTTAGAAATGATAAAGGAGATTAGGTCAAGAGAACTAAGGACCACAGTATGGTTGGAAAAAAGTGGGTTTTCAAAAAGAAGATGAATGACTCTAGAACAGTTGTGAGGAATAAGGCCAGATTAGTAACTACGAAGTATAACTAGATCAAATGCATATATATTAAGAAAACCTTTACCCCTATAGCTAGACTAGAAGCTATTATGGTGCTAATAGCTTTGCTTGCTTTAAGAATTTTAAATTGTACCAAATGGATGTTAAGGGTGCCTTCCTAAATGAGGTCATTCAATAGGATCTTTATGTTGATAAACCCCCAAGTTTTAAAAATTTATAATTCCCAAATCAAGTATTGAAACTAAAGAAGGCCTTATATGGGTTGAAGCAAGCATCTAGACCTTGGTGTGAAAAGCTAAGCGTTTTCCTTCCAGATAGAGGCTTTATTAAGGGTAGTGAAGACACCACCATCATCCTAAATAAAGAAGGAGAAGACTTACTCATTGCCTAAATTTATGTTGATTACATCTTGTTTGGATCTTAAGATAAAAACCTATGTGATGAATTTTCAAAAATAATGAGTAAAAAATTTGAGATGAGTATGATGGCAGATTAAAGCTATTTATTAGATTTTTTATAAAGAATATGGATAATGGAACCTTCCTTAGCCAATATTACATCAAGGGCATCCTTAAAAAGTATAAAATGGATACGATTATGGCCTTGAGCACTCCAATGAGCTCTACTGTTTAATTAGACAAAGACCCAAGTATAAAATCAGTAGATCAGAAAAAAGTATAGTGGATAATTTGATCACTTATTTATTTGATGGCTTATAGATTAGACATAATGTTTAGTGTGTGTATCTATGCAAGATTTCAGGTTAATCTAAAAGAATCACATATGAATGTTATTAAGAGAATTTTAAGAAACCTATTAGGCACTCCATATCTAGGAATTTTGTATCCTACACATAACACTTCTTTCAAAATATTATGATATTTGGATTCTAATTTTATAGGATATAAAGTAGATAAAGAAGCGCCTCTGAAACCTACTAATTCATAGAAAAATCTTTACTTTCCTAGTCCAGAAGAAAATAAAACTTAATAGACCTTTCACCAGCTTGGGAAGAATATATAGCAGTATGGAGCAGTGTTGCTAAAGTATAATAAATAAAGCAACAAGTCTTAAATTTTAGACTACCTATAGGAACCTTTCCTGCTATGTGTGACAACATAAGTGCTATTTGTATATCAAAAAATCTAATTCAACAGTCTCGCACAAAGCATGTAGACATTAGGTACCACTTTATGAGAGTTCATATAGCTAAAAATAATTGGCATACCTCTTCACTAAACCCCCAGCCTATGACACCTTTAGAACTGTGAGGATTAAACTAAGTGTTATAGATTCTCATGCTTAATTCAAGAAAATTAAAAAATATATATATTTGGAATCATTCATTCATATGTGTTTGTTCTTGTGCATGTTTATATATTATTTTTGTTGTTTATGATTTTAAAAAAAAATTACATATGTTTCTTGATCATCACACACACACCTCAATGACTCATAAAATCTTTCAAAATTTTCTCTATCATACTATATAATCCACATCTACACTGTATGATATGCATATATGCATAGATCACAACCCTTAGTTTAGTCAACTGTCTAGATTAGATCCATGATATATACATCATACTCTATAATCCTTTATTAATACTATACGATCCACATATAACTAACTATTAAAGTAATTTAATTTATTTGGTATGAAATTATTGTCAATCGTATGGTATGACACCTCTCTTCATACAGTATGATACACGTGTCAAATTGGAATGGGTCAAATTCAATTTGGCGGTTATGATAATAATTGCATTTTGTACTATTCAAACATCTATTTGTACTATATAATCACTTTCATCAAACATTGTGTTGATGACTCCTCAGGTCAAATGAACTTCCTTAACAAAATCCAGTATGATACCTATCATCATGTATGATTTCACCACTTTTTTTGACAAGTTGTCTAGACAAATTAAATTCTCTAATCATACTGTATGATCTGCCCAAAAATCTATAAATTGGATGGATTTTCATATTTCAATTCACTGAATACACTAACTTGAAATGCTTAGGTTATCCAATATGTCTTTAGAACCACAATTATACCCAATCTTGGGGATTAGATCAGCATAATCCCACTTCTTTCCATAGTCACTTACCTAATATTTAATACCTAATTTGATGAAGCTCAAAATATCATTAATTACATCCAAAATAGGCCTCCTATTTAACATCCGAACTCCAAAAAATAGTAAAATGTCACATAAGGACACATCATTGGGTGTGTCCTAGACAAATAATACTAAACAAAATATCCTATTCATCTCAATAATTTTCCCATTTTCTATATGGATGCCTCCTTCCATATCCTTTTAGATTGGTAGCATAAGCACGATGAGCCGAATTTTACTAAAGAATGAAAAGATGATCATGCAGGTGGACCTATACAACCACCAATACGATTACCTATAACTTCCTACCTTACCTACCCTCACAATGACATAATTCAGCGGCACAAGTGATTAGAGACCATGCTTGACAATTACATTCAATAACAAAAACAATAACAACACGAGGAAGAAATGAGATAATTTGGAAAAAGGTTTTCCTCTATTGATAATTAATTTACCTCCATCCATCAATACTTTTATCCACCACCACCACCACTTGACCAGGATACACCTTACCTTTAGTGTTTGATTGTTATATTTAACTGCTTTTACTTCTTGTAATGTTCACTTTGTTTATTGTTCCTACTATTTTTGGTGATGTAAACAGGGATCGAAAATATATGTTTGGTTGTATGTTTCAGTTTAATAAAATACTATTTTTATTTTAATTTTTTTTTTGTCATTTTTCTCTTTCTTTTTCTCTTTCACTAAAAATAAAAATTATAACACCTAATATTTAAAACTATCACCTAGTTAGAGAGAGCTTAGGAGAAAAGACATTTTATCTTGATTATCAACTAATTTTATTTGCCATCATCTAGAAGGTGTATATTATTGTAATTCAGGATCCTTAGTTAGAGATTTTGATGATGACAAATATTACTGATTTAATTATTCCTTTTCTTAATAAATTTCATTTAATATTTTAGATATTTCATTTATCAATGAGCACTAACATTACAGGTAAGATATACACTACTTAATGATTCTAAAAGCTAAAAAATTTGTAGAATTATGCCTAGAGAGAGAGTCTAGTTTTTTTTAGAGAGATTCTATTTTTCTAGAGAGAGTCAAGTTTTCCATAGAGAGAAAGTCCAATATTTTTTTCCAAATTTATGAATTGCTACTTTCTTGGCCTTTGGCCGGTGATGGCAGAAGATGATCTCCATCCACCTACAAGTGCTAAATCTTAAATTAATGTTCTTGGTTTGAATTATAGTGCTTGTAGTCATTCAAAATTGGTGATCTTGTGGTGGAATTATCTCTGGTTCATCTGTCTCGAGTAATCAAAATTGATTTTATAAGGAGAAGCCTTTGGTTATCAAGGATGTCCCTTCGCCATAATGTAAGAAGGTATTGCCTGTAATGGGTAAAGGAAAGGAGATTATTTTAGATAAAAAGTTCAAGATTCAAAATTTTTTGGTATTCTGAAGGGAAATAAAGTATCTGCATTTACTGGGTCTAGTCCAGGTGAATCATCTTCTATTAGGATGAAGATCTTTGTTATTAGATTTAGAATAAACAATTCAAATGTTTGTTCAAATGCAAATATTATTGGGGGAGAAATGATTGATCTAGATAATAATTTAACTGATAGGTCTTCTATGGAAGAAAATTGCAAACAAAAATCTCTTACGAATGGAATATTGGTAGATTCAGATCTTAATATGGTGAGAAAAAGTGAATCTGGGGAATTAAATTCCATTGATCCACCTGCTCTCAATAACTCTTCTACTAAGAAGCTTCCTGATGAACCTAAAGCTTGGGAAAGGAAGGCAAATATCATAGTTATTAACCCACATTTTGATTCTATCACTACAGATGATTATTTGGTTGTGAAATTAAATATTCAAAATGAGGAGGAGAACACAAGAAGGATTCCAATTTCTATAGTTGTGAAAGTATTTTGAGAAAATATTCCCTTCCATATTATCATATTTGAATTAGAGAGGAACTGGAATCAATTTAGAAGTTTCTCATTTCTTCTCTTAGGTTAGAATGGGTTTTATGCTCATGCCAATCATCCAATTCTATTGCGTAAGTACTATATGATAGTTCTTGGTATGTTAATGGACATATAATTGATTTGTATAAATTATCTCCTACTTTATCTCAATCTTCTTTAAAGGTCTTAACCACTCCGGTTTGGATTAGGATAGCTCACCTTCCATTGCAGTGTTGGGATGAAGTCAATGTTTGTAAGATTGCTTTTAACGTAAGAATTCCTTACATGATTGATGGTAACATGTTTCAATGGGGAAGGTAGGAGTTTGGAATAGTATGTGTTGGTATTGAGCATGATAGCAAGTTACCTTTAGGTGCTTGGGTGTAAGCAGCTTCAGAGATATTTTTTCAAATAATTGAACACGAGCATATTTCAAAATTTTGTTTTACTTATGGTAAGATTGGCCATCTTAAGGAGACATATTTAGTTGATGGACTAGGAATCAAGAGTGGAAAGCTGCCGGTTATTTTGAAAAGCTTGTTGGTGTTGTGGGAGTTGATTCAGTTAAAGTTAATGCAAGTGAAAAAGTTGGCATGATGTTGAATAGTATGAATGAAGATTTTGACTCTAAATATGGTCTACAGACTCATGATGATTATGGGAAGAAAAAAATTAAAAACTCTTTGAAAAGAAGACCTTTTAATAGATTGTCTAATCCAAATTCTATTAAAGTGCTAGTTACAGGAATTTATAAAGCTAAAGGAAATGCTAATGAAGGTGTTTGAACTATGACTAGGGATTTATCTATATTTATGGTATGAAATACTTCAATACAAGGAGTACTAGGTGTGGAGATTGATAAAGCTATAGATTTAGCTGTGGATGTGCTGCATGTAGAGGTGTCCATTGTGGTGGGTAGGAAATTTGTACCTACTATGGGTGATATTTCATTGAATGGGACTAGTGAAGTTATAAATTAAATTGAGGTTACTACTTTTATATCATATGCAGATAAGATCTCTACTGCTTTGTTGAGTGGGATTTCTTTTGAAAACAATAAGTTTAGAATTTTAAATTCTTAGGGTGATTTTGAACCTGATGAAGAGTTTAATAAAAAATAAGAAGGAGAGATTGTTGAGGGAGGGGATAGAAAGGTTAATGGTCGGGTTGGGGAAAACTCTGAGACATCTAAATTTATGTTCCAAAAGGAACTTAAGTATCTTGGTAAAGTACATGTCCTAACTCGTAATAGGAAACATGAGATGTTGAATAAGAAATTTAGTTGGAGGAATCCCACCTTATATTCCTAATGACTTTAATAGCCATTTGGACTTGTAGAGGGGTTAGGAAGGTTGAAGCCTCTTAATATATCAATTATTTTGTTAGAGAATTTGATACTTTTTTGTTTGTCTGGTGGAAACAATTTTTTTTTTCAAATGAAAGTAAGGAATTCAATAGACTTCTAGGTGATAACATAAGTTGTTTTGATGGTGGCCACAGTTTATGGAAATACAGATGTTTATAGAAGGAATAGCTTGTGGGATTGTCTGGAAAGAAATTTAATCAAAGATATTCCGACTATTATGGTGGAAATTTCAATTGATCATTAGCTCAAGAAGATAAAGGAGGAGCAAAGAAGATTGTACTTTCTCAAGGGCCTCAAGATATGATCAGGTTTATGAATCATAATGATTATCTTGATGTTAGTGTTATTGGTCCCAAGTATAGTTGTTGTAATAATAAGAGTGGTAATACTCATATTTTGGAAAAAAAAATGAACATTTCTTATTAAACACTACTATGATGCTATTCAATTGGCAGTTGATAGGCATCTGTCAAGGATTTCATCTGATTAGTGTCCTTTTTTGCTGAAGATTTTTAATCAAGTTTTTCACAAAAGAAGAATTAAAAAATTTGAGTATGTTTGGGCATCGTATCAAGTTGCATCTTCTGTTGTTTTGAAGTAATGGAATAAAAAGACTCATGGTGATGTGGTTTAGATTCTTAATAAAAAATTTAGAAGGTATTTGATGGCGCTATATTTTTAAATCAAAAATTCAAAATCTTAAGGTGTTGATAGATAAATTTAAAAAAGAGATTATTGAGCTACAAGTGGAGGAAGCTGATAGCAATGGATTATCTTAAGAAAAACTTTTCCTTTTGAGGTTGAAAGTGGGTGATCGTAATACTACTCTAGCATGGTTGAATACTTGGTGGAGGCAAAGGGCTAAAGTCAATTGGGTGAAGGAAGGTGATTCCAACACAAGGTTTTTTTATGCTTATGCAATAGCAAGGAGGAGTGGGAAATTGATTTATCAAGTTAAAGACAATAATGGTTTGATGATTGAAGCCGATAGCATGGAGGAGTTGGAACAAGTGGTGCAATAATTGGAACCACGTAAATCTACTGTCAAAGACTGTATTACATATTCTTTTATTAAAGCTTATTGGAATATTATAAAAGTGGATGTTTGGAAGGCTATTAATAGGTTTATTACTTCTGATGAAATGTGTTCGGAGTGGATGAAGACTTTGATGGTATTAATCCCTAAGGTAAAGAACCCCTTAACTCCTGCTAATTATTGACCTATAAGCCTTTTTTTGTCTATCTATAAGATGGCGGCAAGGTTATTATTGAACAAGATGAGCTTTATTATACTTAAGAATGTTTTAAGACCAATCTGCTTTTGCTAGAGGCCAATCTTTATCTGAACATATTTTTCTTATTAAAGAGGTTTTCAACAAATTTTGATATTCTAAGTCAAAGAAAGGGACGGTAGTAATTAAGATTGACATGGAATAGGCTTATGAAATCATGGGTGGGTATACTCTTAAGAAAGTTTTAGATTGCTTTGGATTTTGTACAAGGATTTCAAATCTTTTAATTGAATGTGTGACTAGTCCAAAATTCTCTATAATTGCTAATGGCAAACATTCTACTTGGATTAAGGATAGAAGTGGATTTAGATAAGGGTGACCTTTGTCTTCATTTTTTTCTTTATGTGTTCTCAACACCAATCTGAAGCTTTAGCTCAAAATGGAAGGAAGATTGGAATAAAGTGGCACATATGACTCAAAAATAAGTCATTCAATATATGCAGATGACATTGTCATTTTTTCTGAGGAAAATTGCAAGAGTGTGAAGAAAGTTAACAACATCAATTCTAAATATTGCAAGTGGACTAGACAGAAGGTTAATATGTTGAATTCATTTATTATGTTTGGAAAATCAATTAAAAAAAGGAAAAAGAAAGCTATTTCAAGGATTGTGGGCTTTAAGGTTGTAATTTAATTACAATATCTTGGTTTTCAGATTGCTTTGAGAAGGATGGTTTTTGCTTATTTTCAAATTCTATTGGAAAAAGCTTTAAATAAATTGAACACTTGAGGAAATAGATTCATATCTCGTCCAGGAAGACTCCTTCTTGCTAAATCTGCATTTCTTTCACTTCTTGTTTTTTTATTAACCCACACTTTGGTTTGTATGGGAGTTCTAAAAGTCTTTGATAAAAAGTGTAGACATTTTGTTTATCATAAGTAAGATGGTTCTAAAGGAATGCATTATGTGGCATTGGAGGTTTTATGTAAAATAAAGAGCTCATGTGGTCTCAGATTGTAATTATCTTTTATTAAAGTTGGTCCGTTGAGACCTAAATTTGCTTGGAATTTTATTAATAAGCCAGATTCATTACTCAACAAGATGTTGGCCTCTAGATATGTTAATGACATTTGGAACTATGAAGGTAGATGGTAGGTATCAGCAACTTGGAGAATAATCTTAAATGGGGAAAAGTATCAACATCATATTGTTAGATGGGGAGTGTCCATAGGTTCTAAAGTGGATGCCTTAAAACTTATCAACAGCTAATCCTTTCATTGGGAATTTATATTGCTTAGCGGTGTTCTTTTTTTAGAAGGACTGGAATAAGTTTATACATGGTTAAAAGGAAGATGGGTCATCATTTGTGGATGCTTATAGAATTAATTATATTGTTCCATCTTTTACTTTTAATCTTTATTCGAAAACTTGGGTGTGAATCAGCCTCATATGCTATCTCAATCATTTTGGCACCCTCCCCCACTGAAATGTATTAAAATAATTATTGATGCCTATTTTTTGAAAACATATAAGTTAGTGGTAAGAGATTAAAAAAGAAGACTCCTTTGAGCTTTTGGTTTCACCGGTCATCATTGGGATATTTCACAATTAGAGATGCTAGCAATTACATCGTTAAATAAGGTTGTATACAACTGGATGCTTAATGCAAAGGGAATAATTATAGAAGGGGATAGCTACAATATTATCAATTAAATTCAAAGCTTCATGAATAAGAAGTATCACATGGTGGTGGAGGACTTGTCTTTTTTAAATGGTTTTAGTCAAGTTTTATTTCATTTTTCAAATAAAAATTATAATAAGTTAGCTAATCTTTCTGCTAAATATGCACCTTTTTTTATTTTATTTGGAATGATTTTAGTTGTATTAAAATTCCGTCATCCTTTATTTATTTGTTAAAGGAGGAATTTTATTGTTTAGTTTGTAATTAGGCTCTTTTAAAAAATTGCCTAGTGCAGCCTATCAAAAAAAAAGTTAATAAGTCTATAATTTTATTTTTCTTTGTTTTGCATTTCTTAAGTATTGCCATATATGAGTGTATGCAATTTGGAGACTGTGCACACACAAAGGGGTAGTTTGAAAAATTTTAAAAGTTAAAATTTTTATACTAATCATATTGTACGACTTATAATCATATTGTATGATCAACATAGAAATAATGGGCTTAACGACTAATTGAATAATTAGTTTTTATGAACTAATTACACTGTATAATCTAAATTATACTGTATGATTTGTTACGATTAAAAAACCGTTGCTGACGAATAAATTAAGATATTCAAAATTCAATATAAACTTTGTTTTTGTTATATTTGAAATTAATGTTTATTTTTGTTGGGTTAGTTTTCAGTTAATTTATTATTCTGATACAATGTTTAATTTGGATGGTTGTTTCTAGGCAGTGAATACTAAAAATGCTATTTATCTTATTCCTCCTATTCTTTATTACATTGGCTTAGGTTTTGATGAGAATATGGTTTTTACTATGAATTTTAGAATTAATACCAAGTAGTACTTTTCTTATATTTCCTTTATTATGAATAGAAATGAGTATTGTAATCTACTGCCTCTCTAGATTATGGATTTAATGATGTGGCATATATTATTTTTTATCTTAATAGGGCTTGTAATAATTTTATATGGATGATTTCTTTTTTTTTTTTTTAAGAAATGCATATTGCATTAAAAAGAAAAAACAACTATTACAAGCTAGAAAGCAAAAGAAAACCTTTAAAACTAACATAATGGATATGTGATCCACTAAACTCCATTTTAGATCCATTGGGTTGATGGGGATACCAAATATTGAAACAACCTAAAAGGTTGGTTAGTATCCCAGAGTTCCCAATAGATAGAATATGAAAACTAGTAAAAAAATCCAACATTTCATTACAACTGTTTCAAAAAGGTAGAAAAAACCTATAAAAACCAAGCAAATGACAACTTGCTAGAAGAAAAATAAAATAAATGCTAATCCAGCTGTCCAAACATCAACCTGACCTCCATCAACAATATTAGGGTCCAACAAGCTCCAATCAAGAGTAGAATTTGCTGATACTTCAACGCAACCAACAACAGCCACCATGAACGAGCCAATCAATGTCAACAAAGCATTAACACCAACTCCCACCTCAAGAGTCCAAGAGTAGGCCTCTTCACAACCAATGTCATACGAATTGAAAATCACCACCACACACATCATACTGGCAAGAAAAAAGCCAATAATATTCTTATCCTTCAAGTCTCCAACAAATAAGACTTGTTCATCAAAGACCAAAATTACAACCACCTTAAGCTTAGATGGGATAAGCTCCCATCTAAAACAAGCTTCAACACTTCTATGAAATTCCAAAAAAAAAACCAACATTATAATAGTTTCAATAACACCTGCTTCACTAGAGCATTTACCCGATCTACCTTCCTTAGAAGATCTGATCAAATCCATAATAATAGCTAGTGGTAACAGCAACTGACCACATTTGTTAAATAAAAAACCACAGAAAAATTTCTTGAATAACTGCTGAATCCTCAAGAAACTCCCAAATTCATACGTCAAACCCAAAAAAATTCTAGCTCCAGGAAATGAAACAAGGCTATTACAAAACCCATACATAATCAAGCAACAAATAACATCAAAATTCTCAAATCTTATTAAAGTAGAATAACCATGCCACAAGCCATCTTCAGCCAAATCATTCCCCCATCAGATTCAAAGCCAAAATCGGCCACCAAGCAGAAGTTTCATCCCAAAAAAACTCAATCAAACATCGAGTAAAAAAAAATCCTCCTAAAAAATCACATCCATATATGTAAACTTACCAACTTCAATCAAGAAAGGCAAATCTAAATAATAATCCCAGACAATCCCCAAATCCGAATGAAGGAGAACCGCAGACATTTTTGGTCCACCAAGAACTTCTTAAAATCCATAACCTTTCTACCCCGATCCTTTAAAGAACCTCCGTCGGCCATGTCAGGCTTATGGAGAACCATCGATCTCAAAGGTTTCGCCAAAATCTCTAAGATCGCCTTCTCTGCTCGCTCCACCCTTTTTTCTCCACTCAATTTCTCACTTATATGGATGATTTCTTTCCATCATATGGTTTAGAAATTAATATAACAGTATTCTTGACTTACATTTTTATGTTAACTATAGGGATTGGCCAATTTTGAGTGATGATTGGAGAATTAGTTATGATGTTTATTACTCTATGTATTGTTAGTCTACTTCCTGAATTAATTTGAATTGGCTATTTGTTAGTTTTCTTTTCTATCATTTCTAGTGGCTTAGGCTGTCTGTGTTCTACCCATGGCTTATCTACTCTTTCTTAGTGTTATTTAATTTTAAGCTTATGGAGTATAAGGCATTATTTCAATTTATCATGATATTTTGTTTGGCTCTTCAGCTGAAAGTCTTTGGATGTGTACTACTTCTATCTTTGTTCAAGTGTGTATCCACAAATTCTAGTGACACTTTCCCTTGCATGATCTTAGTGACACTTTCCCATGCATGATCTTTTCCTCTTTTTCCTTAATTTTTTTGTGGTATAGCCCTTTTGGTTGTTATGCTATTTTAGTTTTATATTGTGCTTATGATTGGTTTAATCACATCATGATTTACAAGTGGATGCTTATTTTGTGTTATATCTTTACTTCCTTTAGGACAATTAATTTATAGCTCCTCATGATTACAAATTTGTTTATTACTAGCCATGAGTTCATGGTTTCTGATTACTTGCGCCTTCATCATGATTTTATTTGGTTTTGTTTCCTTTCTTGTGATGTGATGGTGTATGGTGAAGTGATATTTCCTGTTCATCTTTATTGTTGGGGGTTTTATGAGTTTAGTTTAATCGACAGTGTTATTTCTTGTTATTGCATTTTTCTTCTTGTCGTTTTCTTTGTTTTGCATGAAAACTTAAATGCTATCATTTTTCCAAAAGTTTTTTTGGAAAAAATATTGTGCTTTAATATTATCATTTTATATTCTCTCTTTTTTGGAGTGTGATCTACTTGTCTTACTCTAGAATGTTCAAAGGATCTTTTGTACTTATGCTTAATAGGGACCTTGAGCTTATTGATATTATTTTCCTTTTTTGTATCTCTTTAAAGCAGTTGTGAGCTCAATGTCCCATTGAAGAACAATGCATTTTATATTTTAATCAACGCTTAAGCCGCTTCTGCAGGTGTCCAAAAAAGTATATATTAAAAATTTTAATTTTGAATAAATCGTACTGTAGAATCAGATTTATATTGTACAAAAATTAAAATCTTAACTTAATTAACCCTCATAATTAGTCAATCAAATCATGGTATGATTAATGATAGTCGACCATACTATATGATATTGATCATATTGAACAATTAATAGAGAAGAAGTTTTGACATCCCAAAGATCGTATCAAACAAAACCATAATTTTTGAACTAAATAATTGTATTATAATTATATCATACTGGATGACCTACTTGAAATCAAATAACCATATTATACAATGAGAGCAAGACGGGATGATTGATAGAGAAATTTTTCACTCATCTTTATCCTAAGAGTTTTCTTGTACGAATAGAGGAAATCAAATATGTTATACTTGGCGATCTTTGGATTCTAATGTATGAAGTGTTCAAAAATTGAAAAAATCATTTGAATGATTGTTTACATCACTAGTTTTGGAATTGATCGAATTGTATAAACTCCAATCATACCGTGCAAATAGTGACGATCAACTTGAATTATTAGGGTTTCTTAAAGCCTATTATTAATAGTTATTTTAGAGTTTCTCTCTATAATTATGAGAGAAATGTGTGACTTTTGAAGGAAATCTTATAAAGGAGCTTTTAGAATAGAATTAGAGTTTAAGAGGAAGGAGAAGGAGAAGTTGAGCATGAGAGAAAAGGAGTGTGAGGGGATTACATAGTTACTCCGGGCGAGCTACACCATTGGTCCTCCTGTGTCCTTGGCGAGTCTTTAAAATCTGACTCAAAAGAGAGGATTCAACATCAAGTCCTCGAGGCAGTCTACATTCTCCAAGCGGGAGAAAAAGGAGCTGAGGTTCTCTGCCTTCTCCAGGAGGAAGAAAAAAAAGTTAAGGTTCGTTGTTGTCACTAGGAGGGTTACATAACGTTCAGCACTCCACCGCATCAGGTTTGGTGAAAGGGAGTCTAAAAGGGCTTCTCTGCCTTGTATTGGGAACAAAAGGAGAGTTACTTAGTGTTAGTGTAATACTTGGAGAGGATGACTTTGGGTAGTGGATGTAGGTTATGGTTGACTGAACAACTATAAAAATCTCTATTGCATTTTTTCCTTTTTGCACTTTTATTTTTCCTGCATTTTATTTTTGTATAACTACTTGGAAAAATTTGTGATAATCACTTCATTTTGTAACTTCAAATATCATCGTGTCTAAATAAGTATTTTTGATAAACTTGTTCGCTTCTACAATCAATAAGAATTTGGTATTTTAATTTGTGAAAACTTTTACAAAAATATTATCATCATTATTTTAAAGTTCGAATGTTTTTTTAAAATTATCAATTCACACCCCTCTTGATGAGCCTCAAGCTAGTTTCTTAAGGTTTAACAACCTTCACAAACTTTCATTGGTGTCTAGGTTAACAAGGTCAACCGTAGTTTCTCGTCGGTGAGTAAGTACTCTTTTAGGTTCATTGCACTCCAAATCAACTATGAAATGTTTTGGAGGAGGTTTCATGTTTTGTTTTTATTGACTCTAGTTGAAGTTTAAGGAAAATAAAATTTAGGAGTATTTGGAATTCAGGTTTAAGTTACTTTATGAATCTTAGTCAAACAAAGCCAACCAAGGGTTCAATATTTGTTATATGAATCATGCTAATGACAATGATCATGATCAATGGATTTCGACAGACTTCCAAATTCAATTTCCACTATATGGAATGTCCAATGGCATAGGCTATAAATATTTGAAGGTTTTGTAGCCTTTGAAAGGACATTGAGTTTATAAGTTTATAGGACTTAGAATTGTTCTAAAATGATATGGTTGACCCTAGGGAAATGCTTAAAAAATATGTAAGTGACTAAATAGGAATCTAATGTTATTTGGTTAGGTGTAGAGAATATTGAAAATTCTCAAAAATAGGTTATGGACAAAGTTCTTTTCATTTGATTTCGAGCATTGGAGTATAAGTTTGGGATTTTCAATTAGATTTGGAAACACTTTTCTTAGATTTGGTTTAATTTGATTATTCAAGGGGTGTTTGATTTTATTCCCATTCATTCTCAAGTGAATTTAGACTACTAATATTGAAGTTTTATTTCATCTGTTTCGAGTTTGATTGTGAAGTTAATGATTAGGGAAGCTTTGATTTAAAATGATCAAATCAATGATGAAAATTTAGTGAATATAAAGAGATTGATCAGATAATAAAGGTCATTATTAAGTGATTATTTTGAGGTCAGTTATCTGATTAATCTATCAAAGCATAGCTATGAATTATATCTAAAGTATTGAATGAATTCTAAGATTCATGTGTAAAGATTTGATTTTATTTGGAGAATTACTTCACAAAAAATTAGTTTAACAAATGACCCCTAATAGGTCTGATGAAATTGAAAAGTAAATCACACATGTTGGCACTAAATGAGGCAATTGATAGAATATAAAGAGATGTAAACATTTATAGCCTTAAAGAAAATGATCCAAAGTAAAGAATTTTAAATTTACACTAGGATGTTGCCTGAAAAGAATGATACATCACTAGTGGATTTTCTTTTATTTGAATTAGGCTGCTGCAATGAAGGGCTTGCTCTACCATTAATAGATTATTTTAAGAAAAGGAATCATGCATATGGTGCTTACACCTATCCTTAGAGAGTTAGAATGTAAACTAGAGTGCTTCCACAAGGGCTTACTCCACTACTAACTTATGATATTTAAGCTAGGATAATCTCATAAGGGTCTTGCTCCACCTCTAATATTTAAAATTGGATGGTGAAACGAGGGGCTTTGTCCATCAGTGGTGGATGATCATAAATAAAGGAAGCTTATATATGGGAATATACACCTCAACTTAGAGTATCAAAATTAAATTAGAAATGTATTATAACAGGCTTACTGCACTACAAGTAGATTTAACTAGGGTAATGCCACGAGTGGTATGCTATATCAGTATCAAATTTAAACTAGGATGGTGGGACGAAGGAATTGTTCCACCTCTAGCAAAATTATTATACTAAAAGGAAGCCTATATGTGGGTACTTATACCAATATTAAATGATTAGGATTTAAACTCTATTGGTTCCATATGGGCTTTTTCCACTACTAGCATATTTAATTATGGTAGTGCCATGAGTGGCATATCTAATGGTTATTTTTAGAGAATCAAATCATAAAGGACTTCACAATAATCAACATATGCCTAATGACAATTTCCTAAAGTGATGTATCCCAAACTTGACAAACTTGCTAAATGAAATAAATTAGATGGTCAAACCATCAAAATAAAAAAAGAAAGGATACTATGAGGAATCTTATTCAAGTTTATTAAGGACATAGTTTAAAAATATTAGGAGAATTTAAAATTTATAAACTCTAGTATAAATTTTGAACCCGATCTTATCTTCTGGACAAAATTTATTTCAAAAATTTCAACACATTTAAACAATAAACAAAAATAATGGTAAGAAAATCTTTTATTTTATTTAACACATTTTTAATACTATGAACCATATTGTCATTTGATATATAACATTGGACTATCACCATTCTAATCAATTAACTCAGAAGATCCTCCTTACTATACTTTTATACCACAAATGGACCTTCCCAAGTTGGTTCTAATTTACCTCCTATCTTTCAATGGGGTAAGATGAGTCTTTGTAAAACTAAGACCAAACCACTTACTTGTAAAGTTCTTAGGAACCAAACTTCTCATGAGATTAATTCATTTTAGCTTTCTACAACCCCTATTCTGTTTAGCCTAAAATGTATCTCTTATAGAATTTTGAGTTGTTCTCGTCTTAATCTTGAAGTTTTTCTATTAAAATTTATAACTTAGAGTTATACATAGTGAATGTAGATGTACCTCCAAAGTAAGAATAGTCTCTACCCCAAAGACTAGAGTAAATGCCATAGACTGAGTATGCATTTCATATATGGTTATATGCCCATAAACTTTCTTCAACCTTTTCATGCCATTAACATTTATTTTTATCTAGTATGTTCTTCAAAATATTTACTAATATTTTATTGAAGGTATCACCTAATCTGTTGGTCTGAGGGTAATAGATAGTTAATTATCTCTAATATATTTTTTGATGATTTACAATTCTATTTATTTTGTTGATTCTATTAGATGAACCATTATCAGATTTGACCCAAAAAGAAACTAAATTTATATATTATATGCTCATTGATAAATTTTAAAACATGTTAGGCTTTGATTTGTCTCAAGTGAACTAATTTTTCCTACTTTAAGAAATAGTCTATAGCCGTTAAAAAGAACCTATGACCTTTGGAAAATGGAAGATCAATTGGACTGATATTATTCTTATCACAACTTTCAAATGTCCATGAAGCAACTTTTGGATGTAACATGTTTTGTGGTTGATATAAAACCACACCATGTAGTGTGCAATAATGAAAATAATATGAAACTTTCATGTAGTTATTCATCATTAATGGACATTAATATCCAATTATATTTGTTTTTCAGTTTCATCATTGGACAAGACTAGTGAGCACCACACAATCTAGCTTGTATTTCTAGGATCTTTTTATTTTTTAATTTATTTAAATACCATAACAAATTCTAATCAATTGATCTTCCATATAAGGTGTTATTGATTAGTGTATAAGATATATATCTTCTCTTTTTTGATCAATTTCTAATCAGTTATGATATAGCTTATTTTCTTGAAAGTATTTATTAAATGATTTTCTTCAATACACCACTTCAACACCTACTACAAAATATTTTTTTCCACAACAGGGGATTTTTTATTTATACGTTCAAAGTCCATAGGCAATAAATCTTTGTAACCATGCACTTCTACTAAAATTGATCCCCTTCAAGAAAAAATTTGAGCTTTGACATACTTTTTTAGGACATCCCACATGGAGTTTATTCCTTAGGGAATCCTATATAACGTTGCATTAATAATTTATTTGAGATAATGCATTGTATAATGATGATAGGGAATAAAACTTTCTTATATTACTTTAAATATACCAGCTATTTGATTAATCAATATTTATGAATATCCAAAGATTTTTATTTCTTAAATTTCATTCAAGATTATCAACTCTAACCCAATTATAAGTGCCTTATATTAAGCTTCATTATTTGTGTAAGGTTCTGACATATGGTAAGAGTAATACATTAAGCCTTTTCATGGAGTGATGTATACTATGTTACTTCTAGCTTTCACTAGGGAAGTGTCATTAGATGCTTTTTGTTTATAGGAAGAAGCACAAAAAAATACAAATTCTAGGTAGACAATTCATTTAATTATAGTTTCCTAATTATTTTGCTTAATAGTTCATCATTTATCTGGAAATCATCTAGCACTAAATGAACTGCTAAAAAGTTTATAATAGGTTACCCTTTCATAGTACATAAAGGAATGAATAATTTTTTTCCTTTCAAGACATTTAATGATTATATCATTGACCTAACATTCCACCTGATAGTGGATAAGTTCATAAAAAGTCCTCATCATTTCTCATTAGAAGGTTCCCTCAGCATTCCTTAATCCTAACAACATGATTTTAGACCTGTAGATTTTTCTTGGTGTTCTGAATATTATACACTTTTAATCTCCAAGAGCCATTTTGATTTTGTTATATCCTTATGAAACATCCATAAAAGAAGTTATTGCATGTGAGGAAGCAATATCTACCAAGATGTTTTGATATCTAAAGTGGAAACTCATCTTTTAAATAGGCTTTACTAAAATCTCTACAGTTAATGTGAACATAAATTTGATTGTTCTACAACATGATTGGGATAATGCTAGCTAACTAGCATTAAGTAATTTATTGACTTTAGATATTACTTATTTTTCAAAGTCAAGTGGCATCCTTCTAAGTTCTTATTTGAGTGTAACAATTTCTAACTGAATTTTCAAATTATGAACTACTTTGTATGTGGATAATCCATGCATTTCTTATTAACTCCTACCTAAATAATATTTTGTTGAGATTATTATTTCTTTGTTTTGCATGTTTGATATTCTTACAACTTGTATATTTTTAATGATTCCAAATATTATTTCTTTGATTATTTTTCTCCAAACATAATTTGAAATAATTATTTTGCTCTTATGTTTACTAACATTTCAGAGAAATCATACTCCAGATTATTGAAGACTTGAAATCAAGATCAGTTTAGAGTTTATTATAATTGAAGTATGTATTTTCAATTTTATTGAGTTTGAGAGTGTGTGATTGTAACTGAGTAACTAAGCACACACACACCGGTTGAGAGTTTAAAATTCATATTTTTTAAACTAATCATGTTGTACAAAATCACTTTGTACTGGATGATCTGGTCAGTTATTTTCCCCAACGAGCAGTCAAACAAACAGAAATGAAAATATTTTTTCTAAGTATGGTTCATACGGGAAGATCCTAATTTTTGTACAGGCATGAACGCCTCTGTTTTGTTCTTGAATGAAGATCATACGGGATGATCAAAATTTTCATACATGCACAACTGCCTCTATTTTTTTCTCAGATAAAGATCGTACGTGATGATCAAAATTTTTGTACAAGGATGAAAGCCTCTATTTTATTCTCGGATGAAGATTGTTTGAGGCGATCAAAATTTTTGTATAGGGATGAACGCCTCTATTTTATTCTCGCATGAAGAATTTTTTTAAGTTTGGATTGTATGGGACGATCCCCTTTTCGTATTAGGACGAACGTCTCGGGTCTGTTCTCGCTCATTTCATCCTGATGTTTCATACAAACAAAAATTGGAATTTTCTAACTATTTGTCCAGATGAACTTAGTTCGTACCAGATGATGATCGTGTATGAAATGATTTCATACCGGTTCACATTTAGTTCATACACAACAATATTTGGACTATTTGAACATATGAAATACGATCGTAAAGTACAATCATACATGCTCAAAATTGAAAAATTCAATTTTATGGATATTTTTTCATGTCTTTTGTATAAAAGGTCCATTAAAGACTAATATTAAAAATATTTTCTTCATGAATTTTCAAGGGAAATCGAAGGAGAGAGTGTGAGAGAGTGTTTGAGAGAGAATTCTTTGTAGTGGAGTGTGAAAAGTTCACAAGGTTACGTAAAGGTATGGATCTCTATGTGCGATTTGTATTTTTCACTCTTCCTCTTATATTTCCCGATTGCTCGTGAGAAGATCTTTGAAGAAGATCATGTTCTCTGCCAACACTTTGGGAGTGTGAACAGTGGAAGGTTCTCTGCCTATACTTGGAAGGTGTCAAAGGACGGTGGTTCTCTACTGACACTTATAGAGTGTCATTAGTCGAAGGTACTCTGACTACTCTTGGAGGGTGTGAAAGGACAAAGGTTAGTTTCTTACACTTAGAGGGTGTAAAAAGACAACGGTTCTCTGCTGACACTAGGAAAGTGTGAATAGCCGAAGGTACTCTGCCACTTAAAGGGTGTGAAAGAACGAAGGTTTTCTACCTACACTTAGAGGGTGTGAAAGGATGATCATTATCAACTGTATTGGGGATTAGTGGAAGAGAGTTTTGTAAAGTCTTTTCTGTCTTGCCGTGGGGGCAAAAGGAGAATAACTTTGGTAATAGTACAATACCTAGAATGGGAGGCTTCACGGAGTGAATATAGATCGTGTTTGATTGAACCACTATAAATCTTTGTGTCATTTATATTTCAGCTGCTTATTGTTTTTATAAGTTATTTTTATTCTATGGTTGAAAAGTTTTATTTTAAAACTTTAAATTAACTTGCTTCGTAAATCAATGTTTTTAAATTTTTAAATCCAAGAAATAATTTTTAATTTACCAATTCACATCGCTCTTGGTTATCCTTGCAACATTAGTTTAGGTTTAACAACCTATTCTAGATTCAACAAGAATCAACATGTGGTATCAGAGCTTTTTTTCAAACTATAAGTTTAGTCTACTTTTTAATAAATGAGCATGGCTACTTTTTGAAACCGGAACACACCTGAAGGGTATTCAATCATTAGACCTCCTTTGTTTGATAACATCACTTTTAATTTTTGGGAAAAATGTATGTCTACATTTTTTAAATCACTAGATTATCGTATGTGGATTTTAGTTCAAGAAGGGTATACAAAACAAACTAGATTAATTGATGGTATTAGAGTTGAAACACCCTTTGCTAAATGAACTATACTACAATGTGATTTAGCGCAGTTAAATGCAAAATATTTAAACAGTTTCTTTTGTGCACTTAAGTCAGAAGACTACATATGGGTTTCCACCTGCAAAAGTGGATAGGACATATGGGATATACTTTATATTACTTATGAAGGGACTAACAAAGTAAAGCAATCTAGACTAAACATCTTATTATATGACTATGAATTATTTCACATGAAACCCAATGAATCTATTTCTGACATGTATACAAGATTCACTCAGATAGTCGCTTTTTTGCATGTATTAGGTAGGGATCAAACAAAAGCTGAAATGGTTAATAAAATTCTTTGTTGTTTGCCTACTACTTATGATGCAAAAATAATTACTATCACATAGTCTAAAGATCTAAATGTTTATTTTATTGACAATCTTCTTGGATCACTAATTACTTACAAGTACGAAGTGAGTCAAAGAAAGGTTGATGCAAAAGAATAATGAAAGGAGAAGAACATTGCACTGAAAGTGGAGGAGTTCGGGAGTGATCTATCATAACTTGAGAATGAGGATGACCTTGCCTTGATGACTAGGAAATTCATGAGCTAGTGAGGGTGTTAGGACTAGGCTTGAACTAAACAAAGAAGTCAACCATTCTTCCTTTATTTCAATAATAGAATCCATAAATATAAATCAAGCACTTTAGGATGAATTTTGAATTTTGGCTATGCAAAAAGAATTAAAATAATTTTTAAGAAATAAAGTTTGAGAATTAATTGCAAGGCCAAAGGATAAAAGAGTAGTTGGAACTAAGTAGGTATTCAAGAACAAAATGAATGACTTAGGAGTTGTTGTTAGAAATAAGACTAGACTGGTGGCTAAGAAATATAATCAGATTAAAGGGATTGATTTTGAGAAGACTTTTTCCCCTGTAGTGAGACTTAAAGTAATTAGGGTTTTGCTAGCCTTGCCTATTTTAGAGGATTCAAATTGTTTCAAATGGATGATAAAAGTGCCTTTTTAAATTGGATAATTCAATAGGATGTTTATGTTAAATAACCTCTAGGTTTTGAAAATTCAAAATACCTAAATCATATTTTTAAATTAAAAAAGGCATTGTATGGATTGAAATATGCACCTAGGGCTTGGTATGAAAGGTTAAGCACTTTTTTACTAAAGAGATCTTTTGAAAAAGGAAGTGTACATACCACTCTCTTTTTAAAGAAATTGAGAGATGATATACTCATTTTATAAATTTATATTGATGATATTATCTTTGGATCTATAAATAAAATTCTTTGTAATGATTTTTCTAAAATAATGAGTAGTAAATTTAAGATGAGTCTAATGGGAGATTTGAGTTACTTTCTAGGTTTTAACATTAAGCAAATTAAGGAGAGAACATTTCTTAGTCAGTCAAAGTATGTTAAGGACATCCTCAAAAAGTATAAAATGGATAATGCTAAACCTATTAGTACACCAATGAGTTCCTCAATTCAGTTGGATAAGGACCAAAAGGGAAAATCTGTTGATTAAAAAAAATTTAGGGGAATAATTGGTCTTTTGCTTTACTTTACTTATAGCATACCCGATATTATATTCAATGTTTATTTGTGTGCTAGATTTCAATCATATCCAAATGAATCGCATTTAATAGCAGTAAAAAGGATTTCGAGATATCTCTTGGGAACTCAAAATATAGGAATTTGGTATCCTAAGTTTAGCTCTTCGTTTGAAATAATTAGATATTCAAATTCGGACTTTGTAGGTTGTAGGGTTGATAGGAAGAGTACTTCTGGAACTTATCAATACATAAGAAATTTATTAGTTTCTTGGTCCAGTAGAAAATAGAATTCTGTAGCCTTATCTAATACTAAAGCTGAATATATTACCGTAGGAAGTCATGTGGCACAAGTTCTTTCGTTAAAATAATAGTTGATTGACTTAAGATTTATAATAGGTACTATTCTAATTTGTTATGATAACACTAGTTCCATTTATATTTCAAAAAATCCTATTCAACATTTTAGAACCAAATATATAGACATAAGACATCATTTGATAAGGGATCATGTATCCAAAAGGAGAAATTGAACTTAACCATATTTCAACTTTAAATCAACTTGCATATATTTTTACAAAATCACTAGACTTTGATTCCTTTTTCACATTAAGAATAAGGCTAGGTGTGATTGATCGTAATGCTTAAATAATTGTTTTTTGCAAACTTGTTATGTGTCTTTCCATGTTTTTATGTTTTGTTTTTTAATTTTTTGTTTGTGTTTTTATGTTTAGTGTTATTTTGAAATGCTTTCACTTTGGATTTCATGTTTTTGATCGATCGTGTGAATTTTTTTAAGTGTTATATTTGTACTGTACTAAATTATTTTTGTCCCGTATGAATTCTATAGCATTTTGATCATTATTTTGAACTGGTTGTGTAATGTTTGCATTTTCCAATACATATCATATTGTACGATCTATGAATCATCCTATATGATGTGTATTTATTTGTATGTACGCACCTAGATGGTTATCCGGGAAGAATCAGTTATTATAACTGATCATATGTACAAACTACTAGTTCTTATGTACAAACCATGTGCTATTTAATATGGGAGACAAATCTAACCATCATTAAAATGATCTTAAATAACTGATCATCCTAGGCAAGCACATGTTCGTCTATACAATCATATGGTCAAAAAGCCTGTATGAAAGGATGCCTCGTAACATGCATGATTATGAAAAGTCATTTCATTTTGAACGTTTTCATTCGTACATACAAAATTTATTTTAGTACATATGAAAGATCATTTTTCTTTAAATAGGGGGCTTTGGATTTCATTTTCATTCACTTCAATAGCCTTTTTCAATCCTTAGAATCTTAACAATGGCCAGTTCTAGCAAGAGGGGTAGACTTATTAAGGGTTCGTCTTCTAAGGGTGGAAACGATAACTTTCTACACAGGGCTAGCGAGGAATCCTTTCTTAGGTCTGGTTCTATAAAAATTACACCCTCTAGAATCCTACTTCAAGAGAATATTCACTTTCAAGTTTTGCCTCTTTTTGCCACTACTCAATTTGCATTTATCCTGACTTTGATTCTTGCATATAACAAAGAGAAATTTAACTACTTTTTGGCAAACATTTTATTTAGTGAGGATGAGAGTAGGATCAGATCTTTTATTATTAAGAAGAGGGTAAAAATAACTTAGGAAGATTTGGGAACCTTTTTGAATTTAAGAAGTCAAGGAGTTAGAGCCCACAATTTGACTTCTACATCTAATTTTGATTGTACTATAATAAGTAAAACTATTAGAGGGATTGAATAAGTATTTCATTTGCCTAGGGTCTCTACTTTGAACCAAAATGCAAAGATCATCTAGCATGTCCTTAGAACCTCCCTAATTTCTAAAGCTGGTGACCGTATTAATTTTACTCCTCTTCTGTCCACTGTCACTTATATTATTATGATTGGAAAACCAATTGATGAAGCCTAACTTATTATTGGCTATTTTTATGGCCTTTTTGAAATTAGACATGTCTCAGATAAGAGTAAGAAAAACATTACCTAAGGACACCTAGTGATATATATACTTTAGAAGAAGTACAATCTTATTCATTCTGATCCTCAACTTGAAATGCATATCTACTTCACTGATGCTTCATTTCAAGCACTTTTTGGGAGAGATTATATATGTGAAGATTTTGAGGGACAAGGGGGAGCACCTGCACCTGTACCTATGCCTGCTCATAGACCTAACTTTCAGAAGATGGTCTAGCACTTTTACCGACTAAAGAGTCATTTTGATCAGCACTTTGATCAAATTTAGACTCAACTACACCAGTAGGATGCACAATACCAGTAAGACATGAGCTGGATTCAAGGACAGAACAAATCGGTGAACACCAACGTGGCTATGATTAATAGCTATTTTTCTATCTTCAACCAGCCACCTCGTCCAGACTAGGGCCCTCAGATCTATACATGTACTTCTTGCATGTTATCTTTGCTAGTTCTTAGTGGTGTGATGTGATGATTTCAGTATTTTTTTTACTTGTTGTTATGTTGTCTTATTTTTTGAGTTTTATGTATTGATATTAGTTGTTCTTTATTATATCACCTTTTTAAAAATGTCTTATTTTGTTTAGTTACTTTTGTACTTTTTTTGAAATGCTAGTTTGACTATATGGAAATCCTAATTTAATTGATCTAAAAAGTATTATAATTTGAAATGCAATACAAAAATTAATTTTATTAGGAAATATAATTTTTCAAAAATATAAGTTAATTTATAACTCTATCAAGTGAAGGGTATGAATCTCATGTTCTTTTTAGGCATACAAAATTTTAATATTATTATTGCAATTTTTATGTCTTATTATTTCTTATTTCTCTTTTTAATATAATTATCTTTATACTTAGAGAAATTTGAGTTTTTAGATGGTTGATTTTTGAAAGATCAATTAAAATTTTGATAATTATATAAATGCACAAAAATCAAAAGAATGTGCAATGGTTTATAAATTGAAAAGAGGCACAAAATTAACCCAAATACAAAAAGATGCACAAAGTGAGCCACAAACATTTGAAAAGATGAGCAATGTCGCCAAACAAATATATTGATAAATGTTCTTTCCTCTATCTTTTAATCTTCAAATTTAAATCAAACTAATTTTCAATTATATTTTTTATTAAAAGTTGAATTTAATTAATCTTCATTATATCACTTTTGCAATAATTTTTCTTATCTAATTATCTAGATTATTCCAAGACCATGATATATTTATCTTATCTATGTTATATTTTAATTTAAATATTATGAATCTTTATTTTTCTCTAATGAACATTAATCTTATTATTATAATTATAATTCAATCTCTTTCAAGATCACTTAAAAAAGTTTCCCATATGACTGTTGAGTCTAGTAATTAGGTCGTTAAGTCTAACTTAATATCCCAAAGGCTACCAAGAGGGGGGTGAATTGGTAGTTTAAAAATTTTAAGCCCTCTTTTAAAATTATGTTGAACCGAAATAAAAATTGTTTCTTTTAAGTTTTGTAGAAAAAGTTTTTCAACCACAGAGTTTTTAAGACTTAAAAATAAAATGCGGAAATGTAAAAACTGTAAAGTAAATGACACCAGATTTATAGTGGTTCGGTCTATAACCAAAACTACATCCACACCCCAGAGGCACCCTCTGAGTATTGCACTAATACCAATAGTGACTCTCCTTTTGCACCCACAGCAAGGCGGAGAAGCCTTTACAACACTCTTTTCACCACTACCCGGTGCAGCAGAGAACCGTCATCCTTTTACACAATCCCCAGTGTTGGCAGAGAATCATCTGTCCTTTCACACTGTCCTAGTGTGGGCAGTGAACCTTACAGTTATTCACACTCCCCAAATGTAGGAAGCAATCCTTTCGGCTATTCACACTCTCCAAGTGTCGACAGCGAACCGGATCTTCTTAACAAATCTTCTCACAATAAATCTAGAAGGAAGAAAGAAAAGAGTGAAGTAATCCCAATTCACAAGTAGAGATTCTTACCTTTGAACTCCAAGTGAAGCCTTCACGCTCCAGTGGTAGGAATCCTCCTTTGAATCCACTCTCCCACTCTCTCCTTAGCTATTCTCTCAAGAGGCACGAAGATCAAATGACAAAAAGATTGGGTGGCAGTCTAATTTAGACTATTTAATCAAAAGACAAGAAAAACCGTCCAAAAACTGCAAGTTTTCAATTCTGTACGCAGTGGATCATCCCGTACGATCGTGGATCATCGTGGACGATTTTACATAAACGATTTAAAATGACCCTATTTGAATATCTGTACGAAATGTCTTCGTGGAGCTGATCGTCCCGTACAAACTAAGTTCATCCGGTACGAACGGTTATTACTTGGTCGTTCTAGAAAACTGCTGAAACTGTTCTAAGTTGGTTAATCGTCTGGACGAAATTTTTACAGAGACCAGATCGTCCTGGACGATAATTAATTTCGTCTGGATGAAAATTTTACAGAGAGCAACTCATTTTCTGATGATAATTAATTTCGTCTGGACAAAAATTTTACAGAGACCAGATCGTCCTGGACGATAATTAATTTCGTCTGTACGAAAATTTTACAGAGAGCAACTCGTTTTCTAACGATAATTAATTTCGTATGGACAAAAATTTTACAGAGACCAGATCGTCGTGGACGATAATTAATTTCATCCCGGATGAATAGGACTTAGAAAATTTTTCAAGCCAGTTCCTATTCGTACCATGTGCTCAATAGGAGATAACTGTCTGATCGTCCCGTACGAATGGATATCGTCCAGTACGATCAGTATAAAATTTTTATGATCTCTTTATGTGTGTATGTATGTTTTTATTTACTCAATTACAATCACTCCCTTTCAATTTAATTTCAAAGAAGTGCAAACTTTAAATTTCACAAAGTATCTCATTCTGAATTTGATTTGAAGTCTTCGTAGTATGGAGTTCGTTGTTCCTGAAATGTTAGTATATACAAGAGCAAATACAAATCTTCTAAAATTGTTAGTAGATAACTACACATTTGAACAATAATGTTTGAAATCATTAAAACTATACAAGTTGCAAAAATGTAAAGCATGTAAATAGCAACTATTTTAACAATCTCCCCCTTTTTTATGATGGCAAAACAATTATTATTTGTATGATTTCAATTTAAACAAATCTCCTTAACTCCCCCTGAATTGATGAATACATGAAAATAAAGAGGCGTTTTGAAGCATAGAATAATAATTTTTTTTTTTTTAAATTTTTAACAAAAGACATACACAAAATCAAAATGCAAACAAACAAAACATACAACCCAAAACTTAATAATTTCTCCCCCTTTTTGACAACAACAAAAAGTGAAGAAGAAATAAACAAGAAATGTAAGTAATTATATGAAATTCATTTGAAAATTTAATCTAAATGGTGATTGACATAAGATATGCAATCTAAAACTAATAACATTAGGTAAATCATCGATAACAATTTAAGAAGTGATATAACATTGTAAGTAAGAATAATTTATCAAAAACATGATTCAATTTAGTCATTTGAATATACAAAATCATTACAAGAGAGATGAATAAAAATTCTATATTTTAAAGTTCAATAGAATATAAATGAACATAAGATCAATTTGAATTAAGAGATTGAAAGAATTTGGAAAGAAGAGAATTACCACATGTGGCGCTTTGCCCATCTTTTTCAAATTTTTGGCACATTTTTGTGCATCGTTTGATATTGGACTAATTTTGTGCCTCTTTTTCATATTTTCGAACCTTTACGCATTCCTTTTGATTTTTGTACTCTTTGTACAATTTTCAATAGTAATTGAAACCAATTCTTTCCAAGATCAATAATCTAAAATTTCAAATTTTTCTAAGTGCATAAATATCACTTGAGCAAAGAAATATAAAATAAGAAAAACATCTAAATTGCAATAATAATATTAACTTTTATGTAGTCTAAATGAATAGACATGAGATTAAAAATTCTAATTATGATAAGTTATATACAAATTTTAAAGTAAAAAAAAAAAAAAAAAATATACAAATTTTAAAGTTAAAAAGACAAGATTTTCTAATGTAATTAATCTCAAATCACAATCTAATTTAAGCACAATTTGGATTAAAAAGACTAATGAAATTCATAAGAACTAAATAAATTTCAAAAACAATCCAAAAACAAAATCAACTATAACATATATTGATATTTATGAAAAGGATTACAGGATCATTTCATAATATCAATGCAAAAGGAAAAAACACTAAAGTTTAAAACAATGACAAACAAACACAACTAGAACAAACACTAGAACAAACACTAAAGCAAACACAAATCCACAGACTCTAAAATAAACATAATCAAAACACTCAAAAATCACAAAATTCAAAACAAAAATCAAAGACAAATAAACTAAGAAAACATAAATATCAATGTTGCAAAAACATTTTTATTTAAGCATTCAAATCAATAACACCAAGCCTTATTCTTAATGTACTGAAGGTATCAAAGGCTAAAGGTTTTGTAAAAATGTCTGCAAGTTGATTTTCAGTTGAAACATGTGTGAGTTCAATTTCTCCCTTTGATAAATGATCCCTTATGAAATGATGCCTTATGTCAATGTGTTTGGTTCTAGAATATTAAATAGGATTTTTGGAAATGCAAATAGCACTAGTATTGTCATAATAAATTGGAATAGTGCCTATAGTTAATCCTAAATCAATCAACTGTTATTTTAACCAAAGTACTTGTGCCACATAACTTCCTAATGCAATGTATTCTGCTTCTGCAGTAGATAGTGCCACTGAATTTTGTTTTCTACTAGACCATGAAACTAATGAATTTCCAATGAATTGACATGTTCTAGAAGTGCTTTTCCTATCCACTCTACAGCCTGCAAAGTCAGAATCTGAGTAACCAATAATTTCAAATGAAGAGAGCTAAACTTAGGATACCAAATCCCTAAGTTTTGAGTTCCTAGTAAATATCTTAAAATCCTTTTCACAGCTGTCAAATGTGATTCTTTTGGATCTGATTAAAATCTAGCACATAAGCAAACACTGAATATAATATCTGGTCGGCTAGCTGTCAAGTAAAGTAAAGATCTAATTATCCGTCTAAATTTCTTTTGATCAACAGATTTTCACTTAAGATCCTTATCCAACTGAACTGAGGAACTCATTGGTTACTAACAGGTTTAGCATTGTCCATTTCATATTTTTTGAGGATGTCCTTAATATATTTAGTTTGACTAAGAAATGTACCTTCCTCAAGTTGCTTAATGCTAAATCCTAAGAAGTAATTTAAATCTCCCATTAGACTCATTTCAAATTCACAACTCATTATTTTAGAAAACTCATCACAAATATTTTTATTTAAAGATCCAAAGATGATGTCATCCACATAAATTTGAATAATGAGTATATCTTTTCCAAATTTCTTTAAAAAGAGTGTTGTATCCACACTTACTTTTTCAAAAGATCTTTCAAGTAGGAAGGTGCTAAACCTCTCATACCAAGCCCTAGGTGCCTGTTTCAATTCATATAATGTCTTTTTTAACTTGAAAATATGATTTGGATATTTAGAATTTTTAAAACCTTGAGGTTATTATACAAAAACATCTTCCTCAATTATCCCATTTAAAAAGGCACTCTTGACATCCATTTGAAACAATTTAAAACCTTTAAAACAGGCAAAGGCAAGTAAAACCCTAATTGCTTCAAGTCTAGCTACAGGGGCAAAAGTCTTCTCAAAATCATTTCCTTCAATTTGATTATACCCCTTAGCAACTAATCTAGCCTTATTTCTAATGACTACTCCTGAGTCATTCATTTTATTTTTGAACACCCACTTGGTTCCAACAATACTTTCATCTTTTGGCTTTGAAGTTAATTTCCAAACTTCATTTCTTACAAATTGATTCAACTCTTCTTGCATGGCCAATATCCAAAATTCATCAGAAAGTGCTTGATCAATGTTAGTGGGTTCAATAGCTGAAATAAAGGTTGAAGGATTGACTTCCTTTTTTAATCCACGCCTAGTTCTAACACCCTCACTCGGTTCACCTATAATCAATTCCCTTGGGTGGTTTTTAGAAAATCTCAAATCTCTAGGCAAAGGGTTTTCTCTTTCCAAATTTTCTTCCATATTTTCTTCCAAATTTATTCTATTAATCTTTTGGAAGTTTTCTTCACTCTCATGTTCAACAACATTTGGCTCTTCCAAATTTCCAGATTCATCAAACACAACATGTGTGGTTTCTTCAATGACTAAAGTTCTTTTATTGAATACCCTATAAGATTTTCCAACACTTGAATATCCAACAAATATTCCTTCATCTGATTTTGGATCAAATTTTCCTAAGGCAGATTTTCCATTATTATGAATGAACACCTTGCAACCAAATACATGCAAATGAGACAAATTAGGTGTTCTACCTTTTAGCAACTCATAGGGTGTTTTATTCAAATTTGATCTCACATTCACCCTATTCAGAACATAGCATGTAGTGCTAACCGCCTCAGCCCAAAAATATCTAGGAAGTGAGTATTCTACCAACATTGCTCGGGCGGCTTCTATTAATGTTCTATTTTTCCTTTCAACTACCCCTATTTTTTTGAGGGGTTCTAGGTGCAAAAAAATTTTGATCAATCCCTGTTTATTTACAGAAATTTTCAAATCTTTCATTTTCAAATTCTCCTCCATGATCACTTTGTATAGAAATTATTTCACTCCCTAGTTTTCTTTGAATCCAAGTAGAATAATTTCTGAATTCCTCAAATGATTCACTCTTATGAAAAAGAATTCTAACCCAAGTGAATCTTGAGAAATCATCCACTATAACAAATCCGTATACCTTCCCTCCTAGACTTACAGTTCCTACAGGTCCAAAAAGATCCATGTGTAGAATTTTTAAAGGTTTACTGGTCCTAAGATCTTTATTGGACTTAAAAGAGGACTTCACTTGTTTTCCTAATTGACATGCATCACAAAGGTGGTCCTTAGTAAAGTCTAGTTTTGGTATACCTCTCACTAAGTTCTTTTGGGTAATTCTCCTAAGGTTTTTCATACTAGAATGACAAAGTCTCCTATGCCAAAGCCATGATTCATCAGAATTAGTTTTCAAACAAAAAGCAATAGAAGATTGAATACAATTTAAATCTAGCATGTAAACATTGTTTACCCTTTTTCCATTTAAAACATTTTTCCCATTTAGGCTTATTATACATCTAGTAAGAAAATATTTTACATTATAGCCCTTATCACATAGCTGACTTATGCTTAACAAATTATATTTTAAGCCTTCAACTAATAACACATTGTCTATGAAAAAGTTTTTTAAATTTCCAATCATACCTGATCCAACCACTTTCTTTGTGGTATTATCTCCAAGTGTAACATTGCCTCCACTCCTGGCTTCCAGCGTTATGAATTGAGCAGTATCTCCAGTCATATGCTTTGAACATCCGCTGTCCAGGTATCATATGCTCTCACGAGGTCTTGTGTGAGAGCACTCTAGCAAAAACATCAAATATTAGACATGGGAACCCAAACAAGTTTGGGTTCACCTTTTGAAATTTATAATCAGATGCATGTATGGTATGTCTAGGTTTATGCATCTTAGTTCTCCGCACCAAATTAGTTTTCATCTTTAAAGTGCAGGTGTGAGATATATGTCCCAAAAATCCACAATTATTACATTTAACATTAGGAAAAATATTCCTAAGTTTTCTTCCATATGATTGTCTTCTAAGGAATTTCATGAATTTAGGATAATATTTAGGATTTGTAAAATCTTCAAGTTTAGGGGATTTCCTATTATCCTCGAGAGCTCTAATTGTCAGTTTATAGAATGAATTCATATCTTCAAAGATTCAATTTGTATAATTAATTCGATATATTTTGCTCTCATATTCATCCTTAAAATTTATAAATTCTTTTTCAAGATCAGCATAGGATGATTTTAAATTCTCAAAATTCTTATTCAAGTCATCATATTCATCAAGAAGTTTCATGTGGTTGTTATCTATTAATGCATGATATTTCCTAAGGATTTCATGTTCCTTCTTAAGCTCTTCCAATTCAAAACTTACACTAGCATGCATCTTTTTCATTTTCCTATATGCATCATGCATGTGTTTTAAAACTTCAAATAATTCATCATAAGTTAAGTCACATACCTCTTCTTGATCTGATTGATCAACATTATCTGCCATCAAGCATAGGTTGGTGACTTCTTCATCATTTTCAGTCTCAGATGAATCTGAAGCTGAGTCCGCCCAGAAAGCTCTTTGAAACTTCTTCTTACCCTTCTTTACCATTGGTTTTTCCTCTACCTTCTCCATGCTAGGAGTGGATTTGAGTTTTGGGCAATCAGTCTTGATATGATCTGGTTTCCTGCATTCATAACAAATCACTTCATTAGAAATCATGTCATTTCTGTTATACTTACCTCTATTCCATTGCTGGCGTCTCTTCTGCTTCCTCTTTAAAAGGCTTCTGAATTGTCTAGTCATCAATGCAATATCTTCTTCATCCTCAGGTTGTAAGTGTTCACTTTCTGACTCTTCCACTTTCAGTGCAATATTCTTCTCCTTTTGTGGTTCACCTGCATCACTCTTTCTTTGACTTACTCCTTGCTCATAAGCAATGAACAAACCAAGAAGATTGTCAATAGAATAAATGTTTAGATCTTTAGACTCTATAATTGCAATAATTTTAGCATCATAAGCAGTAGGTAAACAACAAAGAATCTTATTGACCATTTCAGCATTAGTTAATTCACTACCAAGTGCATGCAAAGAAGTGACAATTTATGTGAATCTTGTGTACATGTCTGAAATAGATTCATTAGGTTTCATGCGAAACAATTCATAGTCATGTAACAAGATATTGAGTCTTGATTGCTTAACCTCATTTATCCCTTCATAAGTTATACAAAGTCTATCCCATATGTCCTTTCCACTTTTGCAAGTGGAAACCCGCATATAGTCTTCAGATTTTAAAGCACAAAAGAAGCTATTTAAACATTTGGCATTTAGTTTTGCTAAGTCACGTTCTTCTATTGTCCAATCTGTAAAAGGTATTTCTACCCTAACTCCATCAACTAATCTAGTTGGTTTTGTGTAACCTTCCTGGACTAAGATCCACATACGATAATCAAGTGACTGTAAGAAAGTAGACATGCGTGTTTTCCAAAAATCAAAAGGTATATTGTCAAACAGTGGAGGTCTAGTTATAGAGTAACCTTCAGGTGTATTTCGGTTTCTGAATGTAGCCATCTACGTTAATCAAAAAGTAGTTTAAACATATGATTTTGAAATAGAGCTCTGATACCACTTGTTGAGTCTAGTAATAAGGTTGTTAAGCCTAAGTTAATGTCCCAAAGGCTACCAAGAGGGGGGTGAATCGGTAGTTTAAAAATTTTAAGCCCTCTTTTAAAATTATGTTGAACCGAAATAAAAATTGTTTCTTTTAAGTTTTGTATAAAAAGTTTTTCAACCATAGAGTTTTTAAGACTTAAAAATAAAATGCGAAAACGTAAAAACTGTAAAGTAAATGACACCAGATTTATAGTGGTTCGGTCTATAACCAAACCTACATCCACTCCCCAGAGGCACTCTCTGAGTATTGCACTAATACCAATAGTGACTCTCCTTTTACACCCACAACAAAGCGGAGAAGCCTTTACAACACACTCTTTTCACCACTACCCGGTGCGGTAGAGAACCGCCATCCTTTTACACAATCCCCAGTGTTGGCAGAGAACCGTCCGTCCTTTCTCACTCTCCTAGTGTGGGCAGAGAACCCTTCCATCCTTTCACACTCTCCTAGTGTGGGCAAAGAACCTTACAGCTGTTCACACTCTCCAAGTGTAGGAAGCGATCCTTTCGGCTACTCACACTCTCCAAGTGTCGGCAACAAACCGGATCTCCTTGACAGATCTTCTTACAAGAAATCTAGAAGGAAGAAAGAAAAGAGTGAAGTAATCCCAATTCACAAGTAGAGATTTTTACCTTTGAACTCCAAGTGAAGCCTTCACGCTCCAGTGGTAGGAATCCTCCTTTGAATCCACTCTCCCACTCTCTCCTTAGCTATTCTCTCAAGAGGCACAAAGATCAAATGACAAAAAGATTGGGTGGTAGTCTAATTTGGACTATTTAATCAAAAGACAAGAAAAACCGTCCAAAAACTACAAGTTTTCAATTCTGTACGTAGTGGATCGTCCCGTACGATTGTGGATCATCCTGGATGATTTTACTTAAACGATTTAAAACGACCCTATTTGAATATGTGTATGTAATGTCTTCGTACAGCTGATTGTCCCGTATGAACTAAGTTCGTTCGGTACGAATGGTTATTACTTGGTTGTTCTAGAAAACTGCTGAAAACCGTTCTATGTCGGTTAATCGTCTGGACAAAAATTGGTTCGTCTTGACGAAATTTTTACAAAGACTAGATCGTCCTAGATGATAATTAATTTTGTCTGGACAAAAATTTTACAGAGAATAACTCATTTTCTGACGATAATTAATTTCATCTGGACGAAAATATTACAGAGACCAGATCGTCCTGGATGATAATTAATTTTGTCTGTACAAAAATTTTACAGAGAGCAAATCATTTTCTGATGATAATTAATTTCGTCTGGACGAAAATTTTACAGAGACCAGATCGTCCTGGACGATAATTAATTTCAACCCGGACGAATAGGACTTAGAAAATTTTTCAAGCCAATTCCTATTCGTACCATGTGCTCAATAGGAGATAATTGTCTGATCGTCCCGTACGAACGGATATCGTCCAGTACGATCAGTATAAAATATTTATGATCTCCTTATATTTGTGTGTATGTTTTTATTCACTCAATTACAATCACTCCCTCTCATTTTAATTTCAAAGAAGTGCAAACTTCAAATTTCAGAAAGTATCTCATTCTGAATTTGATTTGAAGTCTTCGTAGTCTGGAGTTCGTTGTTCCTGAAATGTTAGTATACACAAGAGCAAATACAAATGTTCTAAAATTGTTAGGAGATAACTACACATTTGATCAATAATATTTGGAATCATCGAAACTATAAAAGTTGCAAAAATGTAAAGCATGCAAATAGCAACTATTTTAACAATGACTTCTTTCATTTCTTGTGTTTTTCATCTTCCTTCTTTATGTTAATGTTAAAAAGTGAGAGAAATGTTATTCGTTTGTTTGTTTGCATTTGATTTTTTTGTGTTTGTTACAGTTGTTTTAATTTTCTAATTTTCTGTCTGAAGTGTTTTTTGTGACTATTTAGAGTGTTTTGTAGTTTTTATAAAAAATTAAACCAAAAAAAAATTATTTATTCTTAATAGAAATTCCCTTATATTTGCATGATTATTCATCTAGGAGAAGTTAAGGAGAATTTTCTTATTTTCAATTTTATTCAAACAATTATTATTTTGTCATCATAAAAAAGTGGGAGATTATTGAGATAGTTGCTTTGTTTGCTTTGCATGTTTGATATTATGGCAACTTATATATTTTTGTTGATTTCATATTATTATTTTGTTTATTATTTCTCCTAACATATTTTTGAAGAAATTGTTTTGCTCTTGCATGTACTAACAATTCAGGGAAATTATACTCCAAATTGTTGAAGACTTTAAATCAAGATCAATTTAGTGTTTATTATAATTAAAGTCTATATTTTCCATTTTGTTGAGTCTGAGAGAGTGTGATTGCAATTGAGTAACTGAGCATACACACATCAGGGGAAAGTTAAAATTCATATTTTTAAAACTGATTGTACTGTACGATATCACTTAATATGGGATGGTCTGGTCAGTTATTTTTCCCAACGAGTAGTAGAACAAACATAAATGAAAATATTTTTTCTAAGTTTGATTCGTACAGGACGATCACAATTTTTGTATAGGGACAAACACCTCTATTTTTTCTCGGATGAAGATTATACGGGACGATCAAAATTTTTTTACAGGGATGAACACCTTTATTTTGGTCTTGGACCAAGATCGTACGGGATGATCAAAATTTTTGTATAGGGACAAACACCTCTGTTTTGTTCCCAGACGAAGATTGTACGGGACAATCAAAATTTTCATATAGTGACAAACGCCTTATTTTATTCTCGGATGAAGATCTTACGGGGCTATAAAAATTTTTGTATTGGGATGAATGCCTCAAATTTGTTCTCGCACAAAGAATTTTTTCTAAGTGTGGATTGTACGGGACAATTCCCGTTTCATACTAGGATGAACATCTCGGGTTTGTTCTCACTCATTTCATCCTAATGTTTCGTACAAACAAAAATTGAAATTTTTTAACTGTTCATCTCGGACGAACATAGTTCATACAAGATGATGATCATGTATGAAATGTTTTCATACCAATTCATAACTATTTTATATGCAACAATATTTATATTGTTAGTACGTATGAACATACGATCGTATAGAATGATCGTACACGCTCAAAATTGAAAAATTCAATTTTCTAGATGGTTTTTCGTATCTTTTGTATAAAGGTCCATTAAAGACTAAAGTTAAAAATATTTTCTTCTTGAATTTTCAAGTGAAATTGAAGGAGAGAGTGTGAGAGAGTGTTTGAGAGAAAATTCTTCCTAGTGGAGTTTGAAGGGATCACAAGGTTACCCAAAGGAAAGGATCTCTGCATGTGATTTGTGTTTTTCACTCTTCCACTTATATTTCTAGATTTCTCGTGAGAAGATCTTTGAAGAAGATTCAATTCACTGTCAATATTTTGAGAGTGTAAACAGCCGAAGGTTCTCTGCCTACACTTGGAGGGTGTGAAAGGATGATTGTTCTCTGCTGACACTTGGAGAGTATGAACAGCTGAAGGTATTGTACCTACACATGGAGCGTGTGAAAGGATGAAGATTCTCTTCCTACACTTAGAGGGTATGAAAGGATGATGATTTTCTGTCGACAATTGGAGAGTGTGAACAGTCAAAGGTACTATGCCTACACTTGGAGGGTGCGAAAGGACAAAGGTTCTCTGCTTACACTTGGAGGGTGTGAAAGGATGACAGTTATCTGCCGCACCCAGGATTGGTGGAAGAGAGTTTTGTAAAGGCTTCTTCGCCTTACTGTGGGGGCAAAAGGAGAGTCACTTTGGTAATAGTGCAATACTTGAAGTGGGAGGCTTCATGGAGTGAATGTAGGTCGTGTTTGACCGAACCACTATAAATCTTTGTGTTATTTTTATTTCTGCTTCTTATTTTTTAGTAAGTTAATTTTATTTTATGGTTGAAAAGTTTTATTTTATAACATTAAAATTACTTGCTTCATAAATCAACGGTTTCAATTTTTTAAATCCAAGAATTAATTTTTAATTTACCAATTCAACCATCTCTTTGTTAGCCTTGGGACATTAGTTTAGGTTTAAAAACATATTTTTAATTCAACAAGAATCAGCATATTTGAATTATTTATATAATTCAAGAGTTTTATTTGACTCAACCTTATTTAATAAATAGCTTGGATAAATTGGAAGAGGATCTTCTTTACTATGCGACCTATTTCTTTTAAAACATCAAATATAGTCTTACTCTCCTATCCAGATTTTTGAGTAGCAACCTTAACTTGAAAGTCATCTAAATTATCTAAAGTTTCTAAATAAATTTTGTTAAAATCTTTAGCATTCACTAAAAGAGACTACCAAAGTCTAAAATTTTTGGCATGACTATGTAATATATTTTCCTCATTAAATGAGCATATAGTAGCAAAGATAACACCTTGTATTGATAAATATTTAAATTTTATTGTATTCTAATGGTCTTCAAATTATTCTGCATCACCTCTAGTCTAATTTGATGTTGTTTAATATTGATAAGTAAATTTATTTCTACTGTTTGAGTACCTCTTAAAAGGAAACTATATTATCTCATTCATAAATGGTTCAACAAAGTTTATATTTGTTTATGTAGTTTTAATGGTAGAAGGTACCAAAGTATTAGCTTTTAAATCCAATTTTAAAGTAAGAAAAGCTTTCTCCTCTAATATTCCTACATCACTTTGAGATAGTTGCATTAAAGTAATATTTTTATCATAATTCTTAAATATCTCTATTATAGATATACTCAATTTATCTTCCCTAGTGATTTGTAATGCCCCACTTGACAGACATCTTTATCATCTTAAGTTTAGGAAATTCATTATTTAGGAGATTTTTAAATATTCTTTTGATAGATTCCCCATTGAAGGAGTAACTCTTATTTTTCTTGTGCATTAAACCTCTTCCTATTTTATTCTGGGGTTAAGAAACAGTCGCATTCTGAATTACTGATCAATCTATAGTTTATTATACTACTAATATAGTGGCTATTGATTTGGAATTCCAATTTCAATATGTATAGATTGTCTACCTTTATCAACAATAGATAATGACCAAGTCTTCTTTTCTAGAACCTTATGAGATTTCACTTTTCTCATTCATAGAAGATTAATCTTATAAGAAGGTTAATTGAGACATTTTCTCTTGAAGATTAGTGGCTTCACTCAATAACTTCTCATAAGCTTTAATTTTAAACCCTTTTAATAAGAATACAAATAGACAATTGATTTTCATTAGCCAAACCTTTTATAGCATGCTAATCCTATAGTGGAGGTTTGTATTTCATGATAATATTTTTCCATCTTATGATATAATTAATTAAACCTTCATCTCATATTTTCTTTTCTACCACCAAATTTTGTACTAAAAGCAATGATGTTCTCCAATAAACCTTTCATGATCATCTGCTCTAATTCTATGAAGGTGTCCACAGGCACATTGCATATTTTAGCATGCCTTTCAAAGGTTATACCAAACCAACTACTTAAGATTTATCCAAATAAAAGTGCTTCACTACCTCATGCATTGCAATAACTATCCATAAAATGTGTTAACTATTAATTTGGATTTCTAGTTACATGAAAGTGTTTGAATGAGGGTGGCATAAATAATTTTGGATGAGGAACAAAACTATATTCATCCTACTAGGGTTTACCCATTAGAAAGGACAAAGTACTCTTACAATGTACTAGAGTTTTTTAACTTGTAACTCTATCATTTACTTAATTTTTACTATGTAAACTATTTCCTTTCCTAGTTTTATAACTTTAGTTTTATTTTCTTTCACACCTCTTTAGGTTTACTACAATCCTGTACATACTTTATTAGAACTGAATTTATTTAAGTTTTAGTAGAAGGGACTTCTTCACTTTTTAAGTGTCTATATCTTCCATTAACTCTTATTTTAATTTTCGATTTTAGCCATTTACTCATCTTTATAACTCAGCTATTCTAAAAGACTCCTAGTTATAGTGGGAGTATATTCTACTTCTTCTTCCTCCTCATTTTCATTGTCCATTAGATTCGTCTTTATCTTTATCTTATCTTTCAATATTGATGACCACGCATCCACCATGAATACACTTTCAGTCATCTCTTCATCTAAATCATTCAAAGCCTATATAGCTTCTATTTGTTCTTCATTTATCTTATTCATACTTTCCTTTAGATGATTCATTATCTCTTTGATAATTTTTTCCAGCACATTGTGCGAATATACCCCTTGTTGTAATAAGACTCTACTTTAGGTTATTCTTTTTCTCCTTTCCTCTGCTAAACATTCTTTGTTGATAATTGGTAAAACTAAAGTGGCAATCACTTTAGGCTGCAAATCCTTCTTCACAATAGATTGCTAATTTAACTGACTTGTTTGATTCATTCTTTTCATATAAAGAACAGAAGAAGATTGAGTACCTTTGAAATAATTTCAATCAATTCTTTGAGATTGATTAGCCAAGGATTAATGGGAGACCTTAAACACTTCAGTTTTTAGGTAAAAAGATTTTAGATTCCAAATAGGATTATACTTTTAAGAATTGATAGCTTTATATTTTTTATCATTAATTGGAAAAGATTTATGATTGAATTTAGAGAGTCCCCATAACTTTCTTTGCTAACATTGATGACTTTACAAACATAATATTCCTTATATCTTTCTCTTATGAGGTGGAGGAATAACTCTTTCTTAACACAACTTTGATCAGCACAAGGTGATATTATCACATTAATTAACTTCAAAAAGATTTATTTTGATTACCAATAATAGTTTGCATAGTTATGAGCCCATCACTCTAACACATTTTATAATTTCCTCATTTATCTCAGAGAAAGAGACTACAACAGGTTCTTTATGCTTAGTAAGAGGTAAAGAATTTTCTATTCAAAGAATGTTCTCTTTTATAACAATTTAAAGAAGATGGAATCAATTTAAGTTTACTAATAGAGAGATGAACAATATTTTAGATTCTTTAATCATGAGTTTAGGGGGTTTCAGTTTAGATTCCTCAGGTGCATCATCAAATAAATAACCATCTTTTAAAATCATTATCTATTTAGCTTTACACCTTTGTCGATCATTCTTGTTTATTCTCTAAGATTTATACATCTCCATGATATTGGAGGATGACCCCATCTCGAACTTTGCAACATATAAGGGTTCAAATGCTACTAGTGACTTTCATTTATGGCAAGTAGATAGCCTCTAGAAATTTAGTCAAGAAATCACTGAGGGTTTAACAACTATATGGGTAATTGTAGACCCACCCTTAGCTATGATTTCAACAAGAAGATTCTTATTAAGAATGGAAGAAGTAGCATCAGTCTTGACTTCAAAATATTATTTTTTAGTAGAGTTGAATTGCACATTATAAATTGATCTAAACTAAATCAGAGTATCCTCAGTAGATGGGACCTATTTGACTATAATACTAACATTGTCATTGAAGGAGAAGTTTAGCTTTCTAGTCATATTTCTATAATTGTCTAGAATTGTGTCAGCATAAAAAACTCATTAGACTTTAGAAAATATATAAGTATGAAGAATATATAGAGTAAAGTTTATTAAATCCAAAAAGCAAGATATAACTGAAGAGAATCATAACTTTTAGAAATTGGCCTTTCGATGATTTTGAATATGGAACCATTCTAAGAATATAAAGACTAGGAGAGTGGTTAAAGATCGAATTTGAGTTTGTTTTAAATGATTTAGTAATGGATCTAATCCAAATCACATTGAATTTAACGAAATGATTGAGGTTTGATTTAAGTTTTGTTTTTGGATAATTATTTTATTTGGACCTTGGTCCATAGATTTTAAGACTAAGAAAAAAGAGTTTAATATGATTTAGATATGGATTTAGATAATGTATTCACTGAAAAAAAAAATTAGAAAAGGGGAGATGAAATTACAATTTATAATCTAAAGATCAAATTTTACATAAACATTAAAGACTTTAAACAGTAAGAACCCAAACCTAGCCTAAGACAAAATCAACATTCTGATTGACCTTCTGCTTTATTTTTAGGAGAGACTATGTAACCATGGGCTTGACACGAAAAGTTAAAAAAAAAACCAAAAAAAACATATATAAGACTATATATATGGACAACACCTCTACCTTACCTAGAACAAAATAAGTATTCATTTTGGCCTTTAACTATTTTTAGAAGAAACCAAGTAACCTTCAGTGTAACACTAAAATTTTAAAAAAACAATTCATATATATAAATATATATGAGCATAACTCCAACAATACCTTTGAAAAAATAAGTATTTTGGAGGGCATATTGCTTGGTTATTAAGAGAAACCAACTAAACATTTGTATGATATTAGAATTTAAATAAATATGCATATAGAAAACTATACATGGGCAGAACCCCTACCTGAACTAGGACCAAATTAGTATTTCGGTTAGCCTTCAACTTAGTTTTTAGGAGAAACCTAGTAACCCTAGGTTGGAAATTGGAATTTTAATAATCATGCATAACAAGTTATATATTGTCAGAACCTCTACTTTATATAGGACAAAATCAATATTTAGGTTGGCCTTTTAGTTTGTTTTTAGGTGAAACCAACTAACCATGGGCTTAACATTGGAATTCAGCTAAATAAGAATATGTAACAAAATTTGATAACTTAAACCTTTAATTACATATATGTATTTAAAAAGTTTAGTCTTTACTAAATATGGAGATAGAAGTCTATCCCTAGTAGAGTCTTTAGAAAAAATTGTTAACAAATTTTACATTTGCCACATAATTTGCTTTAAATGAATATTTTATTTATGAAATTTTTATAGATTAACATTAAGCTATACAAAGAGATAAACTAATATTATACTATCGAACTAAAAAGTGAAACTCAAATTCTTTTTATGAGCAAATATAGATTAAAGTTTATTCAATTTATCCCAAAGGGTAAAAGAAATATTCACTTATTATTTTTATTTTGAAACTAAACAAATGTATTTATGTTCATATTTAAATTGCATAATGAATTTTTAATTCATGCTAATCAATATAAAAATGTTTCACTTATTAATTTAATTATGAAGCTAAACCAATATTTAAAGAAGTCTACATCCACGTATTCTTCCCATATCATAGACTAGAACTCAGGTAGTGTTTATTTTAATACTAGGTTCTAGATTTTATAAAAAGGCAAGACCAATAGTTAATTATATCTCGAAAGAGAATACTCTTTCGTAAAGATAGGACTAAAACTTTAAAATTTATATAGATTTAAAAAAAGGTTTGGGGTATTAAGAATTTTTGTATACAAACTTTAAATTATAAGTTTTAATTTAAACATGCATGTTCTATTTATAATTTAGGATTTTGATTTTAGAATGACATAATATAAAGGTGAATGGATTGAAGAATGTATACAAGTTGGACTTATACCATCGTAGAGCGGGCTACGAGGAATCAATCCTAAACATAAAATAATCATCAAATTAATGTAGGATTTGATAGCTCTATCTTAGGAATCACTGAGTCATAATTTAGAAAACTTTATTAAGCACTTTATAATATGTACATGAATATAATTGTGCAATACAATGATGCCTAAAAAAAGTGTGTAAATAAAATAAAAACATTTATTCATTTATTATTTATGGTAGTGTGCAATCCAAGGTTTACTGAAAAGTAAAGTTTGGCAAGCTCCATCAATAATAAGAATGGATTTATTTTCTTATACAGTTAAGTTTTAAATATTATTATTTAGTTTTATTTTAGAATAATCTAGCTCCTGTATCTTATATAGAATTCCAAAAGATAATGATCTTAAAAAGTGGATGAATGATTTCCTTTTGAAACCTAAAAATATATATAAATAACTATTTTTAGACCTTTTAAAACTCTTGACAGTGTACAACTCAATATAGCTAAACAATCATCTAAAATCTTTACATTTACAATTGACTTAGCATTTTTATTTACATCATTTCCTAGATACATTCTACCCTATAGTAAGATAAAAAAGAAGTATTAAAGATGCACATATGCAATACTGTATGAGTGTATAAAATAAAAAATAACATTGCCTAAGAGTTTACTCTAATCATGAATAATCTAATGTGTACCGATAGAAATGTGACCATAATATCCATAGTACAAAAATTAAACACACCAAAAATGAGAATACACTAGGCAAGATACTCCAAAAAAAACAAACCAAATGACCATCCTAGCCCAAGCTAAAGTTAGTTGTTCTAACAAGCCATCTAATGTCTGTATAAGGTTGTAGAGCTTAGGCAAATCCTAAGATATTTAGTTTAAAATTATATACAATTAAATTTATTTGATTGAGGTTATTAAAGGTTGTTGAATCCAAGTTTTAATATTTTAAATATTTTAAATATTTTAAATTTATTTTTAAAATCAATTTTGAAATTTTGAGTTATTTAACTTTAATTTTTAAATAACATAGCGCACATGCTCCAAGTGTTGTTGTATTGATTAGCTTATCCAATGCCCATAGTTGTAATGCTACAAATCCTCCAAAATTAAGGTGTATAGATTACACATAGTCCTTTCATTTTGAAGAAGTATATAGATTGCAAAGAGTCCTTCAATTTTTAGGAAGTATTTTTTCCCTTAAGCTTTCAATCAAATACACATTTTCCTTTATAATAGGAGTGAAGCACAAGGGAATGAAACTTTTAATGTCTAACTTTTTTATTACTAATTTTTAATATTTATTTATCTTGAGTTATAATAATCTTTGTAGAGCCAAAGCAATAAAATTTATTTCACCCTCATTGGGGATGGATAGTATTTTTATGAACCTAGTTACCCAGTAATTACTTTTTTATTTATCATTTATTTTTTCACTGTTATTATTTAGCTATGGTAGAGAGTTATGAAGCATAGGTTGTAGTATGATGCTAATATTTCTCAAAATCAATTTGTATTCATGCTGCATATGTATAATATAGAAGCTATACATTTATTGAGAGGTTTGATGTAGATGTATAGAGAGAAAATAGAGGATCTACATAAGATATTTTTTGTTATTGAGAAAGCATATGATAAAGATCTATGAGAAGTGGCAGGGTGAGTCCTTGAAAAGAAAGGGGTTAATACTGCTTGTACTCAGGTCATTAAGGATATGTATGCTAGATTTGTTACTTATGTTTAAACAGAAGCAGGCTTGACCCTGTATTTTCCTATTTTTATTTGGATTACATCAAGGATCAAACTTAAGCCCATATCCTTCTTGCTTTACTCAAGGAATTCTCACTAAGCATTTGCTAGAGGTTGTACCCTTGCGTATCTTTTTTCCTAATGATAATATTCTTTTTGTTAAGACTAGAGAGGTAGTCTATGGTATACTTTAATTATGAATATCAACTTTAGAGTCTTAAAATTTTTATTATAGTAGATTTAAAACTTAATATATGGAGTATAGTTAAATACTAATTGATTTATTGGGGGGATTATGACTTTGGGCCATCAAGCCATTAATAAGAGTACACAATTTTTATATGTTTTGTCTATTATTAAGATTAATGGTTAATTGATTGGGATATGCTTAGTAGAATTCATGTTGGATGGTTGAAGTGGAGGAATGAATTGGGAATACAGTGCGATATAAAATTTCCCCTCAAACTTGAGGGAATATTCTATAAGATGGTGGTGAATACTAGAATGCTTTAGTAGAGTCCCTAATTAGCATACCAAATGAACTCCAATTTTAGTAAAATTAGAATTGTTGGTTCATCTGAATAATTGTTTCAAACCTTCAAAACATTAAAGTAAACATATTTTTCACAATCAATCCCTCGCGGTAAATACATTTATATATTTGTGGATTTAATTAGAAATTTCTACAAATAGGATTGGGTTGTAATTATTGGTTAACTAAACCTTACATAAAATAAAATTTATCACAACAAAAGCACCTACCCTAGTTCCCTTTGGATTCTTATAAATAAAATTTCCAAGTTATTTGTTAAATTTTAACCAATGTGTTCAGGTTTGCTAGTTGAATCTCTTATATCTTTCAAATTGACATGGAAATTTTGGGTATGTATAAAACCTACCCAGGAACCTTCCCTCTCAATTTCACCTCAATGTAAATTATATTTTGTGAATAAGTTGAAGAATACCTAGAGGGAATTCTTAAAATTACTTTTAAACAATTTATAATTAAGAATTGAATTTATACAAACTAAATTCATAAATCCTGATATGAATTTTGTAGAGCTCCTCAAACTAAATTCATAAAGCATTATATCCCCCTTTTTGGCAAAGTGTGTGAGGAAATATAATTTTTCTAAGTTCATATGATTTTTGTGATTTAAATGAATGGAATTATCCATAAGTATACATTTTCACAAGGTGCAGCTCAATTGGCAGGATAATGATTTTCGTGTTAATGGTTTTACATACTTTCAATGAGGAAAGTTGATTTAATATCAAATGAACAAGATTTAACCTTCATTGAACCATAGGATTTTGATAGATCAAATTCGATCCATTGATTAAATTAATGGTTAAGATTTCATCTTTAACCTCTCACTCAAAGTTTCTACCATGAGCTCATTTTGGCCAAATCTAAGAGATCCGCCAAATGACTTCTACTTAAATTTCTTAGAGAGCGTCATTTGAGTATGAATCTTAAAGCCAATGATCAAACTCTTTTAGTTGACAGGTTAACATCATAATTGATTGAACCTACCTATGCTAGAGCTCGGGATTAGTGGTTTACCAAACTTAATGCTCTAAGTGCCTAAGCCTATGTTCAGGAAACTTCAATTACCTCAATAATTTGTTTCTCCTCAAGGAGTTGAGGATAGAGTGAAGTATAGTGGTTGATTATTTTTTAGCAGAGAGCGAAACACTATAGCTCATTTAAATTGGTAGAGATGATCACCATAGAGATTGGGAATCTAGGTAATTGTTCTTAGAGCATTATAAAAAATTTCAAATAAATTTAAGTAACATGTATTAATAGAAATTAGGAGTATTTATAAGCTATTTGGTAATTCATATAGACAACATTTTGACCACATCTAACAACATCAAAATTGCTAGTCAAGTTCCATGGATGTTGTTGTAAGTTTATGGGCTTAGGAACACACGGGGAGAGAGATGTCCCTAAACCCATGCTCCATGTGCACAATTTTTTTGGATTTTAGTAGTCTCCAACCACCATATTTATGGAGGTTCAGCTGGCATGTGTTTGGAAGCTTCTTGAGTGAAATGTATGATCTAATTGGTTTAATGAGGTCTTTGTATGCAATGTGGGTCAGGATTAAATAATTTTAGGACTTTGTGTCAACCCATAACCAAAGCTATCCCAAGGGTTGGGCTTGTCATGTTACATGAAAAGAGTCATTAGGTACCTAATGCATGCATTGTCTTTGGTAAATTTGACTTTGGGTTTTAATTATGCACCAGGGTAGGTTATTTTGTCACCTGGGTCAAGCAATATGACTAGCCAAGTAGACCAATGATTAGAGTTTCCTAGTATGGGTCCTCAAAGACCCAATGGATAGCCTTATTGGTCAAATTTGATTTAATAAAGCTTGGGTCTATGGAATTGAATAGTATTAAGTCTTTGGTTAGTTTGTTCAATTAAGGTTAAGTTGGACAACCAGGCTTGACCATGGCTTGGGGTTAATTTTATTGCACTCCAAATCACACATGAATTATTTTGAGGTGGCTTTAAGATTTTATTTGATTGATCCAAGTTGAAGAGTAAGGAAAATGTAGATTTAAGAGGATTTAAGGATTAAGGTTTAAGTGGCTTTATGGTTAAGCATGGTTAAACAAGTTCCTTAAATTAATCAATGTTGGTTTAAAGCATCGTGCTAAATACAATCATTATGGCCATTGTATTTGGAGAGTCTTACAAAGTAAATTTCCATAATATGAAAGTTCAGGATGCATAAGCTGTAAATATTTGAAGGTTTTATATACTTGAGAAACACTTTGAGTTTAATGGGTTAGAGTACTTAGAATGCTTCCAAACTAATGTGATTGACCCTCGAGACATTCCTAAGCATATATGAAAGTGACTAATCATGAATCTAAGATCATTTAGTTAGGTTTTGAAATGATTGTAAATTCTCCAAAATTAGGTTATGATAATGAAGTTTTGATTTGATTTTATTTCACCTAAAAGTTTAAAATTTCTCCCATCCAAGAATTAGGTCACCATTTTTTTGTTGAGGTTTTACACACTTGCAAGGGTTTGACACACTTAATTGTGAAACTAATTGAAAACTAGAGACACATAGGGAATAAATATACGATTATATCTACTAAATTTCAAAAAACATTATAGGAAATTAAATTGACACAATAGGGATGAAACTTATACTAATATCTTTTAGTGGCATGATGACCACTAAGATTTAATTTTAGCTTGATTAAAATTCAAAATTAAAGCCCTAAAAATTACCCATAATTTTGGGTTTATTTTTTTTAAATGAATAAATAATTAAATAAAAATTCTAAATATAAAAAATAAATTCAAATAAACTTTGTATAAAATTTATAATCAAACAATTCAATGTTTGAGTATCTAACTATAAAATGTCGCAGCACTGGAAAGTATAATCATGCACTTTAACACTCACCTTTTACAATATTATGATGGAATAGTTAACAAAAAGAATGACCGTGTTGAATCAACCAAACATCATACCAATCTATTCAATAACTTTATTAGGCCAACCCAACACTACAACAAAGCAACTTAAGCAATATCAAGGTGCTAGGTCTTATTTAAATGCAATAAGGAAAACACAAAAATAAAAACTACTCGTTAGAAGGCTCTTCACGTAAAAGTTGCGATGAAGTAAAGAAAATTTGTCCTAGAACCAAGTATAATCTACCTCAAGATACTATTATAGCTGCTCCCAATGTGATGTGGACTCTTAAATGTGGGTGTCTAATCTCATCTCTAGTCATGGAATTGTTTAATCTAAGAGTTTGAAGGAGGTGGTTGATTTGCAGGGGCTGGCACTGCATGGGCTAGTGCTCCTCTTTCCTTTGCTTCATCACCGATGTCAGGAATGTCTTCTATAGATGTTTTCTTATGATAATAAAAATAGATGATGTGAAAAGATTGGTCCATGAAAAATGTTTTGTTGCAACTCAAGAACCAAGATTGAGATTTTGATTTTTGATGATAATAAAATATTATTGTTCTGATGATTTTATTATTTATCCTAGAATATATTGAATATTTGTGTTTATTGTTGTGTGTAAAAACATTTAAGGAAAATTATTTACTATTCTAGATTGTTGAAGACTTCAAGATAGGATAGAATAGGATTTTATGTAATAGAATCTATATATCTTTATTTTTATTATAATTCAGTAATTGAATACACTCACACAGGGGGAGAGTTGAATTTTTTTTAAGCCTGATCATACTGTATAATTTGACATTTTGTTCTCAAGAATACAGTTAATCAAATTAAGGCCCAAATTTTTTAAACTATTCATATTATATGATGTTAATTCATACAGATGGCTAGCAGAGTATGAAATTTATTTTATATCAGATCATACCAAACAAACTCATTCATTTTGAACTATTCATACTATATGATCTTAATTCATATAGATGAGTAATATAGTACAAAATTCTTTTCATACCAGATCATACTAAACAAACTTGTTCATATTGAACTATTTGTACTGTAAAATGTGAGGTCATACAGATAACTAATAGAGTATGAAATTCCTTTTGTACCAGATTGTACCATACAAATATATTCCTTTTTGACCTATTTATACATTAAGATATCATATCATACAGATGACTAATAGTGTACAAAATTAGGTTCGAACAAGATCATACCATACAAGTACAATTGTTTTTGTACTATTCATACAATACGATCTGAATTTGTACGGATGATTAACAGTGTACGAAACTAAGTTTTTCCCAATTCATACCAAACAAGGCCTTGAGTTTTTGAACATATTATACTATATTATATACTATTATACAGAACAACTGTAAGTTGGTTCACTTGAAATTTTTTTGTTTTAGGACAGTTTTGCATATACTTTCTTTTTAAAGAGTCCTAAAAATTATCATATTATCCTTTGCTTTGAATTTCTCTTGAGATGGACCTTTTTGGAGAGTGTGTTAAGGAGAGATTTTGTGAGTAAAAAGTGAGATATCTAGTGAAAGAAAGTTTGGAGGGATTCAAAAAGTTTCCCTAAATGTGGATCTCTTTTGTCTTCTTCAAGTTTCTACCCAACTTCTTTGCAGGCTCTTCAAAGTAGATCTTTAAGATTGGAGCAAGGTTCTCTGCCTTCACTAGGAGGGTGAAACGGGACTTGACGGTTCTTTTCCTTTATTAGGAGGGTTAAAAAGGATATGATGATTTTTTTCCTTTACTAAGAGGGTGAAAAAGGATGAGTAGGTACTTTGTATTTACCAGGAGTGAAAAGGGATGAGAAGGTAAACTACCATCACTTAGTGAGTGGAAGAGGTGACGGTTCTCTATCACACTGTGTGGGTTGAAAAAAGTTTGTAAGGGCTTCTTCACCTTATTGTGGGGGCAAAAGGAAAGTCACATGTGTTTAGTGCAATACTTGGGGAAGGAGTTTCCATGGAGTGGACATAAGTCTAGTTGGACCTAACCATTATAAAATTTGGTGTTCTTCCCTTACCTTTAATTTCTTTCTTTTTTTTTTTGCATTTTTATTTTATTTTCATCTAAATTTTGTTATTGATAAATTATTTGTATTAATCATTTCTATAAACAACTACAAGTTTTAAGATTAGTAATTTAACTTTAAAAAAGGTTCTATAAAAGTTTTAAAATGTCAAAGTTCTTTTGTATATAGCAAATTCAACCCCCACCCCCCCCCCCCCCCCCCCCCCCCCTCCTTCTTGGTTAGCCTTGGAATTTTTCTATAAGTTCTAACAACCTACATGAACTTTCAAGTGGTATTAAAGCCAATTTCAAAATTCTGGTTTAGATTACTTTTTGAAACTTCATCATAGAAAAATTTTTAAAACTAGTATACTACTGAAGATTATTTAATCACTAGACCACCTTTTTTCGATAATATTCCTTTCAATTTTGGAAAGCTCACATGTTTACTTTTCTACAATCACTTGAATATCACATGAGGATATTAATATAGAAAGGTTACATGAGACCTACTAGATTTGTTGATTGCATTAGAATTGAAACATCATTCACTAATTGGTCAATAGGAGCAAAAGAATTAGCATGCCAAATATTTAAATAGTTTTTTCTATACTTTAAAACCTGAGGATTATTTGTGCGTTTCTACTATCAAAATTGGAAAAGAAATATGGTATTGACTTTACCTAAGTTTTGAAAGAAAATATAAGGTAAAGCAATCTAGGTTGAATATTTTATTATATGAATATAAACTATTTCACAAAAAACCAAATGAATTAATTTCTGATATGTGTACAAGGTTTACTTAAAATGTTACATAATTGCATGCTTTAGGCAGAGAACTTACAAAAAAAAAAAGTTAATATAATCTTACAATGTTTACCAAGTGCTTATGATACAAATATAACTGCCATACCTAAGTCTAAAGTTCTGAATATTTATTCTATTAACAATTTGCATGGATAATTGATTTCTTACAAGCAAAGACTGAATAAAAAAAATGATATAGATGATAAGCATAAAGAGAAGAATTTAGCTTTAAAAGTTGATGATTCAAAGAGAGATCAATTAATTCTTAAGGATGAAGAAAATATTGCACTTATGACAAGTCAATTCAAAAGTTTCCTTAAGAGAAAGCAATGAAGATGTCTGTAGTATAACAAATATAAATTTAGTAAGTATGCAAAAGTTTTTTATGAAGTCATTTGTTATAAATATAGGAAGCTTTAACATATATGGACTAAATGTCCAAATCTCTAAGAAAATCCTAATATGGATAAAGTTAAGAAGAAAATGAATATTAAGAAGTACAAGAAAAGAATGCAAAGAGTTTTCTGGGCTGACTTAGCTTTAGATTCTTCAAAAATAGAAGCAGAAGAGGAGCTTACAAATTTGTGTTTAATGGAAGATAAACTTGATCATTCAAATCAAGAAAAGGCATGTGACCTATTTTATGATAAATTACTTAATGTTTTTTATCAAATTCAAAATATATATATGAAATGGTAATTTTTCCTCTATAGGGATTTATTTTCTGGAGACTTTTACCCCTATAACTAGACATGAATCAATAAGGATACTACTAGTTATTGCCTAACTTAAATGATTTAAACTGTCTCAAATAAATGTTAATGGTGCCTTTCTTAATGGGATGATGAAAGAAGATGTTTATGTTTTGAAACCTCTAGGTTTTGAAAATTCAGTTTCCTAATCATGTGTTTAAATTGAAGAAGGCATTGTATGGATTAAAGGAGACACCAAGGGTAAGGTATGAAATTCAAAATTTTTTCCTTCTAAAAAGATCTTTTGTTAATGGGAGTGTGGATAGCACTCGCTTCATAAAATGAGTAAGAGAAGACATTCTAAAAGTTCAAATATATATTTATAATATCTTGTTTGGATTCACAAATAAAAATCTTTGTGATGACTTTTCAAATATAATGAGTAAGGAATTTGAAATGTATTTGATGGAAGACTTGAGTTACTCTCTTAGTTTTAACATAAAGTATAAAGAGGATGGCACCTTTTTTAATCCATCAAAATATATAAGAATTCCAAAGGCAAATATGTTTATCAAAAGAAATTTAGAGGGATGACTGGATCATTACTTTATTTAATTACGAGCAGACCTTATATCATGTTTAGTGTTTATCTTTGTGAAATATTTCAAGTTGATCCAAAAGAATCCCATCTAAATGCTTTTAAAAGAATTCTTAAACATCTTTTAGGAACTCAAAACTTAGGATTTGATATCCTAGGCATAAAACTTCTTTTAAATTATAGGTTATTATGATTCATATTTGTGTGATGTAGAGTGGGTCAAAAAATTACATTTGGAACTTATGAATTCATTAGAAACTTTTAGTTTCTTGGTCTAGGAGAAAATAGAATTTAGTAGTCCTTTCTTCTACTGAAGCAGAATATATAGCCTTAGGAAGTTATGTGGCATAAGTTTTAGGCATTTCAATTAATATAATTCCAATTTTTTGTGATTATATAAGTGTCATTTGAATTTCAAATAATCTAATTCAACACTATGGGACTAAGCATATAGACATTATGCATTACTTCATTAGAGACTATATCACTGAAGGAAAAATTTAGCAACATCATGTAGCAACTGAAAATCAACTTGCAGACATTTTCATAAAATCATTATTTTTTGAAACTTTTCATAGCTTAAGAACTCGATTGGTTGTCATTAATATTCATGCTTAGCAATTTAATTTGGAAAATTACATTTATGTTGTATTTCTTTTGTGCTTATGATTGTATTTTTATTCTTTATTTGTAATTTTTTTTGTTTGACATTTCTCTATTTTATGGTTGATTTTTTATTTTTATTGATTTTGTTTTTGTGTTTTGTGGATCTTGTTTGAATTGATTAGAAAATATACATTGATCATTATGTGAACATCTAAAATTACTTTATCCAATCGTATTGTATGAGCTACTATCGTACTGTATGAATTCCCTAAATTTTACATGATTTCTTTTCTGAGTTATGTACACAAAAATTTTACTTCTTTTTAGTGATCGTACAGTACAAACACATTCATTTGTATGAACCATTAATTATTCATCTGTACAAACATGGTGGGCATTCCTAGCATTTTTATTTTTTGAACATCACTAATACAAACACATGTTTGTTTATTTGATCCATTTATTGATATGTATGTGGATGAATTCAACTGGTTGGTACTATCATTAGTATGATAAGGGATCATTTAGCATAATCAATGTAATTTCAATAATCCCACGGAGTCATCAGTATAATTATTTAACAAGATCTATAATACATGATGTAGAGTCATTAATACAATATTATTAGTAATATTTGATCATACCTAATAGTTAATTTGTTAATTATTGGTCTCTAATGGTCAAAAAATACATGTATCATACAGTATGATGAGTGTATCATATAATATGATGTAAAGAAATTTTTAGATTTTGTGAAATTATCAAGAACATTTTCACATAGATGAGTGCATAACTTATCTCATGACATAAATAAAAGAACATGCTGAAGTGGGGAATAAATAAAAAATACATAAAACATAAATAAAATATAACATGCATACATACAATCAAATACTAAACCATATAAACACATTGATTGAACACAAATGTAACAAAAGTGACTCCAGCACAAATATTTAAACTAGAACATAAACATATAAAACAAAATAAACAATAACAAACATAATATAAAGTGACCCCAATGTCTGAAGCACATATGTTAGTGAATCCCAATCTAATCCTAGGTGCTTTATTTAGACCATAAAGTGCTTTCATTTGTTTGTAAAATGATTTAAAATGGCTATATTCTTAAAATCAAATGGTTGTTGTACTTAAACATCTTTTTAATCACCTCATTTAAAAAATCATTCTTCTTAAACATTTGGTATAATTAAAATCCTTTGAAACATACAAATGTTAAGAATATCCTGATGAATTCTAAAGTAGCTACTGGGGAAAGGTTTCCTCAGAATCCATCCCTTCAATTTGGTTGTAACTCTTTTTCTTTAAACCTGGCCTAATTTCTAGTGACTGATCCATAGTGTTTTTTATTTATTTTTAAACAACCATTTAATTATAAAAACACTATAATACATAGTTCTATCCACTAACTTCAAAGAATCATTCCTAAAGAGAATTCAACTCTTCTTGCATTGCTACATTCCAAAAATTTTCTTACACACATAATCTATACTTGTTATTTGTACCATAGAGATGAAGGTTGTGTGTCTAACTTCTTTCTTAAGTCCATCCCAACTATAAACTCATTTCAATGGATCACAAATATTAAGTTCTTTGGGGTGACTATTTGTATTTCTCCATTCTATAGTAATAAATCCTTAATAACATCTTTATTTTCTAATATAATATCATAAATATTACTAGTGATATCCTCCTCTTCATCATTAACTCTTCTAGTTTTAAAATCCCTATAAAATGTAATATTAGTGGACTTCCTAACAACTAAGGTTCTTGTGTTAAACTTCATATAAGCCATTCTTTCTGCGAAAAGTCCAAGAAATACAAATTCATATGCATTTGCATATAATTTTCCTAGATTTAAGTTTTCATTATTAAATATAAAGAATTTACACCCAAACACATATAGGCCAGATATATTACGTGTTATACCATTGAGTAACTCATATGTTTTCTTATTTAATTAATACCTTATGCTTACTCTATTTTGTAAAAGTAAGAAGTATTGATTTCCTCTACCTTAAAATACATGGGTAGATTGTACTCACTAAGCATAGCCCAAAAAGCCTCTACTAGTATTCTATTATTTTATTTTATCAATACCATTATGTTATGGGGTTTTAGGGCCTAAAAAATATGCTCTATCCCAAATTCTTAACAAAATAAATTAAACCTCTCATTCTCAAATTTCCCTTCAAAATAACTATAGATTGTGAAAAATAAACAATCTATTTTTTAGTAAACCAAAATTAAAAATATTTTGAGTTCCTTAAATGAATTACTTTTACTTGAAATTAACTTAACCTAGGTGAAACTTGAATAATCATTAATAGTCATAAAACAAATGGATTTTCCTCTTAGACTTATTGTATTAATAAGTCCTAATAAATCCATCTGAAGCACTTTTAATGGCCTAATGGTGACTATATCCTTAATAGATTGAAATGAAAACTTAACTTGCTTTCTTAGTTAACATAAAATATAATTTTTTTAATATAGACTAGGAATTCTAATTGGGTAATCTTTTAAAAGTCATCATGCTTGCATGGTATTGCCCCCTGTGCCACAACCACATTATCAACAATAGACTTCAAGCAAAAATAATAATTAGACAAACATAATTAGAATTTTACAGAAAAACTTTTTATGTTAAAACCTTTATCAAAAATCATGTTTATTCTTAAGAAATTGTGTTTTAATCCTCCCACAAGCAAAATATTTTAATTAAAAAAATGGGTAATCTTTCATACTGTACCTACTTCCACTAAATTTCTTGTACTGCTATCTCTGAGTGTTACCATGTCTCTGCTCCATGCTTCCAATGAAATGAATTTCTTCAAGCCTCAGCCATATGTTTTAAAAATCTACTATGAATGTGCCATATACTCTCACTGTACCGCTTGTGAGAGCATACTTACTAAATTAATAATGTTCTAATTTTAGAAATCCAGTTGAGCATTGCTCTGGCCATTCATTATAATGAATGTATATTATGTTAAATACATGATGCCTTGGTGCATATGCATTCAAAGTGCCCTAGAATTCCACATGAAAACACTTCACTCCAAGAAATGGATCCATAAATCTATATGTTAAATATCTTCTCCTTCTATATGAGGGTAATGAATGCTCTATTCTAGTGTATGGCTTACTAGTGTGTGAAGGCCTTGATATAATTTCTCTATTTTTGTGATTTCTTTCCAAAGGATTTCATCATCACTCTTATAATATCCTACTTTTACTTGTAGTTAATGATCATCTACTGATAAATATAATGCCTCTCACTCATGCTACTTAAAGTTTTCATCAAATTCAATATATACTTTACTATAACCTCATAATTTTCTTCTAATGCAATATGATCAACATTTAAAGTTACATAGTTACCAGTTTGATTTGTATAATCTTCTTGAATTAAAAAACATTTCCTATTAAGACATGAATACATTTTTCTATGTTTGCTATAACTATCATGCAATAACTCTGAAAAAAGAAAATAATTCATCATTAATAAGGTCACATACCTTATCATTGTCATAATCAACAATCTTATTGTTTACCTTGAAACATAAATGGTTATCTCCTTTTCAACATCTACTAGAGATGAAATAGAATCTAAATTCACCCAAAAAGCCTTCAAATTTTTTTCTCTTATATGTGATACTTTTCTTTTCACCATTTTCTCCTATTAGGTCACTCTTTAGGTTCAATAAATCAAATCAAATATGCCCTTGCTTTCTTTGTATTCATAAGAAAACAAATTAAGCAAGCTCTAATGTCTCTTTAGCTCGGACATCCGAGGCGATTCTATGGTGATTCTAGGGTTCCTCTTCATGTGTTTAGTTCGTTGCTTCCTGTGGTTTTTTTCCTCTAGTTTCATCTATTTTTTCACTCAAGTGTTTCAAGTTTTTGTTCGGTGTTATTGGGTTCCCAGTGTGCTCTCACTTTTCTGTAGTTCTTCTATGGATCCTTAAGTTTCTTTCATTCTTTTTTCGTGTTTTATGTGTTTATTTTATTACTATTGACCTTCTATTTCGTTTTGCTCTTCGGTCTTTATGTTTCTAGGGGATCACATCCTCGTCATCATCTTACCCTCCTATACTTGCTATTTTGAATGGAAAATTTTGCTCTTTCAAGGATGTGCTTGCTGGATCTTATGCTTCTCCCCCTCCCTTTAATTCATCTAAATATCATTTAGGGCTGCCCTGCCTTAATGTT